>NC_051175.1:41965883-42343308 GCF_013339725.1 Rhipicephalus microplus
GTGATTTTGGGACGTTAAACCCCACATATCAATCAATAATATTTATGTAAATAAAAACAGGGGTCCCAAAACGGAGCCCTGTGTTACGCCTGAAGTTATATTTAGCAGATCCAATTTGTTGCCATTTATTTCGGCGTATTGTGTCCAACCTGTGAGGTATGAGCGGATCCACGCTGCAACTTCATAATTTATATTAATTTCTATTAGCTCATTTATTAGGTTGGTGTGCAAAACAAGGTCAAAATCCTTCGATAAATCTAAACATAGACCGTCGATCAGATTTCTGTTATTTAGAGCAGTCGAAAAGTCAATAATTGTTTCTACCAATTGTGTAACAGTGAATAGGTTCCGTCGAAAGCCGTGCTGATTAGAAATAAACACCCTCTTGTGTTCAAGATAACCGTAGATTGATTTTGATATTATGTGCTCCAGAAGCTTGCAGCACATGCACGTCACTGAAATTGGCTGGTAGTTTCCTATGTCTTGCTTTCCACCTGATTTGTGTACTGGAACAACTTTTGCAGCTATCCAATCGTATGGCATTCGTCTCTGTGCTAGCGATGCTCTAAATATAATCTCAAGAACGGGCCTACCCATTCTGAATACCTGCGTAAAAAAGCATTTGGTACACCATCAGGACCTATGAATTTCTTAAATTATTATTACGCTAAAGTGCTACAATACCCTCCTATGACACCTTTATTTCAGGCATTGTTGAATTCTATGGGGATTGTAGCGCGAAGGGTGACAAATCATTTGCAGAACTATCAGTAAACACAGATTGGAAAAAGTCATTAAATCAAGTTGCAATACGAGAGAATTTCTTCGCGAGCTTATCATTAACGACAATATCTCTAGAACCCTCGTTATCTTGTGACAAATGGCGTCAAAAACGGTGTGGGTCATCCTTCATAAAACAAGTCAATGTAACATCATAGACGGTTTTTTTAGCAGCAGTCAGCTTCGTGGGCAAGGCAATGCTTTGTGCAGAAATTTTGCTGTGATCTTTTTTTAACTTTTTTGTTCATGGCTAATTTTTCGTTTAAATGTATGAATTCACGGGTTATCCATGGATTTTGTTTATTTTTTGTTTTTTATTTTTATAAGTATACAAACCTACCAATGCAGTCAAATACTATATTCTTAAATTCAGCCCTCATTGCATTGATGTTATTCGTCTGACTGAAGCTATCTAAACATAGGGAAAGATGATCAATGATGCATGTGTCATCACCTCTGACAAAAATTGGGACATAAGTATTTGCGCTGTCAGTCCTTGAGCACAAGATGGTATGCTTTATTTCCAAATAAACTAACTTGTGATCCAAAATGACAGCCTCTACTAACACCTCATATTCTTCAAAACGCCCATCCAGGAACACTAGATCCAAAATCGATCCCTATTTTCCAATTACGCGCGTGCATTCTTGAACTACCTGTCGTAAATTATGACTGAAGGCTATCTCTAGGAGCAGTTCACAATGTTTTTTTTTTTTTTCGCGAGACTCCGCGCCAAGCTCAGACCAGTCAATGCCTGCCAAGTTGAAGCCACCAGAAATAATAATTCGAGAGCTGCGGATCTTCAGGACTTCTAAGTAAAGCTAAACATTTTCGAGGTACGAAATAGAGAAGTTATGTGGTCTATATACTGCACCAAGAATTATCGTTCTTTTACCTACTTTAATTTGGCACCAAACACTTTCATGTGTTGGAATGCCAGCCGTTTGTACACAGTATATATCAGACTTGATCACTACATAGACTCCTCCCACCCCCCGCACATCGCGGTCCTTGCGAATAATTTGATACTCTGGTGGCACAAGCTCTTGGTCTCTTATGTCGGGCCGCAGCCATGTTTAAGTAATTGTGATGACGTGAGGATAATAGTTAGCCAGGTTGTATTCCAGGTCTCCAACCTTGTTAGCCAGACTTCTTGCATTCAAATTGATTAGGCGTAATGTGTTCGGATCACATTCTTTTTTGAAATAGCTTGTGAATAGCCTCTGCTGCTGAAAAAATGCGATGTCATCCGCATGCACATAAGTGTGGACGTCCTGGTGCCGCGGTATAGAGCTCATCAAGACATTGAATAACACCGGAAAAAGGACGGTCCCTTGCGGGACACCTCTTGTTTTGACATATTCAGAAGACGAGATGCCGCTTTTGTAACAGTAAAACGTTCTATTGCGTAAACATTCTGCTATCCATGACTCTATATAGTTTGAGAAGTTAAGGTTGTGCAGCTGGATGATAAACACTAAATGCTCAACGCTGTCGTACGCTTTTGATATATCGAGAGTGACGAGTGCAGCATATTTTCCTTCACGCTTAGCTAATTTTATGTGGCTTTCAAGGTCTATAAGGGCCTTCCATAAGGAGCATCCGGATCTGAAGCCAATTTAGAATGGATTCAGAATTTCTTTCTCATTGATGAAATTTGTTATTCGACAGTTTAGGACTCTCTCAATTACTTTTGCAAAGTTTGAGGTTAACACGATGAACTTAATGTTATCCAAAACGTAACTTTTACCCGGAACTTTAAGTATTGGTATTACCTTAGCTATTTCCCACTCCAATGGGAGCCATGACGTGCTTAAAACATAGCTGATTATATCCAATAGGTACTTTTGGCACTTTTTATCATCATTTTCAACTCGAACGACGTACTCTGTCAGGGCCCGGAGCCGCTGGTGTCAAGTTAGCTAACACCTGCGAGAAGTCATACCTAGAAACTTCTTTGAAGTCCTCGTCCCTTAGCGCATGTGAAGGAGGTGGTGATAATTGGCTGGAAAAACGTTGCTCCAATTCCTTACCAATCACTTCTAATAAAGCTTTTATTTCTTCGGCTGACAAAATGATAGAGCCTGCATTTATTGATTTCGGAATCATTTGCTTTTACGTAGGAGTATAAATAACGCTTTTGTATTATTGGATTTAGAAAGATAATTGAACTTCCGCCTTTCGTAATCCTCTCTTGGCTTGGCAACTGTACGTTTAAAAACACCTGCAACGAACAGGTAGTCTTTCAAATTTTGAGGGCACTCATTGTACAATAGCTTTTTTCATGCTGCCTTCCTGCCTTCATAGTCTCTCGAGCAATCGCCATCACACCAAGAAAAATTCGAGTTATGATTAGCTGACGACACCACGAATTCGGATAAAAAATATAAGCTCCGAGCTTTTGGTATCATGCTAATATCTGACAAAGAAGACAGCGAAGAATGTAAAGAATCCTTAAATTTTGAGTTTTTTATTTGCGTACGAATATTAGAGATTGATGAGGCTATCTGAATTTCAATTTCGAAAGTTATCGGTAAGTAGTCGCTGTTTGTTGCGCTATCTACGACTAACGAAAATAAAACATCAAGGTTGGAGCTTGTAAAGTTAAATTTAGCGCTGAAGAAGTATGACTGCATACTTATGTTGGGCTTCCCGAATTTTTACATCAAAAAATGTTTATCTTGGGCCCAATGCCACCACCGGCTGCCACACGTATCAGTTTTGACTCCCCATATAACATGGTAGGAGTTAAAGTCACCTACTAGTATATATTTTCTCCACACGTGGTTAATAAAATATCTAATGGCCGAGCATTAAGTACGCCTGAAGGAAAGTAAGCATTTACTACTGACAAAACGTGCCTGGTCAGGAGAGTTAAGCCTACAACTAATATTTTGTATGCCGGGGAGAGGAATTTTAAAATCAGTTTGGCTTTGTGGCGAAGTTTGTTCAAAATCATTATCACTATCCGCCACCTCTGGTAGGGCGGTCTAGTCTGAACAAACGGAAATTCTTAAAATAAATATTTGTATCAGGAGCGATCCAAGATTCTTGAAGTAAGATTAGATGGGGATTCACTTTTTACACAGGAAACGTAAATCAGTAAAAGCAGCAAATAGAGATTGACAATTCCACTTCAGAACTCTCACGGACGCTATTTTGGTGTAAGAATTGTTGCGTAGATAACTTTCTTCAAAATACTTTCTTTAGGTATTTTTTCCGATGGAGGTGGAAATGTTGTAGGCCCGTGTACTCAGATTTGGGTGCACGTTAAAGATCCCCAGGTGGTCAAAATTTCCGGAGCCCTCCACTACGGCGTCTCTCATAATCATATCGTGGTTTTGGGACGTTAAACCCCACAAATCAATCAATCATTTCTCTAGGTATTTATACTAGCCAGAGTCTATTTAGGATTTGATGGAAGGGAACGTGAAACGCCATGCTTCAACAGAGACCAGCTGCGTATCTGTGCCCGAGCATAAAGCTCAAAAACAGTAGACATATTTAGGTCCAACACTTGTTCTTGTTCAACGTTTGTCTTGCACTTTGAGGAGCCTTCGATGTTATCCTCGTTATTCACCTCATCATTACATGCTGCAGTAGCGTTACTGGCCGTCGGTATTTTAATGGGCTCAGGATTACCCAAAGCAGATGGAATCAACAGCTTGGTAATTTCATTACTGAAAACGTGTGCTATGCGTTCGGAGATGCTAGCTACCAATTGGTCCATAACTGGACCCATAGCTTTTCCTACCGCTACCTCAGCTGCCTGCGCGATATTATTATCCTGATATGAATGACGGTTTGTAACGCCAGCATAGCCATGGGCTCTCTCTTTAGCAGCTACAATGGCTTCCTTTATAGAGAATCTTCTTTTGTTTAGGATTTTTAGAATTTGTACTTCTTCATGGCGCATTGGGCACTCGGCGAAATCATCTGTGTGATGTCCACCGCACTAGCAAGACAAGTCATCTTGGGCCTTACAATCTTGATCTAAGTGGCGTTCACCACATCTACGACATCGACCCTCCGATTTTCAGCCACGAGAGCTATGTTGAAACCACCAGCAGTTCTGACAATGCAATGGGCGGGACGCTAACTTATCTACTCTATATACTAATGGCCATGCTTTAATTTTGAAGGGGACGACGTACCTGCAAAAGTCGCAATCACTAACTGTGTAGGATGTCGTTTGTTGTAACCAGTCAAGTGCACCGGTAAACTTCAACCACACGTGCCACCGACAGCTTCTCGAGCGTCTCCGCAGGGCTTAGTTGTGCGTCAACGACACGCACAATGCCATTAGTGCATGCGAGATGTATCGGTGCATACGCACTTACTGAGATCGAAGCAAAGGAAGAACACTCAAGAAGATTCTTTACACAATGCTGATCTGGTGTTCAACATACAATGCCCCCGCGACCAAACTGCCGAATGTCGGTTATGCTTTGGTAGTTTGGAGTCACGGCATGGAGATGTTCTTGTGTCTCCTTAGGGTCATTCAGCTTATTGAAAATTTCCACCCAAAGGTACCAAAGTAACGGGAATATTGCTGACGCCACTGCGGAAAAACAAGTCAAGAGGTAAGTCATCATTGTGTAGCGAGGCCATCCACATGGAACGATCCTGATTTGGAGAATTCCTCGACATCAGTACAGCCTCAAGATTAGATCAAGAAAACAAAAATGATCTTTCATAAAATAATGAAAAACACAAAAACAAATACTCGGCGAGAAATAAAACTATCTGGTGTTTAGGCACTCAACCTAACCAGATCGAACGCCACTTGCTGACCAGTCGACAGACACCTTGTTGGAAAGCCTGAAGACGAGCTCAAGCTGGCACACACTGATGATGGTATCTACAGATGAGGAAATTATACAAATGATGATGACATGTTCAATGGATAAAGAAGATTCAGGGACTGCGCTCACACTTGTAGCTGCTACCTAAAATGTGATTAGAAAAGACTCTGAGAGGCCACTCTTCCTGCTTTCGCTGCGACTGTGCTGCGCTTTCTGAAAAGGCGTGGCGTTTTTCTTTTGTTATTTTTTGTCATCGTATCTGGCTTCCCTGCTGCACAATTACTTTTGAGTTCTGCTTTGCTGTAGCCCACACGTTAACATGACCTTGCACTGTCCACCCGGTTATAGTATGTATAGAAATCAGTCTTTCTTCGGCTTTCGGATACCACTTTTCACAAATTCCTAGTAGTGGCTGGTGCTTGGTGCGCTACCTTGCTTGCTTGCTTGATCCTTTCCTTTGTGGCTCTCGCCCACCAAAGGGGATTGGCCAAGCAGCTGGTGGTTAATTCAAGTCAACACTTTAGAATATCCAGGCTAGGGAAATAGGATTACTTTGTTTTGACTTGGTGGAATCAATTCGGCACAATAGAAAAAAGGGAAAGAAGATAAATAAAAGAATTTGTTGAATATCTGAGGTGTAATCTTTATATGAAATTCCTCTAAAGGTTAAATAGTTACAGTGTAATAGCTAAATAACAGGTGTTAAATGGGCCAGTAAAAATCAAGAGCTGATTATTGGCTCAGCAATGTAATTTTCTTGTGTTACATAGGAATTCGCAGAGAGCCCCGCAGATGTTTCAGTCACTGCGTCCCAATGAAGCCGCCCCAAAAGACAAAATATTGAGAGTAGTCAGTGATATTCCTACTTTTTTGAATAAAATTTCAAAACATTTTTTTTTATTTTTACACGGTGACATGTGAGAAGAAAAGTGATCGATATGTTCGGGTTGGTTACAGCTTGGGCACAAAGGAAATGGCACCAGAGCAGACCTGTTTAGGTAGAAATAATAGGTGGTACACGGCAACGCAATTTTGTTATAGAGACTTCCAATTTACGCGTGGGACACCATTTATTGTTCCATGCGAAGTGCAAGTGCAAGAAATCTGGATTCAGTATCGTAATTTTTTATGAGCCTTCAAGAAGGAGAAGTTTTCTGAACCTCGCTTCTGTTACATAACCTGTAAGAGGCATGATTGGCACAATCAGAAGATCAAGGAATGCTCGCGCGATTCAGTCAGCCATCTCATTTATGAGTGTACTACGATGACCTGAAACCCATATCAATCGCACTAGACGAATGTTTGCTTGGATTATTCATTTAAAAGTTTCTGGTACTGCTGATGCCGACGACAATGATAAAAATTAACAAACGGAATACGAGTCAGTCACTATCAAAGCTATCGAATGAGTCGCAGGACGTTTACAACAAGCTAGTATAGTGCTCGTTACTTCCGCTTCAAATATTGGTGTATTTGCCCCGCCGCGGTGGTCTAGTGGCTAAGGTACTCGGCTGCTGACCCGCAGGTCGCGGGTTCGATTCCCGGCTGCGGCGGCTGCATTTCCGATGGAGGCGGAAATGTTGTAGGCCCGTGTACTCAGATTTGGGTGCACGTTAAAGAACCCCAGGTGGTCAAAATTTCCGGAGCCCTCCACTACGGCGTCTCTCATAATCAGCAGTGGTTTTGGGACGTTAAACCCCACAAATCAATCAATCAATCAAGTATTGGTGTATTTATTTATTTATTTATTTATTTACAGATACTGCAATCACCATTTGGTGATTTTAGCAGGGTGGTACATGAAGTTAGTCATGAACAAATGGCAAGTACAATGACATATAATATATACAGGTTATACAATGTGCATAGGGCAAATACAAACTTCAAGTGGCAATAGCATACAATAAAAAAATAGATGCGCAATGAAAAGGACGAGAATAATGACAGCGAAAAAAACTGTTAAAATACGGAATCTGCAAGCAAGAGGGAATATCTTAGCTTCTTGATACAAAACATTGTTAGCTGTGAATATTGGCACATCTAAACAACTTCGCAGAGCTTCCCGTTCTAAGAGAATCAAGAGATTTCTTTTGTATGCTGGTACACCAGAGAATAGTACAGATCCGAATTCAAAAATCGGACGAGTTTACATGCGATGAATCATGATCAGCGTATCCCTGCGTGTAGCCTCAATTTTAATATGTTCAATGTGATCACGCCAGCTCAGTTTTTGATCATACAATACACCCAAATATTTAATACAGTAAACTTGGGGAATTGATTCTTGATAATTTTGAAAAGAAATCGTAGCTGGTACTTCCAATAGAAAAACTATTATAGCACATTTAGTTACGTTCAGTTTGATATAAATTTTCTGAAACCAGGTTTCGAATGTTACGAAATAAAACTGTAAAGTCAACTGTAATAAATAAATATCACAGTCAGACGCGAAAAACGCAATATCTTCTGCATATACATATACATGTACCTTATCACACAGGGGTATTGAACTTCACAAAATGTTAAATAGCACTGGCGATAGAGCAGAGGCTTGAGGAACACCTCTCGTTTGACCGTACTTCGGTGTGGAAACACCTCGTTGGGAGTAATAAAATTTTCTGTCTTTTAAGTGTTCGTAAATCCAATTTGTTACAAACTGCGGAAAGGTTAGATCTTTGAGGGCATTGATAGAAAGAGCATGTCCAACACTATCGTATGCCTTGGCTAAATCAAGGGTTACTAAGGACGCATATTGTCGTCTCTGACGAGCTGCCTTTATACCAGCATCTAAATCAACGTGCGCCCACCATATACGGTAACCTGGTCTAAATCCAATCTGACACGTACTGAGTATTGCATTACCTGTTATGAACTTCATAATTCTAAGGTAAAGTATTATTTCTATTAACGTTACTAAATGTGATGGTAAAGCAATTGGCCTAATGTTATCTTTCTGCATTCCTAGTCCCCGTTTTTTAAGAAGCGGTATTATTTTTGCAATTCTCCAGTCAGAAGCTATCAAATTATTTTCAAGTGAATAGTTCACGACGTTAGGGAGGTCTTCAGGAGCGATGTCGAATAATATTTTCAACATTCTTGAATAAATTTGCTCACTCACTCTTGAAGTGACATTATGTGGTCCTGGACCTGTGTTTGGCAGAATATGAACGACGTGCCCAAGTTCATCCCTACTTGATACAATCAAATCATTTGCAAGTGAAGGTTTTACAAACTTTCTTTGTATTTGTGATATAAATCTCTTCTCTAATCCTAATGCAGTTTCAGTTAATATATCTTCCAACTCCTTTGGAGGAAGAATAACTGAGTCAATATTTATGGGTGCTGCAATAGCTTTACGATTACGGAGAAATCTGAATAGAGCTTTCTTGTTGCCGCTCTTGGATAAGGTTTTTCTTAATAATCGTCTTTCGCTAATGAAACTGTTTTCTTAAGCGTAGCTTTTGCATTTAAATAAATTCTCCAATTAGTAGGACATTGGTTGATAAGGAGCTTTTTCCCATGCAGCTTACCTTCTGGCTACACCACTGATTGCGAGTGTTTCTTCTCCACTTTGACAAATAAGTTTCTCAGAGAGTCGTTCCAAAATAAAAATTTTTTCGCTGCTTGGATCGAGTAGAACACAACAATAATATGACTGATTTCTACCTTCTGCTACTGAAGCGGCAGTCTGTAGCAAAATGCATGATGAATTTTTCATCAATTGGCAGGTGCATAATTGGTCCTTCTTGTCTTCACCATCAGCCTGAGTAGCTGCTGCAAATTGTGCTAAAAAGTAATCTTCGCTGACACATAGACGTTGCATGCCCTTTCTGACATATCATGCCCTAATGCATGTTCTACATATCTTGGCACTGTAGCAAGGCCTCGTACAGTGCCAAGATTACCTCCTGGCTACACCACTGATCGCGAGTGTTTCTTCTCCACTTTGACAAATAAGTTTCTCAGAGAGTCGTTCCAGAATAAAAACTTTTTCGCTGCTTGGTTCGAGTAGAACACAACAATATTATGACTGATTTCTACCTTCTGCTACTGAAGCGGCAGTCTGTAGCAAAATGCATGATGAATTTTTCATCAATTGGCATGTGCATAATTGGTCCTTCTTGTCTTCACCATCAGCCTGAGTAGCTGCTGCAAATTGTGCTAAAAAGTAATCTTCGCTGACACATAGACGTTGCATGCCCTTTCTGACATATCATGCCCTTAATGCATGTTCTACATATCTTGGCACTGTAGCAAGGCCTCGTACAGTGGAAACATCTTACCTTCTTTTAGCTTCCTTTTTTGCTCTTCGTAATACATAGTTCTCTTGCATTATTTGGTAAAATGAGTGTTAATATCACAAAATATGTACGCTCGTAGCGTGTGCAAGGTGTCCTAAGATCTGACTCAGCGGAGGGAGGTAGATTTGAAAAAACATGTCTTCGGGCTTTCACATGATTTTACAAGTAAAAAAATATTTCACTGCGAAAAATAATCTTGTTATGATTATTTGTATTTCTTGTTTCTTATTATGTCAGCTATATATTTTGTGAATTTTAAAGCACGGGAAAAAGTTTGACATGATTTCGTAGCACTTTCCTTCACTTTCCTGCCACTCACTCGGCAATATCACAAGTAGGATCGCACTCATTTAGCTCCTTTGATTGGCATGGCAAGTCTGTCAAAAGTAAGACAGAAAATTGTAGCGTGCAAAGAAGGGAAGCCGCAGTGAGCCACGACAACAAAGTCCACCATGTGATAGACGAAGGTGGATAAATCAGGCATCACATGTTTTTCGCTGCTGATAGGTGCTTTAACTCTGGAATAGTTACCCAAATATTTTTCAGGTTTGCTAGCAAGAACGAGTGAAAGCGAGTGTTTCGGTTCATACTTTCAATGTGTATTAACTTCGCGTGAGTATCTAGTAAACTAACTTCTCTGCAAGCTGGCACTGAACGGACATAAGTGTGCTGTCGCTACCTTAATTGTTCAAGACGACAGCCTAGCTGCTGCGGGCACACAAAGGCTCGAATATACGTAGGTTGGCTACATGGCTTTTCCATCTTTTACTTTGGCATGTAGTTGAAATTATGTGAAATATTTATAGACTTCTTTGAGTTCATGAAATAACTGTAGCTGCATTTAAAAACAATAGTGTTTTTTATACGGTCAAACAAATACATGTGATGAACTGAATACAACTGCGAATCGTTACGGGAGAGTAAAATGAGCGAATACTTTGACAAATGGAATGCAAAACCTTTATTAAAAGAAAAAAACGAAACCAGGTTTAGAATATGCTGGATGAAGCTCCTATACCAGGGCTCCACTGGCCTCAGTAGCCCACCGCTCCTGGTTTAGGAGCGCCACTTGGGTCTCCTTTTTCACGCTGGCGAGCAGAGTTTCCCACCGCTCTGTCCTGAATGAGCTGAGCTTTTTTTCATTACAGAGATGCTGCTGCTCTGACGAAGAGGAGTCATCTTGCCGAAACAGTGTTTCCAGTGATGCTCTTTCTAGAAGAATTTCTTATCGCATGAAGGCTTTCTGTACCACTGAACTTCTCTTTCGTTTAGTACTCTAGCTGTATAAAAATAACCGCGTCTTATTTGTGAACAATTTCTAACTAGCCCAAAGCTAAAAATATGAAAAAGAGGAAATCATGAAACACACGAGTGTCAAACTACAAGCTGTTTATTGCAAAGTACTCAGCAAACTGAGGCACAAACTGGCCCAAAAACAAGCTCTTCTAAAGTATCTGAGCTTCATAACAAACGTGATTGAGTCAATTACGCAGTGGCGTACTTACAATTTTTTTAAAGCTTTGCATTGCTTATAATAATTTGGGTACCTTGTTTGCTCGTAATGTCCATATTTCTGTTCTAAGTTAAAGCTGCGTTTATTGATTGATACTTTTGCACTACGGGTATGCCTCTGTTTCTTTCATACTAAACACACATTTGAAAAGTTAGTTTTACTTGTGTTTATGCAGTTTGACCTTAGTGATAATTTGGTCAGGCTAAGTTTCTGTGCTTCAGAACACATGAAGCAAATAACAATGTTTAACGAATTTTTACATGGCCACATCGCCCAGGCGGCCAGTGCATCTGAAAGAGGACACAAACACTTTCCGCTTACATGAGAAGTTGTGAGAGGAGGTCGTCCGCGACAACCCTTCTTCTCTTGGTTCTGTGTACTTTCCTTCTATTTGGTGACAGTGACGTCACTAAGCAAATGTTCTGATTGTGATCTACTTCTACTGGGACGCCTGGCAGCCGCCAGTGTTAAAAGCGGCGCTGCCGGTCCGTATCAGCCTGCGAGCGCGCGTCCCGTAGGACGTATAGCAAGTTTCTGCCCCCTGCCTGCGACTCCCCACTCTCCAGTGCGTTTCCTTCGACCATTAGGGCAAGGTGGGGCGAAGTGTGACGACAACCAGAAAACAGTGAACTTTTGGAGCCGAAGCTCCCTATGCCATGGGTCGTGCATCCGCGATGTATGTAGTAGTAGTTGTAGCCGTTGTTGTCGTAGTAGTAGGTAGCCACCTCCACAACCGGACAAGAGGAGCGGCACACGCGCACTTTTTTGAATTGTGGAGGAAACCTGTGCACGTTAATCATAAATAAAAATGTAGTTAATTATGATGAAATAGCTTAGACAGACGAATATTGCTGACCTATTCTCCATCAAAATTTGGCTTGAGTTGGATGCTTACTAAAAAATTATATAAGAAGAATGGACTTTGAACAGCATCTGACCAGAAGGAGTTGTGACGTTAACTTACTTGGCGTAACCTCTTCAGTTTTAGCAGGGTTTAGCGAGGGTTGGGTCATAGTGTCATAAATACTGCGAACTAGTATACAGCCATGAACTAGAGGCAGTGAAAGGTGGGAAGTAGACAGGAAGTGCAGGCCGTAAGAAATCGCGCGAGTGCCACCTCTCGTTTAGTCCTTCAAATGTCCGCTGATTGGCAGTACTTTCATATGCTGAATGCATGATGAAAAGACGTGAGATGGCAGTTCTTGGAGTGTTTACTAGATAGACGGATAGATGGACGGACGGACAGACAGACGGATGCATAGACGAACGCACAAATGGACGGACGAAAGGACGCACGGACGGTCGCGCAGGCAGACGTACGGATGGACGCGTGGACGGACGCTTCGCCCCACTAATCATCATGCGCTCCGTACAAATGCTGTTACTTTTTTATTTTACTCATTACCATAAGTGATCTATACGTAAGTTTTGGTTTGAGATCAACGTACGTTCTACATAAGTATGGCCTGCTTGCGGCTGTTGAAACACTGTGAAAAGAAAGGAAAATGTGCACCACATGTTTAATTTCACCCATTTCTGCTGGGAAACGAGACGCTGCATAGAGCAAAATGAGAGACCGTAAAGCAATTTTCTCGCTTCAGTTTTTGTAGTAAATCATTCGAAGTTCTTCCCGTGGGCTCCAGTCCAGTCTGAATGAGCCCAGTTCTGTACTCCATTCAATGATTCCAGACAGGACAGGATGTTGTACCGCTCTAATTCTCCACAGATGAAACATCGTCAATCTTTGCGCTATTTTTATCTTTTGTGGAATGCTGGCAGGTATCACTAGCTTATATTCAGCAAGTGCAGCTACAGATGAGTTATGACGCACCTTCTTCGTCTCATTTTTGTGCACATTTTCAGAGCACATGAAACAGCACCAGATGGTGAACATTAACGGAGCCCTCTATTACGGCGTCTTATAATCATATACTAGTTTTGGGGCGTTATACTCCAGCAGTCTTGTTATCTTTTTGTCCTTTTGATGCAAAACTTCACAGGCGTTTCGTGGTTTTCAACTTCTTTGACCAGGCTTTGGGAGGGGATGAAGTTGGAGCTGTGGCAGATTCAGATTGTCTACGGCTTTTTTGCGTTATGGGCGAAGCTCCTCCTGCTCGAGGAAAGTACACCGGCGCACCGTGCCCCCTAGTTCTCTAGGCAAGCGCTTTTGGCATGCTTTCTTTCTCATCGCCACGAGCTCAGTGAAGGCACATCTCTATGAAGCTACTCATCATGAACACCTTGCAAGCTAATGCAGCAGAACGAGGAGTTCGCAACGCGGTTGGAATGTGGGCCCAGAGCCCCGAGACTTCATGGTGAGAGCTTGCGAGACAGAAGAAAGATGCCAGTGCCAGTAGCAATCGCAAGCCAGTACCGACATCGATCCAGAAGCGTCGCAGTGGGGAAAACCCTCACAGCCCAAGCAAAGCGAGCTCTTCGACAAGCGGACCCCGAAGTGAGAGACGGTGAATCAGAGGCAGCCTGCGAGCGGCGACAAAGTAATTTTGAATCAGATCGGTTGGGAGAAAGTGCGTTCGAACGCCGAAAGTGGTTGCTACACTAATAAAAATTCATGCGCAGCAATTCACGCGTCCACGACGCATGCAGTAGTAGTTCCAGTCGTTGTTGTTCTTTCACGCTAAGCAAGCCACGCTTGCCATCTGTGACTGGCGACAATTCTCGCGCTTGAAGAAAGTGTTAGAGAGGAGTTTCACTTACTTATGATGACATTCATCTACATGCTCCTTTGTATGCTTTTCTGACCATTAGAAGTCATATAAAATACAAGCTGAAACTGGATATCCCTCAGGCTGTATGGGCTTGGTTTCTGTTGGGAGGGTGTATAGATGCTCCGCATTATTGGCTTATAAAGAAAATTTACTTTCACTTTTGAGCTTGCATAGGTGCAAACTATTTAGAACGACACATAGTGACAGCGTGAAGTAAGCTTGCTAGCCCAAGAATAAATAAAGAAATACGGTTTATAGTACAGGTAGTCAGCAAAAATTGAGAGACGAGGTGTCAATAATGCATTGGCTACTCTTTCTACGGTGCCCTCAACGTCACGTATTGCGCGTCTGCGCAGAGCTAAAGATTGGTAGTGCGTTCAGTGTTTATGGTCCAGGGAGCAAGCTGATGTTGTGCTATCGTGGTCGAATGTTTTGTAGTTGGCTTATTATGCAGGATTTCGGAAGCACTAGCCCAGTACACTCAATCTGCATCACCATACTAAGCTGTTCATACATTCACAGACTTGCAGCAAGTCATCCAAGCACTTCGAACACTAAGGTACCAGTAAACGGCAGACACATTGTGCGCCATACCACCTAAATTCAACTACTATCCACCCGGGTAAGAATTTATTGGATACATTAACTCACCAATATACCGGGGAATGAGCTAGTTCATCAACTAGTCTTGCAACATCAAAGCAAAGGAACTGCTCATGGGTGACAGCTCGAAATATGCCACAAAAACTTAAAGAAGACGGCCACAAAGCCAACTGCCGGGCAAAAGTCAAGTGACTGCAGAAATTAAGGGTTAAGTTAGAAAAAGCAACAAAATACGAAACCCCGTCACGAAATTTTATCCTCCTCAACGAGGTCACACTTCGACTGCGAACCCCGAACTTCGCCACAATCCTGGTGCTTCGCGCGATGTAATCAATAGAATACTCTGGCTCTGCTGACCACGTGCCAGCAACGACGAAGCATGTCCGACGGAGCAAGTCATGAATGAAGCCGAGCTACTTTTATGAAAAGAGCCCAACGTACGCTGCCACACTTACAGCGAGACATGGAGGAAAGCACCCTAGTTACACAAAACTCCACTCATGAGAGCCAGGTGCAGTGTTCTGCGCGAGCAAGAACAAGCTCACCAGTTTGACATTACCTGTAACATTTGCCCCTTTTTCTCTCTTTTTAAAATGGTGCTCAAGCCAACGCCTGAGAGCACATTTGACACAGTTCAGTCTATCTATCTATCTGTCTATCTATCTATCTATCTATCTATCTGTCTATCTATCTATCTTTTTTACAGTTGCTTCAGTCATCTTGCAAGCGCAAAATAATCAGAATGCTGAGCGGTCATGATAGTATGACTGTGCGCTAATCGTTTATAATATCGCTTTTTACCCCGTCACATGAAAATTGCTGCAATTTCGATTGTGTTGGCTTTTCACCAGGCTCTGCATCAACAGGTGTCGCTATCAGTGTTCTCTACCGCCTACATCACATACGGAGATTTGGCGAAAACTCCTGATCTACGTGTTAGCACAACAAACCCGGGTTATCGCCATATATTTCTATAAACTTCTCCTATGTGGGGCTTGTAAAAGCTTGAAAAGAAATTTATATAGCATCTAGTACGCTTTTGTAGTTAATACTTCTACCATATATCTATGTTATGAAAAACACTAGTGTGGTTGAACAAGAGCACATCAAGTAACACGTTACTGGCGCTAAGTTATTTCCACCTATGTCCTGCCAGCAGAGCAATTTGTACGAAATTTCGTTCAAATTTTAGCCTCATGATTTCATTACAATCAAAAATGTCTTCGCAGTCCATTTGTCACACTGTGAAGATACTTTCTGGCTATTCCTAACAAAGAACGGGGAAACAAAGGAATTTTTTTCTTGGTAAAATTTTTACCGCATGGTCATTCTAAAGCTCATTCCAGAAACAGTTTGAGACACTGTAAGGAAGTTTCTGGCTTGTGCTGAACTGCAGCAGATATTCAAGCGAAGCTAAATTACACTGCTTGTTCGTTTTAGTGTGCGTTCGTCATTCGTCTCTGCTCTGTTCCAATATGAACACAAGCTAACTATCCCAACTGGCCTATTTACAGCACTAAATTACGCCCCCATGCATATTTACTAACGCTGGAACGCTTACTTGATGTGATTAAATTTCATTATAGCACAGTTGAGAATGCACACCCAATGCTGATAGTAATGAAAACGTTTACGTACCTTCTAGACAAGAAGTGGCATATATCAGGAAACTTTTTGCTTCATCATAGCACAATCTTATTATTCTCGTCGCCGTTTCTGTGTTGGTTGTCGGTGGTGTTGCTGTTGCTGCTGCTTCTGCAGCTGCTGGGCAGCAGTGATCTCTTTCTGAATTTGAGCGCCTTGTTTAGGCGTTAAAGTGAAGCAAGTGCCGACGTGAGCACCTCGTTTCTGGCCGGGAATGTGGCTCGGATTGCCCGACAAAGTTGGTGTTGGCACAGGATTGCCAGACACGAGCGATTGGATTTTGTTTTAGAATATTAGTTATAAAAGTGCGAAGAACATGACTACGCTGCTTACCATACATGCCACAGCCATAATGACGGACACAGGAACACTTGCATGGACCTATTTTCACTGAAAACCGATGACGTAAGACAGACGGCAAAATCTGCAATGGGAAGTCATTCATCCATCTTCAGATGACGACTATATTCCTCTTTCAATAGAGGTATTTCAATGCACGTGCTCTAACAGGTTAGTAGTTATATCAGCTTGATATACTGCCTTTATTTCTGATAATAATAAAGCCTCTTGTCATGCGCACTTATTCTCCGCGAATGTGATTTTTGGCGTTAGAGGACAAAAAAATATCGTATATCCCTGCCTGAAAGCAGCTAGGTTCTTACAACTGTCGACAATTTTTGGCTTCTGAAACATTGTGCTAAATGTTATTTGGGGTGCCGAGGAGCAGATTTTCAAGACCGTCGAAAAACTCATTTTATGCTTCTCACTTCCAATGCATTTACTTTTTTTCCAAGTTTATCTATGTGATATATTGTAGTGCACTTGGTTTTTTATGCTAATTCGGCTCATCTGCTGATACTGGCGTTTAGTTAGTTACACCATTGCTAACAAATATTACGCCTTACAACTGAAAACTCTTCCCTCCCGCTATCTGTATCTCTATGTTTGTGCGCTTAGATGAGGGGTTGTGTGAACAGTGCGGTAGATGATCGCAGACAAGGAAGCGAAGATGACTTTTCCTTACTTTGATTGAGGTCTATTGGCATGGCACCTTAGAAATAAGAAAAATCAGCAGACATGAAAAGCTCGTGGATGTCTGCATGAAGAGAGGAAGTGAAAGATGAACCGATATAACTACATAAACATTCAAAATTTCAGATTCCACGTACAATAAGAAACGATTATATGCAAGGCATAAATGAGGGAAGTTGATATTTAACTTAAAGATCAGCAGAACGTCACGACGTGGACGTAAATTATGCTCTACATGACATCCATGTCATATGAATATGATGTTTGGACGTGTCATTTACCTTCGTTGCCTAGCCCGTCACGAGATACCAAACTTATTATATGTGGAGCTAGCGAAGCGACTGCGAGCGCACTATGAGCGTAGCATGTAGTCGTGACTTATATGACGCGCTTATTATGACTATCATGTTTGGACATGTCCTTTACTTTCGTCGTCTATTCACATCACGTGATACCACATTCGGTATATGTGAAGTTAGGGAAACGGTCGCGGACACGCTATGAGTGTAGAATGTAGTCATGTTTTACATGACACACATGTCCCTGACACTTCTGTCACCCATCGTTCGGTGCCACCAGTTCAGTACATCGACCATCGGCGCATGTCTCCTCGGAAGTCTGATGCTTGGCGCACACCTGATTGCCGGTCTCCGTGCTTTCACTGTGGAGAAGCTGATCACTTGTACGGCCAGTGCCCATATCACCGTCTTGGGCTTTGCGGCTTCTCTGCGTACTTACCGCCGCCCCCCTTATGGCCAGAGACCACACGAAATCGAAAACTACTTCTCCCAGCAGCATGCACCACCGTCTAACGGGCGCCAGTCGCGCTCGCCATCACTGAGGCGATTTTCATCAACGCGCCAGCGGTATTCTACCACACGGTCCCCAGCCCCCGCCGGGAAAACTAGCCCAAGCGACCTCTGGGGGCGGGGTCGCTGAACGTCTAAGTGCTGAAGACCTCCTAATGACAAAGAACCGTACAGAAACCGGTCCGACATCACATACTGCTGCAAAAGATGGTCGACTTTCACTCGACATAGCAGTGACAATTGATGGTTGTGCAGTTAATGCGTTAGTGGACACCGGCGCCGACTATTCCGTACTGAGCGGGAAACTGACAACGCAGCTGAAGAAATTCATCACGCCGTGGCATAACTCGCAGATTCGGACAGCTGGTGGCCACGTCGTTACTCGAATGGGTGCCTGCACAACTAGAGTACAGATTCAAAGGTATACATTCGTCGCAAGCTGCCTTGTTCTACGCGAATGCTCCCGTGACGTTATTCTGGGAGTTGACTTTCAACAGGAGACTGGAGCTATCATTGATCTGCAAGAGCGCCACGTCACGTTCTCAAACCAGCGAGCAATCAACGTGCAGGATGACGGAAGGCGTGTGGATGTACTCGGTATTTCTGACAGAGCAAGACGCTTGCTTCACGAGCAAGTCTTCTAGTCGACGTAACATGCTGTGGTTTGGGCGATGGCGATGTGGTGGACGAGACAAATTTAGAACACCTCTTGCAGCAAGGCATTTGCGTAGCTGGAAGTGTAATGCACCTTCGTGATGGCCGATCTGAATTGCTCGTAACCAACTTTAACAACGAGCATCGACATCTGTTTCGTGGCACTTCGATAGCGTTTGCCCACGAAGTAGCAAACTTCACCAACTGTCTCACGTCAGAAATAGTGGGTACCGCCGACACGTCAATGAGTAATATTGACATCAATCCTGATCTGTCCACCGATAACCAGACTGCGCTACGAGCACTCTTGTTCGAGTTCAGGTCTTGCTTCGCAAGTTGCTCAAAGATCCGCCAGACGTCCATCACTCAACACAGGACCATCACGTACGAGGACGCACGCCCGATACCCCAGAAGCCCTACCGCGTGTCGGCTAAAGAACGTGAAGCGATACGAACGCAAGTCAGCGAGATGCTTGGCGATGGCGTTATTGAACCATCTAACAGCCCATGGTCCTCTCCAGTCGTACTCGTCAAAAAGACAGACGGGTCGCTACGCTTCTGCGTCGACTACCGAAAGCTTAACAACGTGACCAAAAAGATGTGTATGCGCTGCCATGTATCGACAATTCGCTGGATAGACTTCGTCGTGCTCAACGTTTCACTTCTCTTGATCTCAAAAGCGGGTATTGGCAAATCGAGGTAGATCAACGAGACCGTAAGAAAACAGCCTTCGTGACTCCAGACGGCCTATACCAATTTTGAGTGCTCCCTTTTGGCTTGTGTTCAGCGCCGGCAACTTTCCAGCGAATGATGGACACTGTCTTCACTGGGCTCAAGTGGCAGACTTGTCTTGTCTACCTTGATGATGTGGTGGTCTTCTCAACCACGTTCGAGCAGCACCTTCACCACCTGCGCAGCGTGCTGGAGGCTATCCGATCGGCGGACCTCAAACTAAAGCCACAGAAGTGCCACTTCGGCTATAAAGAACTAAAATTTCTTGGACATGTAGTTAACGCCGAAGGAATCCGGCCCGATCCGGACAAGCTTGCCTCTGTTGCCGAATTACCAGCTCCTGTCGACAAGAAAGTCGTCCGGCGCTTTCTTGGTTTGTGCGTCTACTATCACCGGTTCATTCATGGCTTTTCACAGATATCAGAACCTCTGACTCGTCTCACAAGGGACGACAAGCCGTTTGTCTTGGAAAATGAGCAACAAGCAGCTTTTGATGAGCTGCGACAGCGCATGCAATCAGCGCCCGTTCTCGCTCATTTTGACGATGATGCTGACACGGAGGTCCATACCGACGCTAGTAACATTGGGCTCGGTGCAGTGCTCGTTCAGCGTCAAGAGGACACCGAAAGAGTGATAGCCTACGCCAGTCGCTTTCTATCCCGTGCTGAAGCGAATTATTCAACTACGGAAAAAGGGTGCCTCGCAGCCGTGTAGGCAATCACCAAGTTTCGCCCGTACCTTTATGGTCGTCCCTTCAAGATTGTGACGGACAATCACGCGCTCTGTTGGTTGGCAAGCTTGCGCGAACCTTCAGGACGGCGAGCACGGTGGAGCTTGTGGCTGCAGGAACTTGATGTCACCATCGTTAGTAAGTCCGGCCGTAAACACGAAGACGCTGACACACTGTCACGTACACCCCTTCATGTCGTCAGTCAGGAAGCAGAGCAAGACGAAGGCTTCCTGGGCGCCGTTAGCGCATCAGACTTGAGACAACGGCAGCGAGATGACTAAGAGATTCATCCAACCATTGATCATTTAGAGAGCCAGGCCTCTATCATACCACGTCATTTATTCCGCTCGTTGGCGTCGTTCTGCCTGCGAGATGGTGTGATGTACAAGAAGAACGCTCAATTGAACAACCGTGCTTACCTCCTGGTGGTTCCTCGAGACATGCGAGACGATGTCCTCTTCGCTTGCCATGACGAACACACATCTGGTCATCTGGGCTACTTAAAGACACTTGCCAGAGTGAGCGAGAAGTACTATTGGCCAGGACTTTCAGCAAGCGTCAAGAAGTACGTCAAGAGCTGTAGGGAATGTCAGCACCGAAAGCAACCATCTGTTAAGCCAGCTGGCTTGCTTCACCCCATTTAAGCACCCTGCACGCCGTTCGACCAAGTCGGTATGGACATTCTCGAACCATTTCCCCTGTCTGCGGACAGCAACAAGTGGGTGATCATCGCGACCGACTATTTGACATGCTACGCTGAGACGCAGGCGATCCCACAAGCCACGGCTTCTGAGGTAGCACAATTTTCGATGCGCCACATCGTGTTACGACACGGTGCTCCTTCCAGTGTAATAATTGACAGAGGGACGGCCTTCACGGCGCAGCTTACGGACGAAGTTTTCAAACTGAGCAACACCAGACACCGAAGGACAACTGCGTACCACACGCAAACCAACGGACTTACCGAGCGACTGAATAAGACCCTCGCAGACATGATCTCAATGTACATCGACGTACAGCACAAAACATGGGACCGGATCTTACCTTACGGGACCTTCGCGTATAATACCGCCGTGCAAAAGACCGCGCGATTCACGCCATTTCAGGTTCTCTACGGCCGCGAAGTGCAGACCATGCTAGACTCCATGCTACCGCGTCGAGACAAAGACGAGTTGGCAACTGACGACGAGGAATTCGCAGAGCATGCTGAGGAAGCCCGGCAGCTCGCGCGACTGCACATCGGCCAGCAACAGCAGGCAGACGCACGACGCTATAACACCCGCCACAGAGAAGTGTTTTACAACCCCGGAGATCAAGTTTGGGTGTGGACGCCCGTCCGCCGCCGTGGCCTTAGTGAAAAGCTACTGAGCCGGTACTTTGGCCCATATAAAGTGTTACGGCGCGTCAGTGACGTGAACTACGAAGTGGTTCCGGACTCAACACCCCATGCACGGAGCAGGACACGACTGAGGCCGGACGTCGTTCATGTGTTGCGCATGAAACCATTTATTGCGCGTTGTTCGTAACTTTTCCTTTACCGTACAACGTTCTTTGTGTTTTTTGTTTATTTTGTTAACTTACTTTCTCGTTCATTGACGTTTCCTATATTGGCACGCTCTTCAATTTTTACTTTCACTTTATTCGAATTTCCAAATTTTTTTCACGTGCCTATGTAGTAGCATCGCGGTGCTGCTATGTACTTTCCTTTCCTCTTTTTTGGTACTTGTTTTTTTTCTTTTCGGAAGGGGGGATAATTCCACCAGCACGTAGTGGGTTGACAGCAAGAACGGCTCTCAATCTGGAAGAAAGAGATGATCGCGTGTTTCTTCTCTGCTCGAAAGCCAGCCATGACTGACGCATCGTCCTAGAGTTAGTATACCCGGTGGTTTAATAAATCCCCCCAGTACTTGTGACTCATCATGACAATACGACGTTTGCTTCGTTTTCTTGTTTTGTTTTCCGTTGATTTTCACTGCGTTGCAGTAGCGCGTTCTAAGTTCAATTGGTCACGCAATGCAGTTTCCTATTCCTTTACTGATGTAGTCTGGGGTCTGCCCATAAGACCAGAGCCAGCCAAAGTGCCAGGGCGATGTCAACGAGACAAGCCGGTGCAATTACTAGAAGCGTTTATTTACAATATTTACAGGTACAAAGTGGCGTGATACTACGATATTTTAGTAGCATCATGGAAGCTCTCGATGGAAGCTTGATGGGAGCTTCAGGGAGCTTGTCGGGAGCGTCCCAGTACTCACGTTTTGTCCTGGTCTTCCCAGGATTCTCTGCAGGAATAAACAATGGAAGCCAGGACAGTCTAATGAAAACTTCCAATTTCACCTTCGCCCCCAAAAGAGGAAGGTGAGACACCGCCCCCACCCAGACCCAGGAAAGAGGGAAGAGGCACGCCCACTTCGTCCCATGGGAAAAGAGAAAGCACTGCACACCGCACACGACACGGCACAGCACGAAGACGTTGAGTCCTATGTGGAAATCAACTCTGCATTCCGTTGCAGTGATGAGCATGCGTCTCCGGATAGACCACGGTTTGTATAAAGCTGCACAAACGCACCAGCGAAACGTGGGAAGCGCACCCGCAGACGGTTCTCAGACGCTCGGCTCATTGTCAAGGGCACCTTGACATAACAAGCAAGAGCAGCAGCTCTTCTTAATTCATAAGTCGGTAAGGCACATCCAAAGAGTTTGACGAGGCACACCGACGGCCCTCAATAACTTGAAGAACGACTTTCGTCGTGTCGCCGCTCTTGGTGCATCTCTGGAAGCACTAACCCAGAAGAAATCAGAGTATGCTCAGCCACAACGTCTCATGCATCGAACAGAGCCAATTCAGGGAGGCTGATCATAATAACCAGCCTACCACCAAAGGAGGTCTCGGAGAAGTTTAAGCACCAAAGCACTCCATAGAGACCGTAGATCTGCTCCCTTATAGACCTCAACGCAGGCTTTATCCGTCTCTCGACCTGAGTCATTGCTAGCAAACACCAGAAACAAACCACGCAAGACCCGAGGCACAAAAAACAGGAAGGCAGAGTTACAGTTCTGATAAAATTCCCTAGAAACTCGCATTGAACGCGCTTGCTCGTGATAATGACGGACTAAATAACAAAGCCATAAGAAATACAGACCTACTAAGTGCGAACAAAATCATTACCTTAACGTTTTGTGTTATTTCCCAGAGAGATTCACAGCCTTCAATGCACACAGGTTTTACGAGTGAAACAAAAACGATAGGAAGTGACAAATTGAAATGCTTTTCACTGGATAAATCTCAAAATTATACCTGCGCGTATAACATAAAACAAACGTATACAAAAACCTACACTACACTGTTGCGCATACTAACAAGTATACTGCAAAATACAGAAGGTTCATACAAAGGCTTCTGGTACGCCTACTTCTCTGTTAGAATTCAACGAAAAATCCCTCTTTTCGAGTGCTAGGTTTTGCTAAATGTAAGAAAACGAACAAGCATATCAATGTCTGCTCTTAAGGCAAGGAGAAAAATTAAAGTTAGATAAATTGGCGTACCCTATGCTAATCTGCAGATAAGTAATCATTAGCCAGCTAATTCAAAACTGTATAGAAGAGAAATTCTTAGTATCAGTTTACTGTCCGATACATTATGGGGCACTCCTTCAGGCGTGCTCTGGGGGGACGCGCATACCGCAGTTTTCTAGGTGCCAAATCATAACGGAGAGGCAAGTAGCAAACCTGTTCCAAGCTACCGAAGCACTCAGTGGTGGTGAGCTTTGTTCCGCAGCCCCTACACTCGTGCAACTAGGCATACCGACGGTTGCTCTTCCTCATTGTGTGCTTCCCAGTCCATCGGTTACTCCTTCGCGAAGGTGGGGGACGACTTCTGTCATTACCCTCATGTACGCGTCACGTCGCTCTGCGCCTCTACTTAGTCTGCACTAAAGGCGTTGAGACTCGCCGGCTTCTTCGACATCTCACTTTCTTGACCCTCGCGACACGCTTCACGCCTAATCTAGATTTCTAGGCTCTCAATGTTTCACTTCTAGCATAATTTGCCGGGGTTTCTAGCCTTCACTGGAGGCTACCTCAACCTTTCACGTGCACCCTACGTTTTCGCCGGCGCCTTTTTCTTTCCACGCTGCACAGAACGCTCGCCGTCTCGGCCATAACACGCGGAAGTGCACTGCTCATACCTCTAGGTGGCTCCATTAGCTTATCTTCAGCGTTATTTCTAGCTGTCTGCGATTTCTAAAGAGCGCTACAATCGACACTTGCTAAACTAGCCGGTTTAAAATCAGATCTCTCTCCTATATGAATGTCATCACCTTGCGCTAATCTAAGCGCTTCATCGTGTCACGCTATGTTAAGCACCTCTCCCTCTCTTGATAAGCTCAGCAACTCATCGTCTGCACTTTTACAGTCTACTACAATAGCGCTTTCACATTCAGAAACCTCACGAGGAGACTCACAAGCCATTGGACGTGTCAGAGCTCTCGTCGCATTGTCACCAAAACGAAGGCCTTTTTTTTCAAATGCTCATTCGCGTCATTTAAGAGGGATAATGCTCGGTCTCGTTGTGAGACACTACAGTTTCTGTTGGGCGGAGTCTGATCGGTCCCTCGCTTTCAACGTAGGCTAACGGCAAGCGCACATTTCCCGTTTCAAATACTTGCAGTGTAACGCGTGTTCCTCTGTGGTATCATCCTTTTTCGCGGAGTAGAGATATACTTTATTCAGTGCCTTGGCTTAGCACAGTGGTGCAGCACACAACGTTTCATCCACAATGGACCCCTGAACGTGGTGAATCAGTTGGTCCAAATTATAGTCACTGCTGTTCACAAAACCGAGAACATTCCTAAGCTTGCCGCAGCCAATCGCAATGTGACCTGGCTCTTTGCAACGGTGGCATACAAGCGGTCTTAAACATTTCCTGTTTATCGGTATGTTCTGATCGGCGTAATGTAGATGTGGACTTTGCAGTACTGCCTTTCTTTTTTTTATAGGAAGGTGCTCTCCCATTAATTGGGTTACATTATGCCTTAGAAATTCCTAAAGCCCACCGTATTTTCTCATCTGTTCTCTCTACTTCAGCCTATCTTTTGTTCTTTTCAACTTCACCTGGCTTTCCTCAATTTCATCATACTGCGTTCATGAATTCACCCAATCATCTGTGACTCTCTCTCATCTCTCCGCACCTAAATTCGCAGCTCTACACACAGTAGTGAGAGGCGTGGTCTCTACATTCTTTACCAACTGTATGGTTTCCACGAGTGAGGACTTTTTTTTACTCACCGCAACATTAGAAACCGAATTAGTGACGCCTACACGCATGTTGAAAACACTGTCAGTTTAGAACATGAAAGCTAAAATGGTGAACAGCTGCGACGTATGGTAGCGTTACAACGAAGCCTACACGCACAGATTATCACACACAAATTAAAAAAACTTCAAAAGTTAATACCTAGCAAATCTCAAAGAAAGTCAAGCGCTCGCCACAGTTGAGGCCCGAGTCAAGCATGGCTCATCCCGTCGCTGCCAACCGGTTGTTGCAGTCGGGGGATCTGCCCAGAGGAACGCAGCCAGCCAGAGTCTCGGGAGACGAGAAGAGACGTGCCGGTGCTATTAACAGAAGCGTTTATTTATAGTATTTACTAGAAGCATGTTACTACATGATGGCAGCTACGTCATGGAAGCCATCAATGGAAGCTTGATGGGAGCTTCTGGCAGCTTCTCGGGAGCGTCTCAGCGCTCTCGTTTAATGTCCTTGTCTTTCCAGGATTCTCTGCAGAGAAAAACAATTGTGGCCAGGACAGTTCAATGAAAATTGAACTTCACCTCCACCCTCAAAAGAGGAAGGTTCAACACCACCTTCTTCATGACCCAAAAAAAAGAGGAAAGAGGCTTGCTCAGTTCGTGTCATGGCAAAGGAGAAAACACTCCACACCATGCATGACACGCACAGCACGAAGACGGTGAGTCCTGCGTAGTAATCTGTAGTCCCTTGAAAAGATGAGTATATGGTGTCAGACAGACCACGGTTTGTGAAAACAGCGGCATGAAGACACCACGGAGAATGTGAAAATTCACCTGGAGACAGTTATCAGACGCTAGGCTCATTTTCCGGGGCACCTTGACGTAAAAAGCAAGGCGCCTCGACGGCCAACAGCTCATCCTAATCCTTCAGTTGATCAGGCGTGTCAAAAGACTTTTAGGAGGGGCGCCAAAAGCTCTGAATAATTCGAAGAACGACTTGCGAGTTTTCGCTACTCTTGGTGCACCTTTGGGAACGCTGACCTGGAAGAAATCAGAGTAGGCTCAGGCGCAACGTCTCATGCACCCAGGCGGAGCCAACCAAGGGAGGCCGATCAACAGCAGCTACAACCACGACCTTCAGGAGGCTATACTGAGGTAGGCTGAGGTGATATTAGGGGCTTACCGCAATTAGGATTTCTTGCCTTCACCGATGATGCAGCCCGCTCAGCCCATGAAGAAACCCGTGTAGTCCCGATTCCTCTATCAAGGAATGATGCAGCAAGAAAACTTTACCTGCTGGCTCGAGATCTCACACGCACGTTCTGGTCGTCTACCAGCTTCCAAAGGTGTCAATTTTTTGAACTGGATCCTTCGCTCAAGCTAAAGCTGCCATCTCACCTTTCCCGCTCCGATGCGACCCTGTTATGCCGCCTTTGGTTGGGTGTTGCATTCACAAAGGCGTACTCCTTTCGCATTGGTATGGCAGACACTCCTACATGTGACTACTGCGGAGACGAAGAGACCATCGAACACGTCCTGTGCAGCTGCGCTTGCTACGACACACAGCGATGCCAGCTACGGATGGTTTTGAATCGACTTGACCCCGGACCATTTTGTGTGCAGAAGATACTAGGACCTTGGGCATCTGCCTCATTTGCGCAGAAAGCAACTAAAGCACTGCTACTTTACCTTAAGTCTACAAACCTGAGCGACCACCTGTAAACTGTGTGTGCTCCCCGAGTGTGCTCGTGATTGTGTGTACCTTCTCATCTTTCTGCAACCTCTTTTCTCCCCTTTATCCCCTCCCCAGTGCAGGGTAGCAAACCGGATGTGCGTCTGGTTAACCTCCCTGCCTTTCCTTGCATCTTTATCTCTCTCTCTCTCTCTCTTGCCTTCACGCAGCCTCTTTTTTTGAGATGGGATAAAGTTATTTCTCCTCTCTCTCTCTCGTAGACTGCGATGACTCTACTTTTCACGAGGGAACACTAACAACTTCTCCCGGTTGCCTTCCAGGCAATAAAAGTGCTCTCGCCAAATCACTAGATAATGGTGCTCCTACTTCCCTTCAGCCGTTAAACCACGTTCTAACAGGAATAGAGAGTTCTTTAAGCGTGATTTAAGCGTAATTTAGGAGAGTTTTTTAAGTTAACTGGTTCATTCCAGTCTTGGTGTGAAAAAGCAGGAGTGAATTGATTTTTGTTAATGCAATCAAACGAGTGCGACGTAACAGAGAGCATTAGTACCACTAGTTGTGCTTTGCTAGTGTTAGCCGTAAAAGGGGGTGTCTTTTTCCTTATTGAAGAAAGGCGTGGTCCCCTAGAAAGAATAGTTAAACGTGTGAAAGGCTTATTACAGAAGATTTTTCTGCATTATGCCTGCTTTTCTAGGTTCTCCGGCATTACAAGAATGTAGCTGAGAGTCATAAAAATGCAGAAACAAGCTGGTACAAACATATTAACTCACTAGACCAGGTAGAAGCAGGAATAAAAATAGGGGGAGGGAGGTGTGCATCTACCTGGAGCATAGTCCCCCTCCTGTGCTCAATGTGCTCACCCCCACAATTCTCTTACCCGCATTCTCCTTGAAGACCACGGACCCTCCCCGCGGCGACCACAGCCACTGACCTCATGAAAGGAATGGGATACCCTGCTGTGCTCGATGGACCCGGCCAACCAGAAGACCGCAACTGACTGGGCCACCCACATCATGCAACTACATGGACTCATGAGTGCATAGCGTAGCGGGGGTCGTGCGGGTACCCTGGGCCATATGTGCCCGAGTACCTTGGTCAAGCAAACGTTTTACCGCCACCACCCCCCACTAGCCTAGTAAATCGTACCTCCGGAAGACAAATTTCTGAGCCGGTTTCTCGGCGGGAAAGGCAGCCCTGAAACCTGAAGAAGGTCTCAGGTATTCATTCACTAGCATATTTCTTGACTTTGTGAATGTTATCCTTCTTTTTTCATTGCTGAGAGCTCCGTGAGTGCACATCTTCACGCAGCTACACATCATGAACACCTTGGAAGAGAAGGAAGAGGCGCAAAGAGCTCACAACACGGCTTCAATGCGAGGCCTTTGCCTAGACCTCGCAGAGAGGGCTTTTTGACTGCAAATACGCAAGCGTCGGATGCAATCGCTTGCCAGCACAGGCGCCGATCCGCAGGCGGCGGCATAGGTAGGGCTCGCGCAGCTGAATATTTAAGTGAGAGACCGTGAAGCAGAAGTGGCACACAAGCGTCGATAAGAGAATCTCGAATCGGCGTGGGCTAGGGAAGCAGCAGTCAAGCACTGAAAGCAGTAGCTACCAGATGTTGGTGACGCTGACGCGCACTTCAAGAGCGACTTTCTCGATCGCTTTTTCACCCATATCTGTAAGATATGCGACCACTTGTGGTTATACAACCTCACCATCATCACCTCCATCAGCATTTACCACTCCTGTGCCTACGCTAACACCATTTTCATTCCATCTATATGTAATATATCGCAGTTTGTGGCTATATGCGTATAAAATTGTCACAAGGAAACTAGATGACGCAAGCTACGAGGAAGAACCGGCGGAAAGAAAGAGCGTCAACTTGCTAACTAACTTTATTCTTGTAAAACCATCTGAAGTCACCTTCCCTTCCGAACATTTGCAATAACACGCCATATATGTCACATCACACAATCAGACAGGCTCAGTGCACGTGCTTGTTCAAAAAACAGTAAAAAAATTAATTCGACGCAATGCCATGACACCAATCTATCGCTAAATTAGACATCTTTTTTTTTCTTCATTCGTAAGAGGCACCGTGTTCTGCTGGGTTTAATTTTTTAGCAGTTTCCCAACTAGCACTGCAGCCCCGCCGCGGTGGTCTAGTGGCTAAGGTACTCGGCTGCTGACCCGCAGGGCGCGGGTTCGAATCCAGGCTGCAGCGGCTGCATTTCCGATGGAGGCGGAAATGTTGTAGGCCCGTGTGCTCAGATTTGGGTGCACGTTAAAGAACCCCAGGTGGTCTAAATTTACGGATCCCTCCACTACGGCGTCTCTCATAATCATAGAGTGGTTTTGGGACGTTAAACCCCACATATCAATCAATCAATCAAACTAGCACTGCATCCGGGGGGAGCATGTCACATTGTTCGATGTGACGCATGGCGTGTTATTGCGCTGGTATGGCTTGGTAGGAGATATATAGCGGTGGTTTTGCAAGAATAAAGTTAGTTGCAAGCTGGCACTATTTCCTATCACCTGTTTTTCTTTGCTGGCCTGCGTCTTCTAATTTTCCTGTAACTTGCACCAACTAGCCCAACAATCATTTACTAACGTTTATAATGGCAATAATGTGTAAATAATGCACAATGAATGTATAGGGTGTACAGGAAAATGTAGACAGAACACCTGCTTGCTTGGCCAGTTGTTTTTATTCCAATTTCACCTTTTTCTTTCTTCCCCCATCTAGTTAATGGTCGAGCCCTTGCGATTCCCTCTGTCACTCATCAAACGCGGCCCCAACTGCAAGCGTGGTGGGCTGCTGACAACGTCTTGTGGGTGGCACTGATTATTCCGGAGTGGTCGGGTTCAGCCACGCTGGCACATCACCTGAAAACTTACCGAATGATGTTCTGGTGGTGGCAATTTACTGTGTCGTAGTGGTCTCAGGTTTGTGGATGCGCTGCGCTTAGCGTTGGAGCGTAGCCGATGATGACTAGTCTGCAATGAATAGTGACACTTCGGGGGCAAGATGCTGTGCTGTCCCCTCATTGTATTGTATCTCTGTTATAACCAGAGCCGCAAGATAAATAGAGTGAAATAAAAGTATACGCTTCGAGAGATACGTCCACAATGTAATAATATGAGCCACCAAAGGCAGCATATGCCAAAAGAAGACCAGACTACAGTAGAACATGCACATCGAGGAAAGCAGTCTAGGTGACATGAGTCTTAACTGTTCTTCTTCGAAGTCGCAACATTTCTTCCATATATATTGAGGTGGGGCTCAATGACCTAAGATTTCGTTTATTTCCGGGCAGAAACCAAAAATTATCTTGCACTGTTACGATGCATTCACGATCAAGCAGGTTCAAAACAGCATAGCTTTAGACTTTCACATAGAAGCAAAGGTAGGGACCATTTTGAATAGAACTGACCCAGTCCCCTGGCTATTTAGGAGAATCACTAACCGACACAGGGTTCTTGATGAGGACAGCGCTCTAAAATTAGTACACATTCTCACTGGCTATCACTTCACCTATGTGGCAGGTCTACTCAGATCGTCACAGACCAAGCTGAACAAGCTCGACACTAATATCAAAAAGCCAGTCAAGGCTACCCTATGCACACCCAACTGCACCTCGAATGCGAAAATTATGAGCCCGCGCGTGCACATACTACGGACGACATGACGAAAGTGCAACAGATGCCACAGCAGGAAAGACGGACCAAAAAACGCGAGCGGGTGGGCTGATACTCGAAGCGGTCGGGAGAGTCCCTGCAAGATCAAAGAACTCCATGAAAGCTGAGACTGAGCGCGAACTTACGAACGCGATCAGAACTACATCGCTCTCGAGAACCGTACTCCCGAAACACAATGCTAGCGAGAGAAAAGTGAGAGCGAAGTCTCTATTGAAAGAAAACGAACTGATAGGACAACAGGTGGCCCTCATGCACGCCGTCTGGGTGAAAGGCGAAGAGGTATACACGGCCGTGGTGGTCGACAGTGAAGGCGAGGTATGGGGTATTATCACTATTTCAAGTAAGAAATCCGCGGTAATGGAGCAAGCCACCATGTCTTCAGCTATCAGGGGCCTCAAATGGTCATATATCTACAGCCAGTCAAAAGCTTCTATTAAGAGTTTTAAGAAGGGCTGTGTATCTGGCACTGGGGCGAAACTTACAAAGTAGAAGTTAATATGAAATCCTGTGGTTACCTGCACATGACGCAGCAGTTATTGAAACTCGGAATAACCTCGAGTCAGTGATGAATAAACCTCGTACGAGGACTCGCCGCGCCAGTCAGAACCGAACCGACGGCGACTACCCTTCTCGAAATCAAAAGTATAAGTTATTTACTTACAACTATATGGTTATATGTTACTACTTTGGGCGTAAGCAGTGATGTTTAAATAAATCTTTACTTTAACCTTTTCGGGCGTATGTAATTTGCAGTCGCTCAAAAAGTTGATCTGGGCTCAGGCAGTCACGCTACGTTTACTAGAAAGCACAATTTCCTCTATTTAGTATTTTCTGAATGATTTTCACCCCGGATGTGAGGTTAAAGAAAATTTAACAGGTATACGATGGCACCTTTGAATACAGACGCATGCTGGTGGGCTGTCCAGTGACTCTCGCCGGCACCGAAAAAAATAGCTTCACTAGCAGAAGATCAACACAAGCTGTTTGTATTATAATAGCTGCGGGCTGACCAGAAAAAACACAATCGCGCCATGAGGTTCGGCCTGACGGTACCGATGCGTACGCCACCCGTCTCGGTCTGAGAAAACCGGGATTCAAGACTATTATATTGGTTTGTAAGGCATCAGCAGGACTTGCCTCGGTCTTTCGCTGTTCATTTTCTACTCTACTCGAAATCATGTGGACACCTATAAAACATATGCTGTCACGAACAATATGGGCTCGAACACCAAATTCATTTTTCTTTAATGATTACTAGCAGTATACTAACATGAACTTCATGCATTCAATTGCAAGAGATACCCTTCCATTTGAACATGTGGCTTTATGAAAAATTTGGCGCTTAACGACAGAGCTTAGTAACCTATACCTTTGAAAGGTAATTTCAGTATTTCATCTCATACTGCTCAAGACTATAGATCATATTTTGAGAAAACTGCATGAGCTGCTTCGCATGGCGCAATTCTTCACGGTGCAGAAACAAAGTTAGCTTGGATGGTCCGCCTTGCATGGTGAACTTATATAGTAGAAATCAACACGAATAAAGTTTATCTGCTAATGCTTGCAAGCTGAACAGTGCAAATCATTGTTAAACTTGTTGTTCTATGCAGCACTGCCTAAACTGTTGGTATATTGTTGTCGCGTCTTCTCTAAACAAAAATAAAGTTTTTATCGTTGTCATCATACGCAACGGAAGACAATCAGAAGCGTAATGGCTAAAGGTACCATTACGTATTTCATTAAAGGGACACTAAAGGCAACTATTAAGTCGACGTTTATTGTTGAAACGATGGTACAGAAACCTCGCAGTGGCACTTTAGTGTCAAGAAATGGCATATTTAGAAATAAAGTCACGTTTTAGTGCTCCGCGTCAGGTTAGCGCACTTCAAATTACCCGTCTCAAGAAGTGGACTGACCGGAGCGTCTCACGTCACTGTTGCCATGCACAACGTTGCCCAGCTTTACTGCGCTAGTAGCAGCAGACCGAAAGCAGTGGGAGCCTCAGCAGCAACAACGGCCATTGATCAATATCCCACCATTCGCTTTGAGATTGCAGACGCTTTCGTTTCAACTGCGTCCAGCTAGATGGCACCACCTATCCCCGTGTAACGACGGGAAAAGGGAAGTTTCGCACCACTCGCGCCAATGCCCATAACAACGTGCAGTGGTTCTTTTTTGCACGAGTCAAACAAAAAACGAACTAGCAGCATTTCATTGCGTCTCTTGTTACACTGAAGGTTCTTTCGTTAGTGCAATTAGATAGATTACTAGTGATTAATTGTAGGTGGTCTGTCTAATGTCAACGGGATCATTTTGAAGATGTCCCACTGCGGCGCTTCTGTTCTTGTGCATTTACCTTAATTTCTCGGTAAGCAAGACGCTGTTGTGGATAATATTGTCGTTTTAGATGTTGTCATACATTGATTGAGCTTTCACTCCGACGTAAATTGTTATTTGCCTTTAGTGTCCCTTTAAGGGAGGCTTTCAAGGCTTCCGTACTAACATATGTACCTATGCTGTGTATTTACACGTCATTTATCACTGACTGAAACCACCATCTGGAATCAATTGCATGAACTCAATTGAAAAAGGTCTTTTCAAGAGAGACGGCATACCTGAAGCATGCAAACTTTATCTGTCTATTTTATATACAAAAAAGTTTAAGTGCGCACGCAAAACGTAAATATATAAATAATGGCTACATTTGCAGCGTGAATGCCGCAAACGGATTGCAACAGTTGTTACCGCTTAACCTATCACACCTTCACCCGTAGGGTGAGAGAACATTAGCAATAGCCCACACCAAGATTCACTTGCGAGCGCTGCGGTCATTTCAGCCAAGTTATGTATTAACGGCATTTTTTTTCTTTATTAAAACTTGTCTCTTGTAAAGACAATGTGTTAGGTTCTCCGGCTCGGCTCCTCATCACTAGAGATGGGAAAATCAACAGAGGCGTTCACCCTGTTAATTTCGTAGGATTAGCGCCAGTAAGACCAGTGCAAGGAGGCGCTGGTCCTACATTTGCGTTGGTTCGACAAGACTACGTAGAGAAAAGATGTGAGTGGCATCTACGCGTACGAGCATATAACAATTGCGTTCGTTGTATAGAAGAAGCTCATGCCACCTTGTGCTGCAAGTTGGTCATCAAGTGACATGCTACTTCTCCCGCTACTTGCAGGTTGTGCTTTGCACGGTAACGGCAAATATATGGTTCAATTCTGTTCCTGCCTCCATTTGTTGTTCCTTTGAGGGTTCATGTCTGTGTAAATCAGATAATGTGTAGGTTTTGCTAATTTTTTCTATGATGCCGCTTTCTGAGCATGATATCACGTTCTTCTTTTCAGATTTCATTCGTCACAGCTGCCCACGATCAACCGCAGCGGGGCAACTATCACTTTGTTCATCTGATGAAGTTTTTATAAACTCTAAAAAGTTAATAAATTACAAAATATCAACCTCTGATAAAATTTTTATGAACTATCACTTTGTTCATATAAATTTTATCAGAGTTTTCACCATATTACGAAATATTCTGTTCGAGTACGCTTGTTCAGTTCTTCCTTGCTAATTATTTTTCTTGCGATTGTTTTATTCAAGTCATCTTAGTGCACCGAGAACATAAGGCTTGTAAAAATATTTCTTGCCTATCAATCACAAAAGATAAACGAGAGCTGCTACCTAATTCAATTTTCAAAGCCCGGACTCTCATGACCTTACTGATATGCGGTATATTTTACATCTTTTCTGGGTGGGCCCTCGATGTGTCTTTTGAATATCTGCAGTGCGTTGTGTGAAGCTTTGCGTGAGAAAAAAAAGAAAGTAGTCATTTGTTTGCGGGTACTTACCACATGGAATAAAACTGTGCGAGAAAAATAGGTGAAAAAACAACAAAAAGGACACGTCATTTTCATTTTGATTCGTTCGAGCAAATTTCTGCAACCTTGCCTTAGCGTTATGACAATCGTAGCTAATTACGGCGCGCTCAAAAAAGTGCATCTCTTCAGTTTCGCCATTAAGATGACTCGTCATTGATTTTCACTCCACATATGTCACCCAAGCCTCTTGATTTAATTACTGCTTTCTTTTACCTACAATTAAACGTGGGGAGATTTAGCCCCCTATACAGCCACTTAACATTGCCATACTTCCCATTTCATACCTTGTCCTGGCTCTCTTTGAACAACTAATCGCTCTATAGCAAAAAAAGAAAACATTACATACAATCAAAACAGTTGTATATAAACGTTTCGGCAGCGCAGTGCTTATGTGGTAATTTTTGTGTGATAGGACGCAAAGTGATTCTTCAACTTCGTTAGTAGTGTAACAAAAGTAAGAAATTATAACATACCACATCGAGGGAATGCTGCTCTGTTAATTTCTTCATCATCGCCTCACTTATTTGCCACGAGGCCCGTACTTCTGAGGATAGGAAAGCCGCTTCCGTATCTCCCGCCGTTGTTTCTGGGAGAGCTGTCTTAAACTAGGTGGAAGAGGTCTCCATCTTGGGGGTCGTGGGGAATGGTTATTCGGGCTAGAAAAGCGTGCTGGAAGGTTGATAGAAGAAACTGTTCCGGGGTACGGTTCAGGCGATGCTAGCGCAAGCGCAAATAGACCTCCATCTTCTATCGCACACAGAAGAAAGGCTAGGCCAACGAAGGCGATTATCTGGGTAAAAGCGCAGCCCCTCCCCACGCTTGTATAGTGTCGCCGCTCATGGTGCACGCGGTAGTGATTCAAAGCTGTTATAAACCCTTGTGCACAATTAAGCGTGCCCGCATTTTTCAATACATCAATGCCGGCTGATGTCTTAAAAGTGATTTGGAATGATCAAAAATAACTGCTCGCAAATTTACGCAATGTCACACATCTCATGGTCTCTAGCTTTCAAAATGAGCCCCAATGATTGAGATGTGACTCCAAAACCTAACTCCTATCCGACGAGGGAGGAGGCACGTGTCCTCTACCTCGGTGATTTTTCCGTTGTTTTAAACGGCTACGTGGGATAACAATAAAACCAAAGTGATTACAGCGCAAAGAAAGACACACGGCAGCAATTGAAGACTAGCACTCACCCCCGTTTGGCTCATTGTCCCTTGTAATTTATTACGCTGTAATAACTCTCGAAATAGAATACCACCAGAGCCGTACCACCACTTTGCTTCAATATAGCGGAAACCTGCTGTATTTGTTCTCAGATTTAGGTAACCGACTTCTTATATCGCAAAAACTCGCAGTAAATGGGCAAATTACACTTGGGCATCCGCTTTTATTTTTCAGGCTCTGGCACCTGCTTGTGCTATAGGAACCACACACTGATAAACCATGTCTGCTTTTGATGTGCGCCCTTCTAAAGTTGGTTAAAATAACAAATGCCATGTCGGCCACAGGAAACATCCTTGGCAAAGCTTGCTCACTGTACCTAAAAAGTCACAGTTACGCCGAAAGGGCGAACCAATGAAAGTGGTACTAACGTATTAGAGTTATTTCCGAAACAAGGCTAGGTCAGATTTTAAAAGCAATATTATTTTTAGTTAGCAAGCGCTTGCTAAACAAAGTTTTCTGTGGCGTGGCCACAAAAGATGACAACAAGACTCGTGCGTAAGTGACGGCGTTGGTAAGAAGCGCCTAGAGTGGGCAGCGCATGCTAGTACTAAGGGATATACGTCATGTGTCGCTGCTGGTGGAAGTTACGTGTAGAGTGCGGCGTAATCCTTCAGCTGTTATCATGTATACGTTGTGTCATGCCGCCCCTACCGGGGCAACGCCCTGCGCATGCGTGCCTTACAGGCACATGTATATATTCTGAGTTAATAAAGAGTACGGGGGCGCTTTCCTGTTCGTGTTCAACACGGTGTCGTCCGTCACGGAAACCCGACATGGTGTCAGAAGTGTAGCGCACTGGTTTTCGAGCTATGGCGAGTGCAGAAAATACGGGTTTCTGCCAGCACTTCTCGGTACAACCGCCAACAAGCTTCAGCTTTGACAAAGTGTCAGAGTGACCGGCGTGGGTGCAACGCTTCAATGATTATTGATTTGCTTCCGACCTTAGCGAGCGAACTGGGAAGGCGCAGGTGTATGTACGCTGATGTATCCGATGGGGCGACATGCTCGCAACATATTCCGGACCTTCGAATTATTGGAAGGACAGTCAAAGGACTATGAAGTGGTGAAGAAACGTTTCGACTCGTACTTTGTTGCCACACGGAAGTTGGTCTACGAAGGTGCGTGCTTCCATCGTCGCCACCAAGCTGTAGTTGAATCGGTGGAACAGTACGTGACGGCGTTACATACGCTGGCAGATAGGTGGGACTATGGCGTGATGAAAGAGAGGATGATCCTCGACCGTTTCGTCGTTGGACTACGGGACTGCAAGCTGTCCGAGGCCCTCCGAATGGAAGTGACACTGAATCTGAAAACTGCACTGTCCAGGGCAAGAACGAAAGAAGCGGTACAACAACATGATCTTCACAGCAGTGCGTACCACCAAGCAACCAGCTTTGAGGTCGACGCAGTTCATCAAGAAGCTTACGGGTGGGCAGAGCACCAATGGGTCAACAATGACGCCCAAAAGTGTGCAGTGTGTGGCAGAGCCCGTCATTTGAAGTCATCGTGTCCTGCAAAAGGAGCAATCTTCTACGGGTGCCAACGACGAGGCCACTTCGCTGCAGTTTGCCCACAAAGGCAGGACTTCACGAATGCCGAAGCAAGTGCATCCGGGGTAGGCCTGTGCACTATTTGCCGGAGTCATGCTTCGTGTGAGCAATTAGATCGTAGGGGTGTAACGTACTTTGTTGGGACTTTGGCTGGTACGTTTGCAAGAGCTCACGTTGTTCAAGTCGCTATTAACGGAGGACCGTATCTGCTAAAGTCGACACAAGAGCAGAGGTCAACGTTGTTCCAGCATCTTTTCCTGGTGTACCAAAAGATCTACAGCAGTTTAACATAATTTTGAAGAGGCCAGGCAGTGAAGTGTTAGACCTAAAAGGAAAATTCACTGCCAATATTCTGTGGAGACGTTGTCAGGTTAGGCAGGACGTTTTTGTCATCAACTCGGCGAGTAATGTCAATTTAGGCTTGCCAGCAATAGAAGCTTTAGGAATTGTGAAATTTGTTGACGAGGCCTCAGTTCCTCAAACTGTGCAAACGCGCGTCCCTTCTCTGTTCCACGGTTTAGGTACCATGAAAGGAGGATACTGTATTAGTCTCAAAGAAGACGCAGTGCCCTATGCTATTCACACCGCTCGTTGTGTATCTATCTCGCTGAGGGATGGCGTGAAATGCGAGCTACAGGAAATGGAAAGAAACAGAGTCATTCGTAAAGTTGAAGGACCGACCAAATAGTGTGCTGGCATAATGCCTGTCTTGAATCCTTCCGGGCAAGTTTGGATCTGTGTTGATCTTACGCAGTTGAATAAGAGGGTGAAACGTGAGCGGTTTGTGCTCCCCACTGTTAATGAGACACTTGCACTGCTTAGCGGAGCAATGGTGTTTTGTGAACTTGACGCGAACTCGGGATTCCTTCGGGTAAACCTAAGAGGGCTGTCAGCTACTGACAACGTTTATTAACCCTTTTGGACGTTATTGCTTTGAACGTCTACGTTTGGAATACCATCTGGTCCTGACTATTTTCCACGGCTAATGTGTGAAATCCTTGATGGAGTGCCGGGGGTCGTACACCTAATGGACAATTTACTGCTCTTTGGTTCGTCTCAGAAAGAGCATGATGAGCGACTGTTCCAGATTTTAAACCGATCGGCAGAAGCCGGCGTAACCCTGAATCGGGAAATGCCAGTTCAGTGTAAAAGAGCTTTGTTTTTTTGGATGCCGAGTGAGCTAAGATGGCATACGACCGGACTCGGCTAAAGCTAAGGCGATCAGTGATATGAAGCCACCGGAAAATGTAAGCGACATGCGCCGATTCCTTGGTCTCACAAATCATTGCTCGCAGTTTATACCCAACATAGCAGACAAGACCGCGCCGTTACGTCAGTTGCTGCAAAGGAACAAGGAGTGGAGTTGGGCTGCACCTCAGCAGATTACCTTTGACAGCGTAAAGCAGGCCATTTGTTCCGATAGATGTATGGCGAAGTTTTATCCGCATAATCAAACTATTCTTTCTGCAGACGCATCTTCGTACGGTTTAGGGGCAGTTCTGCTTCAGGTACAAACAAACAAAGACGGCCAGTTGTGTTTATATCCAGATCATGGACACCAACAGAAATGCGCTAGGCTCAAATTGAAAAGGAGACCTTAGCTCTAACCTGGGCGGCCGAACGTCTTGAAAGTTACGTGCGTGGGCTTTACATAACGCTGGAAACAGATAACAAACTGATAGTCACTTGCTAGGAAGGACCCCGCTTGATTTGTTGCCGCCGCGCATTCAGCGATTTTGAATGCGTCTGATGCGATTCTGTTTCGAAGTAGAATATGTTCCAGGGAAAAAACTTGGAAATTGCTGACGCACTTTATGGAGCGCCAGTGCGACTGCAATAGAGTAAGGGCGTCCTTTCGGTAGAGGAGGTCAACTCGTTTGTTTCTGGGGTGTTGTCAGAGTTGGACGAGTCGGACCAGTTTCGGCTGGTTGCCGAAGAACCGGGAAATGACGAGACCTGCCGTATGTTGCGCCGTTATCTTCGTGAAGGATGGCCGAGACCAGCTTCGATGTCAAGCGTATTGAGGCCATATTGGCAGGATCGTGCAGCTCTGAGCGTCTACAAAGGAGCACTCATGCATGGCACGCGCCTCGTTGTGCCGCACTCGCTCCAAAATAGAATCTTAAGTCTGCTTCACGAAGGCCATCAGGGTATCGTAAGGTGCAGGGCGAGAGCAAGAGAATTCGTTTGGTGGCATGGTTTAAGCTCTCAGCTTGCTACCGTGGTTGGCGATTGCCGCATGTGTTCACAGTTTCGAGACCAGCCTAGTGGACCTATGATCCCAACCCAGACGCCTAATTGCCCATGGCAAAGAGTCGCAGCAGATATCTTCCACCTCCTAGGCCGGAACTACTTGCTATTAGTGGACTATCTATCGCGATTTTCTGAGGTGTGTTTGCTGACATATCTTACCAGCACCAGCGTTGTTAGTCACATCAAAGATGTATTTGCAAGGCACGGTATTCCGTAAGTGCTGGTAACGAACAATGGTGCTCAATTTCTTAGTGAGGAATTGAAGGCGTTCGCGAGGGCTCATGGATTCCAGAGGGTGACGTGTAGCCCGAGGTACCCGCAGGCAAATGGGGAGGTAGAACAAATGGTGAAAACAGTAAAAGGGCTACTGTTAAAGTCTCATGGTCCATTTGGCTCTGTTAGCCTACAGGGACACCCCGGGACTACTAGGCAGAACACCAGCGGAGGTGCTCATGCGACGGCGGCTTCGCACCACCCTGCCTCTCCATCCAGACAAGTTGACTCCAAGGACGCCCAACCTGAAAGAGGTGCGGGAAAAGGATGCGGCTGCCTGAGACAAGCAGATATAAAATTAGGATCGCCGCCACGCTGTCCGCCACCTTGTCCCATGGGCAGACCCCAGTGAAGCAAGACCCACATGGCGAAATAAATTACGTATTCTTTAATGACGTGTATGATTCAAATGCAGCAAATATAGTATCTTATAGACACACTGGCAAATATAAATAAAACACACTTCACTCGATGACAGAGACAACCACCTTATGCTCACTGTAGTATCTTGGCACTGGCACGCACTACACTCATGACGCAGCACTCTTTCAGAGCACAATATCTAGACACGTGTTGGCTGCGTGACGTAAGACAGGAAGTGAAGTCCAAGTGTGGCGCGGAGTCCGAGTGCGCCACGAACTAGTCATTTTCACGTTGAAGTACACTCAAGTGGAAGTCATGCACCTGTGACGATCACCGGCACCTCGGAGGCACAGCGCACTGAAGTTGTGCATCAAGAACTTTCAGACTTCGTTCCGCGTAGTTCCCGGTGAGATGTAGGCTGCTACAATGAGGGCGGGTGACATTTTAACTGAACGTACGTCACCACAATTGAACTTCAGTGTCGCTGAAGTTTAATCAAAAATGCTTAGGAGTTTAAATCACGAGAAAAAACACAAAAAGGCTCGCACACGCATAATTCCTGACGCAACCATATCGTAACACGAAGTGTCACCCGTTTTGATGACCGTAGTTTAATCACGAAAGAAAAAAATTGGCAGCATATCCATGGAGTGAATGATGGAGAGTGGGGCGAAGCATTCGTCTGTCCATTCGTTCTTGCTTCTGTCCGTCCATGCGTGCATCTGTGTGACCGTCCATGCGTCCATCCGCCTGTCTGTGGGTGCGTCTGTTCGTGCGTGTGCGTCCGTCCCTGCGATCGTCCATGCATCCGCCCCTGCGTCCGTTCATGCGTTCATCGATGCATTTGTCTGTGTGTCCGTTCTTCCATCTATTCAACACTCCAAGTACCACCATCTCGCATCTTTTCATCATATATTACCAATATAGAAGCACCGCCCAGCAGCGGACATTCCAAGAACTAAACAAGAGGTGGCACACGCACATTTTCTTACGGCTTGCGCTTCAGGTCTACTTCCCACCTTTAACCACCTCGAGTTCATGGTATATTCTAGTCCACTGTATTCATGGCACTGCGGCCCAACGCTCGCTAAACCTTTCCAAAACCAAGGAAGGTAAGCCCAGCGAGTATAACGTAGCAACCTTTTCCTGTCAGATAGTGGTCAATGTACATGCCATCGCCTGCTAATGGGAAATGAGAGACAGGAGAATTCAACTTTTACGTTCTTACGGCTTGCTGTTCGTATCTACTTCCCACCTTTAACCACCTCGAGTTCATTCATGGTATATACTAGGTCAGTGTATCCATGGCACTGCGGCTTTCTAAAACTAAGGAGGTTACACCCAGCGAGTATAACGTAGCAACCATTTCTTGTCAGATAGTGCTCAATGTACATGCCAATGGCTGCGAATCGGGATCGCAGCATGCGCGTTAACTAAAAGCTGAAAGCTCCTGTCTCATTCCCCATTAGCAGCCATTGGCATGTACATTGAGGTTTAGTTTTTTTATTGTTCAACAACGCACAGAAGAAATCTCTCACCGGCACTACCTTGAAGGTCAAAACGTTATACTCGTTACATTCTACAACGGCTACGAGGAAGGAACTGGTGCCGCTATGAAAAGCTTCGCCCCTAAAAAAAAAAACCGGCCGCAACTGTCAACTGAGCTGAGAAGCACTCGCCCATTGACGGTGCCGCGACGCCACACGTCGCACCTTCGCTTTTATCTGGCAGCCAAACCTCTAGTATGGCACTTCTAAAAACCATTGCGTGACTTCGAACATTCAATTCCAACAATTATTGGTGTCTTACAGAGAAAGTGACTATTTATTTATGGTACTACTTTATATTATCAAAGTGGCGCATATAAATATTCCTCATATTCTTTCTCAGTCTAATATCGCGTTATAAAGTCAGTGCTTTGTGTAAAGCCTGAACAGGCCGCTTCAGAAATTCACTTTACCTTTACTACAAACCTGAAATATTCCAGCTGCGAGTAAGTGGTGGAAGTATTCATAGAAGGGTATAACTCGCCATTTACTCAAGGCACATGCCCATTTCGATTTCCGAAATCTTATAGCTTCATCACTATAAAAAAGCTTGTCTTTTCCTTGCGCTACTTTGAACGATGGCGCCACCTTGGTTCCAGATTGCTGACTTATTGGTTATACATAATAAGTCCCAAGCATTTTTTTATTTTTGAGAAATAAAAACTCCGTAGTGAGATCTGTTTCCCCGCCTGTGTATTTGTGGTCCAACGGCTATTTTATTGTTGTGAGGTTAGCATGCTGGGCATCACCTTTTGCCTAAGATGATTTTTGCTCATAAGTTGTCATAAGTCATCTCTTTCATGTGTGGCATGATTTTCACCACAAGGTTTTATGTGCGGCAAACAGTTTCACTCGTTTGACATAAAGTGGAACCCTCGCATAAAGATATGAGCAAACACATAATTTGATATATATATATATATATATATATATATATATATATATATATATATATATATATATATATATATATCTGTGTGTGTGTGTGTGTGTTTTCCCGCCCCCTATATGGGAAAATACCTAAAAGGAAAAAAAGGAAGGGGAGCCGTACCACCAAGAGGTAAACGGGCTCAAGCCAATCTAACATAAATGAAGAGGGGAAACTTGCCCCGCCGCGGAGGTCTAGTGGCTAAGGTACTCGGCTGCTGACCCGCAGGGCGCGGGTTCGAATCCCGGCTGCGGCGGCTGCATTTCCGATGGAGGCGGAAATGTTGTAGGCCCGTGTGCTCAGATTTGGGTGCACGTTAAAGAACCCCAGGTGGTCTAAATTTCCGGAGCCCTCCACTACGGCGTCTCTCATAATCATATAGTGGTTTTGGGACGTTAAACCCCACATATCAATCAAGAGGGGAAACTTCCCAAATTTTTATTTTTATTTTTGAAAAAGCCAATTAGTTAAACAAATAACATGGGTAAAACCTAGCGAGTGCGGCATGAAACTGTAATAAATAAACTAGTTAGCTTCTCAGGAATGAGCAGGTCGATATGCAGCAGCAGTGTATTTCCCCACTTGAGTTTTTGGAGTTCGTGTGTGTGTGTGTGTGTGTGTGTGTGTGTGTATGTGTATGTGTGTCTGTTTGTGTGTTTGTGTGTGTGTTTTTTGTGTGTGTGTTTGTGTGTGTGTGTTTATTTTAAATGCATTGTCGTTGAATGCAGAAAGTCCAAAAACAAACAACGAAGTCGGATGCGAGCCAGTTGTCTTGAGGATGGGCAAACGTTGACGAGGATAGTAGCAGTGGCCTCTGTGATGTCGAAGCCCATTTCTTCACCAGGAGTCATGTAGCCAGGCACGTCGGGCTGTCGTTCCAACCAGCGATGCAGCAGGGCACCTTGTGCAGCCTGTTTGCCGCTGCGAACTTAGACAAGGCGCCATTCGCAATAGTAACAAGCTTTAAAAAAAAGGGGGGGGGGCAGGATTAGGTACTTGCGCAAGCTTTGCGAATGCTATTGTTCGAGCACCTAGGAAAAAAGGAGCAGTGATGCTATAGTTATCAGTCGCCGTGGTTTTACTCCACCTTTGTTGGCATAACTGCGAGTGTAATCGAGAGCTTTCACGCAAAAGTTGTGATAAGAAGGTGATTCGAAGTATGAAGCAACGTCCTGATAACGTGTTGGTAGCTAATGTGTGTCATGTGGATGTCATAGAAACAGAGTTGCGCATGACAGTCACTAACTGAAGTAGATACGCGCGAGATTTTCCATTGGTCAATAGCCCATAATAATGCGCAGGTAGTGTTGTATCACTTTTCGGCACACGTAAATGGGTCACAATGTGTTGCGTGTTTGGGCATTCATTAAAGTAGTGTTGTTCGCTCAAGCAAAGTACACCACACATACACCTGTCCGATGCAGTTATATTGAATCGATGAAGATACTACTGAAAATGTCCGTGACCAGATAATAAGTGTGTTAGGTTTTTTGGAGAAGGTAACCATTGAGGAATTTTGTATGGACTTGTGATCGAATGAAACAGCGTTGTCTCAGGTCCCTCAGTCTGCCAATGGGTGTGCCAATATGAATTCAAGATTTTATGAAACTGAGTTCGTACTGACCGAATTGATATTTTGGCGTAACGCACGAAGCCTGATTTCCCTCCTAATGCAGCTGCAGCGTCAGCTAGTTCATTTCCCAAAATTCCCATATAGCCAGGTACATGATACAATTTTATAATTTTGCCTGACGAGATTATATGGTTAACAAGCAGCTTAATGTTCCGAATTCTTTCATCGTTATCAGTGAGACTTGAAAGTTTCATTAGAAGCGATAGACAGTCTGTGTAAATGTGGGCTGGCGTGTTAAAGTTGTTTGTAAAAACGAAATGATGGGCTTCTCGGAATGCTATAAATTCCGTGTCGTATGCGCTTGAAGCGTTGGGGATCTGAAATTTTCTAACAGTTATGATTTTCCCATCCTTTGTCAAAGCAATATATGCCGCACTCGCCGCGTAGGACGTGTATCAGCCATCAGTGTATACGTGAATGGCTTTTGTTTTGAAAATAACCGCTTCTTGTGATGGTGAGAGTTTAGTGAAAGTAAATTTATATTTTTTACTAGGGTGATGAGCCCACGGACTGCATGGATATAGTATTTCAGCCGGTTTGAATGTTTTTACACCATCTTAAGTTACGTTCCGGAGTATGAATAAGGAAAATTCTTCAGATTGTCTGTCCAACTCTAGTGGTAACGGAGGCGCGTTAGCGAGAATCTGTAGGGATGACGTATGTGTGGTGTAAAATGCACCTGTTAAGGAATTTAAGACGGTTCACTGAACTGATAAAACTCGCGCCCTAATGAATTTTGATGGGAACATAGGCCACCATACCGGAGATGCATAAGTGACAGAGGGCAATATCACTTGACGGTGAGTCGTCTAATGAGTGTACTTTTTAATGAACGGTGTGATTTAACAAATGCGAGGAGCCGCGACGTGGACACTTCAGCCTTTCCTTTAATGTAGTCAATGTGGGCACAAACGTTTAAAGAGAAGTCAAATAATACGCCTAGAATCTTAATTTATTTTTTGTGTTTGAGAAAAATGCCATCCATGTGGATAGATATGCAGCGTCTTGATGTACCCCTGTGTCCGTTATTAAAGAACACAAAGAACGACTTCTCGGCGCTTACGGTAACTTTTTGTTCTCGTGCCCAACCAGATACCAAATCCAGGACATCCTCAGCCTTTGCTTGTAATCGGACTTATCTGTGATAACAATGATGGTATCGTCCGCGTACGCCTGTATGTGTACGTCGGGTGGCACGGGAAGATTGAGTAAGCTGTTCATTACTATGTTCCACAGTAGCGGACTGATAGGGGATCCTTGCGGGCTGCCAATTGTTGTACGAACTGTTTCTTCTGCGACGTTGGTTGAAAAAGTTACAGTACGGTTCGATAAAAAAAGAATTTGAGTAGAAAGTACAAGTTTTGTGGACACCTGTGCTTGCGTAAAAAGTTCAAGACTGCAGGATGCCAAACACTATCGAATGCTCCTACAAAATCAAGAAATATGAGTATGGTAGGAAGTTTGGCTGCCTTGTATGCAGCCAATTTGCTTCGCAGTGTGTATAGTGCTAAATTAGCACTTTTCTTGTGCGTAAAACCGTATTGATTATTGTGAAGAAGATTATTATTGTGCAGGAAATAATACAGACGAGCATTTAGGAGTCTTTCTAATACTTTACTGAATACAGAGTTCATAACTATTGGTCTATATGCATTAGGCGAATTGAGCGGATGTCCTGGCTTTGGTATGAATATTACTTTCCCTCTTCTCCAAGCCTGTGGGAAGTGTCCGATTCTTAAGGCGGTATTGAAGATAAAATAGAAAAATTGAGCATGGTATTCTAATAATCCTTTAATGAACGAGTAGGTTAATCCGTCATGTCCAGGAGCAGAAGGTGAATTACCCTGTTTCATCGCGCACTTTATCTCAGATATTGTACAAGGGGGGTCAGAAGTATGCCACGGGCAAGGACTAGCATGATAATGTGGTGCATGTTGTCTTCAGAATCGCTGTCCACTACTATCAATCTATCGACTAGTAGCCGGGCGGACTCAATTACAGAAGCTGTGCGAGTACCGTTAGGTAAATCTGGAGGAGGAAGAAAAGTTACTTGGTGGTGTTTTTGAAATGTCGTTTTGAAAACATCACCATATAAACATTTCTTAGTGAGAAAGTCACAAATGTCTTTATCAAACGAGGATTTCGCTTTCCTGAATTTGTCCTTGTAGGTTGAGAATTCATCAACGTACAATTTGCGATACATGTCTCGAAGGAGGGGGTGAGCTGTTCGCTGGTATCGTCGTCGCATAGCCCAAACACGCTTACGTTCAATAGTCAATTCTGGTGTCCACCAACCATTACCTGATTTGCTACGCGATGTTATGCGTCGTGAATAACGTTGGCTTAAAGCGGAGTATATGGCATAAAACTTGTCTATAACCATGTTTAGGGCTTCAGGTGACCCAATGTTGCAGCCGAGTATCTTTGTGAACCAAGTGTCGTCCTTTAATTTGTTAGGAATTTTCGCTCTTCCTAGATTAGTTAATCGTTTAGCACTGCTGGTATGTGCTTGCGAGAACGAGAATTCAATGTAGTTGTGGTCCGAGAGGGTAGGAATTTGGAGAACCTTCCAATGGTAAGCATTGCGAGTGAGGTCATGAGAAACCATGGTTAAATCTATCCATGAATCGGCATACGGAGTTGTGAAAGTTGGAGGGGAGTTGGGGTTGTTCAATATGACTAAGTCATTCGCCGTCACGAATTGGACTACTTTAGAGCCTCGAACATCTCCTATAGCTGGCCCCTACATTCTATGCTTAGAATTGAAATCTCCGGCTATGATGACAGTACAATCTGTAATCAATGAAACTACACATTGCAACTCATCCAGAACTGGGTCAATAGGTCTTTGCGGCGGTGCATACACAGCTATCAGTATTAATGTTTGGTCGAGGCTTTCACACTTTGCTGCAACAACCAAAACTGTTACGTTAATGGGAAGAAGTCCAAATTAGTGTTGTCTACTAGAAGCATGACTCGAGAATTGTTTGGTGCGTGGAACTTTGTTATGGTGTGTGGTATGCCTTGAACAGTGCCGAGCGCAGATGTGCGGGTCACACACGAAGGCGAAATTAAAGTGTTGTTGCGTCATGTGTTCTATCAATAATTTTGTGGCATCACGTGTATGGTCTAGATTCGCCTGTAAAAATTTTAAGTTATTGCTGTGAGTCAAGATAGTTTTAATTAATTTCAAATAAGAAGCGATTGCCTTTCCTGAAACAAAATTGCTAAAAGCTGTAAGGAGCCTTTTTTCATGTATTGCAGTGTGACCCGCGCAACCAGCAAATATCTTGAGGAAAGAAATATCGTGTAATTTTGTGGGATGTGTAGTTACTTGTAAGTGTGTGTCATATGGTGTAGTTTCGTGTATGAATATGCCATAATTAGAAGAATAGCGGCAAAATTAGCGACCTCCATGTGGTCCATATAAATGAGTCTAAGAGGATGCGGGCACTAATGCAGGAAACCGTAAATAACACTGCACGTTATAGAGGCCGCTGCGTCCTTCTTTGATGTACATGCCTCCTAGATTATCCATAGTCTGTTCTGGCCCTCATGCCGGCGACACGTTCTCGTAATATAGGACACATTTCGTGTCCAGTTGGATGAGAACTAGGTCTTGCGACCTTTTGGCATTCGTTGCAAACAAATCCTGGATCGTTCATTCTAAGAGTGCATGCTTCGCCAAGATGTGTACCCAGGCACTTCGTACACACCACTTTGTCAGGTTCGTTGGCGACAGGCCAGGACTTTCTTGTATGGCCGTACGTTGCACAATATGTGCACAATGGCACATGAAAGTCTTCACTCACGCTACATGCTGTCCAACCGAGAGGAACTCGTTCCTGAGCAAGCAGTGAGTGACAGGTGGAAGGATCCACTTCGCGCACATGTGTGAAGTGGCCCGATCGCTCCTTGTACGTGTGTGCGTGCGTGCGTGCGTGTGTGTGTGTGTGCGTGCGTGTGTGTGTGTGCGTGCGTGCGTGTGTGTGTGTGTGCGTGTGTGTGTGTGTGTGTGTGTGTGTGTGTGTGTGTGTGTGTGTGTGTGTGTGTGTGTGTGTGTGTGTGTGTGTGTGTGTGTGTGTGTGTGTGTGTGTGTGTGTGTGTGTGTGTGTGTGTGTGTGTGTGTGTGTGTGTATTATAACCGGCTCTCTCAATTTTTGTAACGTTGGAAAAGATAAGAAAAGAAAGCTTGGACGATGCTTAAGTTTGGTTTTTTTTCAAGAGTAGGCAACGATAACGTAATCGGGCCCGTAGCCATTACCATTTCTGGTCCGGCATTTGGTCTGGAAACCTGCCTTATCCGTTCTCTTAAGAAACACCTGTCCGTACGTGAAACTTTGACCATTCCAAACTGTGCTCTAATGCCTCCTGCTTGTTTAGAGTTGTGCCAGGCCCAATACTCAATATTCTCTCTTTTAGGAATCTTCTCAGGACCCACAACGTGATGTCAGGCAACACGCCATTTCACGCTGCTTCTCAAGTATTTGATGCTTTTTCTGAGTATATGTTCAATGAATGTCGTAGTGCTTTAAAGTGCCTGCTTTTTCAAACACCCACTCATAGCCTGATTAGCACATTTTCACAACTGACATAATTGTACGCTTTTGCTATGCACTATTACAATCGTTAAATATTCTCGTCTGACTACATGACATTCATATTCGGCTTTGTTTCTCTGAAACAGTTTTAAGCAATGTCGCTGCTCTGTAGAAAAACTGTTCGCCAAGCCTGGGTTTGATTCTCTGTAGAATAACTGTTTGCCAAGTCTGCTTTTGATTCTCAGTCAAACAACTATTTACCTAGCCTGGGCTCGATTCTCAGTCGACCTGCAGATTTTTAATTGTATATTATTTGCCCCTTTCTTAACTTTGAAGTCGCGGACAACGCTGACTTTAGGCTCACGATCATAAATCCAGCGCTGTGTGTTTCGCAAACCACTTTTTCGAACGCTGTCGCATTATTACCTCCCCACAATCCCTTGAAATTAGGATGTTCTACAATAATATCTATAGCGCAAAAAATAAACGCGCAGCCGCAAAAGCGGATGCTCAAGCAGTATCAGTGACCGCCGTGTTAATGGGTCGTCTTTTATGTCTCTGTGTTAAGTTTAACACGAAAATGTTTTCTGCTGGGATGCACCACTGTTCCGCTGACGTATTTCTGTCACAGATATGAGATTATAAAATATATACTAAGAGATAGCAAAGAAAAAATTGTCCCCGTATCTGCATGTTACACCGCAAGTGTCGTCGAAATACGATAGTCTGGCGTCTTGAGAAAGTGAACAAAACAATTATTTGATGTTCTGCGCCAGAAATCGGAGGATGATATGCTGGAGGCTCTGCGTTAGAGAGCCTCGAGTGTGCAGCGGAGGCGAACGAGCGCATCAAGTCACGTCACACGTAAGACATGAACGCTATCTGGCAGTTATCCTGGAAAACGGGACGCCAGCCATGTGCGCCCGTCTCTGAGAGGATAAGGTGTAGAACGCAAGGCGACGGACAGGTGCTACCACCGTGCCGTCTTAGCAAATCGTTCGAAACGCTTGCCGTTTCCCGCAAGCATCGCATGGCCAGCGCAGTGTTATAAAGACTACGATCCCTAAAATTATTTATGTATGCGTTGTTGTAGTAAAACTTACACATACATATTATTGACGTGTTGTTATGGTGCCTCAGATATGCGCAATATTTCCTTTTTAATCGACAATCGCACAAGTATGAACTCTAAACATTGAGCAATATTGGTGGGCTCTGCGGATCGGGTCAGCCGTTTGGAGTATCCTTCGGTCACTTTATGCTGTTTAGGGTACCGTTCAAATTGCACAAACAGACAAATGTACAGACATACATACATACAGACAGACAAACAAACAGGCAGACAGACAGACCAAAAATTTTGTGTGGAAGGTCCACAAGAAAGGCCATCATCTTTAAAAAAACAAAAAGTAAAGGCTTTGTCATGGAGCAGCCACCTTTAGAGCCACAGCGCAAGGCGCAAGTCACTGAACCACGGAACGTACGTTAGCAACATTGATAAGGGCAAGCTATTTATATACGCCATATATCGTCTCGCGGTCTTCAGCAGTCTGCCACTTCAGCGCATTTTCGTAATCTGCAACGACATTGTGCGAAGAGTTCGCGTTCGATGGAGTTACTGTATATGCTCCTACGGAAGCAGCGCTGCGCATACACGTCAGGCTCTAGAGTTTGCAGACACATAGCAGCACCTGTCGGCGCAGTTTTGGTAGTGCAAGCCCGAACTTCTTGAACAGTCTGCTGTGCAACCTGCTGCAACTAGCTTGTGCGAAACAACAATTGAGGTAAATATTAGGTGTGTTTGTGCATAGAGCTTTCAGGAAAGAGCTATGAGTTTCTCTCCACTAATGGACCATATGCGAAATTGCTTTGTGCTCTGGCAACACTGTGCATTTCGACCCCACCGCTTTTTTAATATGGGCGAGCGGTCGACGGCAACGCGTTCGCTAGTACGGCCGTACGACTCCTGAACACTTGCTTCACTGCGCTGAGCTACTGCGATGGACACAGCACGACGTTTCCCAGTGCCCGAACATGTTATGTGGACAAACTGTTTAGGAATCTTGCCACATCTTGCCACTTGTATGTCAAGGCATCTTTCGGAAAGCGGTAGAAGAATACCTACAAGATATAAGCGAACAAACATTCAGTGCGACGTCATGAGCTAGGTTTCTCTTAGCTGTTTAAACGATTGTTCCTTACAAACACAGGCACTATCACAAATTCATCTCACAGGGAATAGAGGTTCCACTTATATATGCATTGCAGGACTATAGATGCACTTGTAATGTGACCCCCTCCCCCTCAGTTTTTGTGTGCACACTCCCGTTTCCTAGCAACCTTTCCTAGATATGGCCCTTCACAGCAGGCGTTAAGAGACATTAGTCACTTGAGGACACTCGGGGGAATTTAAATCAGTTATTTTTGATATCTAAGTAACTTCAAAGGCTTCTAGGAGTTGCAAGTGTAAGGCAGCCAAAATGCTGAATCCCATACAACTAAGTTGTGGCTGTCTCCACAGCTGTATGTTTTATAATGCAACATGAAACATTTTTCTAGTGAAGTGAATTGAAACGCAAAAAACAGCTGGAACGCAACTAAGCCAAAGAGACTAAAATGCAGAGAACGAATCCCTTCTTACGAATAAATAGGACTGCCGTGCTCTTAACTCGTGCAGAACGTGATTCAGTCAAGCCCTGGCCATACTCATGGTGCCAGTTTTCTAAACTTACGGCAGTGCGCCCCGCTATCTTTTCGATTTTATTTCGTTTGTAATGGAAAATTAGTGAGAGAGGCCTCAATGAAAAAGTTGCGTCCGCGCACGTTGGGGGAATTGAAGTTAAGTGCCTGAGAAGATAATTTTCTGTTCCAAAGCGGGCGTATCCCTTATCTTCCGACTGACTGTTTTATTGCTGCGCGGTGACCGTACTTGCGGACACGACGGAGCCTGAACGCGGACAAGCAACCGAGCTGCCTTTCTAGGATGCGTGTACGGCATGTTACTCGGGGTAGCGGAAGCTCTGCGCGTCTCTGTGCGCAATCACCTTTAAAAATAACATTTCTACGTCGTCCACCTACATGGTGTAATCTCGTCACAAAAAAGCCCGTCCTAACAGTTCGGTTCTGTCACACTAGTTACCCCCCCCCCCCAGCAGTGGCGGACTCTCTATTCGACTGCAGAGAATCGCCCGGGCTCTTCGATTTACCATCTCAGACTCACCGCGGATAGTCCGCGGGTAGTCCGAGGCTTCCCCGAAGTCGTAAGAAAATTTGAATGCCGCACAGCTTCTCAGCGAGTTCGAGACGGTAAATCGAAGAGCACCACTGTCATGTAGAGGCCCGACGTAGTGAAAACACCAAGCCGCAAAGCTGACAAACCTATAAAAACACGGTCTGTCCGCGTAACACAGAAAAATGGTTAGTCCTGCATTGCTCTCGTGCAGCCCGCGCACCACGGAGATACATGCATCCTAGACTGTGCCCATAAAGCTTGTGCGCGTCATACCTTGTTTTGCGCTTAAATGATCGCTGCAAATTGTAATTCATGCCGCATGACTTGCTCCCATCGCTGTCTGTGACTACGCGCTGCTTGCACAGCGGAACACAGCAGTTTACTGGCATTTCGCCAGCAAAAAATCTGACTGCGACAGTCGAAGCGTTGAAACACATACGTTTGCATGTGGGTCGCCCGCGCGTAGTGGTCAAGACTCGCCAGCATCAAAATGGCGGATAAGGTACCTGCTGCGTTCACTATATGGCGCTGTTTTTTCGCATATTGCCTTTGGATGCAAAACCAAACCAATTTGAAGTGCTTCCTTATTAACTTGCCAGAAACACATCGAATACAAGAGCAGACGCAACACCTCCGCGCTCAACGAAGAAAGGTCTCGGTGGACGCTACTGTTGTGTTGTGAGTTGGCACGGACGTAAGGAACCAGTTTTAGCAATCTCCGTAGCTGTCACCAAGTGAGAGCGCTAGATACGGCCATTGCGAACGTGTAGATTAAGCAAATTATTCGGTTTCACCAGAGCTGACTGTGTAAAAAAGTGTGATAATGTAGGTACCCTGTAATTGTTTTGACTATTCTTCACGAAGAACCGTGGTAACATTAAATATGAAGCTCAACAGAGCCTCTTACCTCTGTACGTGCCGTGCTACCGTAGACTGCCGAAGTGCTTGATGAACATCGCACACGTCGCGACCACCGGTAATCTGAAGTGGCTGCCGCCTTAGAGCATCACGCACGTAGGGTTTGTAGGCTTTAAGTTCCAGCTTTCACAAGTAATTGCGAGCACGTACACGTCATGCAGGCGAATCGCGAAATGACCACATGCAGGTTTTTAAAGACAATAGTTTTTCTTGGGATACATTGACACAAAAATTTTGGTCTGTCGGTCATTCGACTTGTCTCTCACCTGAAACGGCTAAAATCCGATCACATTCGCAGCGTCTAACAATATTGATCTGGTTTCGGCGGTTATACATGTGTGTATTATCGATTACCAGAGAATACTGCGCGTATCTGAAGCACAACCTCATCACGTCAATCTATTTGCTGTGTTTCTTTATACTATCAAAGGCATAATTAAGTAATTTTGACGAACGTAGCCTTTATTACACTTCTTAGATAACGCAACACAATGACCAAAGGCCGGTGTTCTCGCGCTTTGCTAAAACGACACGGTGGTGGCACCTACCCGTAGTTTTGAATTATAAAAATTGTGGCCTCCGAGATTGCGCACACACGCCGGGCGCTCGGTATATAGGAGGCCATGCCTTTGTTTTCCAAGATTACAGCCGCATGACGCTCATGCCTCACGAAGCATAGGGAGCCTACAGGACCACTAACTCTCTAACACAGCGTACTCAAGCGCCTCCAGAATCATATTCCCCAGTTTTCTTGCGCAGATTCTCAAATGACCTTTTTTTTTCGCCCCTCCAGACGCAAGACTTTCATCTTTTGACGTCATTTGCAGTAAAACATGCAGACGCGATGTCCTTTTTTTTGCTCTCCATTATTACTGGAGCTATCTAGGAAGCCACGAATGCTTTCGCCTTACGGTGTGCACTGAGAAAATGGATGCGCGCGTATCCCCAATTCCAGTGTATACAAACAAAAGGCCACAGTCAAGACAACATTCTATAATGCATATTAAACAGTTCACCGCACAGGAGGCGAAAAAAAATAGAGAATACAACTAAAAGGCGAGAATCACCAGGACATTCTAGCCAAATAAAGCGAGCTTTGTACCACTGATCAAAATATACATTGCTTGTTTATGCACTTCATTGCTTTGACATTACGTGTGTGCGCGAATTTAACGCGTTTCGGCGTTACAAAACACATATCGGAGTGTTTGCCTCGAACATGATGTCATTCGATGGTCACTGGCACTGAAATTGAGAGTTGCAGGACGCCGAGACGCCTGACACAATGGCTTTACTTACTAGTGGTCTATTGCAGCAGCCAATTCGTCAGCCAGGCTTGTTTTCTACTTCGTTCCACCCATTTCAAACGTAAATTTCAGTTCATGCCGCTTTATGCATAGTACACTTGGGATCTTTAAGACGCAGTTCATGGTTGGTCGCGAAACTCAAATATAGCACTTCACACCAGCCCCGCCGTGGTGGTCTTGTGGCTAAGATACTCGGCTGCTGACCCGCAGGTCGCGGGTTCAAATCCCGGCTGTGGCGGCTGCAATTTCGATGGAGGCGGAAATGTTGTAGGCCCGTGTGCTCAGATTTGGGTGCACGTTAAAGAACCCCAGGTGGTCGAAATTTCCGGAGTCCTCCACTACGGCGTCTCTCATAATCAAATGGTGGTTTTGGGACGTTAAACCCCACATATCAATCAAAGCACTTCACATTACGCCGAAAAGTTGACTGGCGAGCCTTTGGCACCTCCCATGATTTGTGCAAATGTTTTGGTCTGACACACAATTTATTGCAGTTTATTTCGTGCACACTGATTAAAGCACCACAGGGCGTGCCTTCCATCCCTTTGTGTTTCTCTATGCTTGCAATTACTTGACACGGCCAATCGATGACTACACACCGCACAATGTGCGGCCTCCTACGTCGAACCAGTTTGTACGGGCGCCGCTGTAAAAAGAAAGTTGACAGTGGCTGCCACTTTTCCTGTGGGAGCGCTGATACTACGGAACAGTACGGATCACTACCGAAAAGACTGGGTAGTGATTACAAACGTATCAAGCTAAGTTTTGGAAGAGCATTGAAAGTGGGAAGGAAACAAGATAAGCAACTACACGAAAATTTTTGTTCAGAAAGGCAAATAGAACTTGCTACTAAACAATTTGAGAAAGTAATCACTGAGGATGATAAAACAGTGCGGACATACACAAATATAATTAGACTATTTGAGGTACAGCTTGCAGAGGCACGTGACAAGTCACCCCGAAAAGAAGACACAAACCCAAGAATTGGTGGGATGAGGAAGTTAAGACAGCCATAGCAAAACGTCAGGAAGCCTCTAGGGAACACAGACATGCTAAGCAGCGGGGTGAACCGACAGATAATGTTGAAAGAAAATGGAAAATCTTCTTAAGCTGTAGAAGGGATGCATCCCTTCTGATAAATGAAAAGATTAAAAGAAAGGATGCGCAGCGGCTGGCTGTAGTACATAAAAAAGATAGAAATGCAGCTGCGAAATGTTTGAACCATTTAAATTCCGCAAAAAATGAGACGAGCCTAGAGCCGATGTTTATAACTACCGCTCAAGGTGCTAGGCTAGAAGGGGACGATGGTATTGAATATATAGAAAACAAGTGTGAAAGAAAAATTTCAACAAATAAGTGCTTTATGCACCACAATAGACAAAGATGAATCAAGTGGCGCAATGGCTCTAGTTTCACAATGAGAGTGGGAAAGGGCTGAGAAGATGGTTCCTAGTAGTACATCAACAGGCCCAGATGGCACCCCAATTATGCTGCTAAAGACATTAGGTCTCAAGTCTAAGCAGGCTTTGAGAGAGGCAGTGAGCAAAATAATAATCGATGGTGAAGTCTCCGATGGATGGAAACTTAGCAGGATGAGCATGATCTATATATGAAAGGGCGACAAAGCTGACATAAACAACTACCATCCTATAACAGCGACATCAGTGGTCTACAGGCTCGCGATGCAGATTATAAAGGAAAGGCTACAGGCATAGATAGAAGATAAGGAGGTGCTGGGAGAACTGCACAATGGGTTTAGAAAACACAGTAGGTTGGAAGACAATCTGTTCTGACTGACGCAGTGCATCCAAATAGCATAAAACGAACACAGGCCCCTGTGGCTAACATTTTTGGATATCAAGGGAGCGTATGATAGCGTAGTTCAAGAGGACTTGTAAGGAATACTGGACACACTAGGCGTGGACGATGGAGTCACTATTCTTTTAAAGAATATCTATAGAGGTAACACGGCAGTTATAAAGTGGGAAAACCAGGTATCCAAGGCTGTAAAAATTGACAACTAAATTTTAAGACAACTGAAATTGTGTGCGCGCGATAAAAATACGTTGAGCTCCTAATTTATGCATATGTAAAAGCTATGTGAATAGTAAATATTGTCTTTATTTTCTTCTATCTCTGCCGCGAAGATAATGAGCGATAATATCTGCGGTTACGTTCTATTTGTGTTTCGGGAAGCAGTTTTGTGGCAGGGACACAACTTCACTGCCACCAGCTGCACCCCATCAGAATTAACCAAATTATTTATCCAAATATATCATTCTGCAAGCATTCATAAGAATTTTATGTTTACGGATTTTCTATTCCTCAGCAAATTAGCCCGCTCAGGAAAACGGCGGATCAATAAGTAACTCGCTAATTCTTCCGAGTGGTGGTCCTGTCGCTCTAGGTACGTTCGCTTGCAAAGGTACGCCATTCAGCTTCTTTGCGCCCATTAGTGGCGTTGCAGGTATCAGTGAGTTATTACTTAACAGTTTGGAAACAGATTGCACAACTCTCGTGACTATGAAATCTAAATGCGTTGCGCGAAGCCTGCGAACACAGCCGAAGGAGCGTTCTCACATGCGTGTGCTTGTCCCGCATAAGAAGCGCCGCTGCGGTGACACGGACAACGACCCTCCTCACGCCAGGTTTGGGTGACGTACCAGGCCGAACCCCGTGTGGCGCCTGGTCATCCAGCGGCCGTGGCTTGACCCTCCTCTGGCAGCCATTTTGAGTCGCACAGCCCACGAGCTACAAATTGTGAATATTGCTACAAGGTACTTCTAGTAAACTTTAACATTGCGAAGAGTGTGGTGGTGCAAAGTCACAGTTATAGTGGGAATGGATGATCCCCGCTATGTATTGTTATCAGGTAGTCGAACAACGAGAAAACTTGAACCATCTCCCGCTAAAGGAAATCATGTGTAGATGCGATGCAGCGGGCGATAACGCTTACACTAGAGGCGACGTTGACGCTGGCGGCGCTCCACAAGCGAAAGCCAAGACGCCCTTACCACGACGCGCATGCTACAACAGGCAAGACCTTGCCTGTTGCAGCATGTGCTCAAAAACTGAACACCTACTTCTCTCAAGTTTTCACTGCTGAGCGACCATCAGATAGCTCTCTTGATTTGCCGTCACTAACCGTTCGACACCCGTTTTCCGCTATCGTAATCACTACGCATGGCGTAGCCTGCGCAATAGATCGTTTGGCACTCAAGACTAGCCCCGGACCAGACGGAATTAGCGCGAAACTTCTCAAATTAACAAGTCCCTTTTCGTCATACTTTCTTTGTTTGATTTTTCAGCAATCACTTGATTCAGGATTTATACCAGACAATTGGAAATCAGCGCATGTGACCCCAATTTTTAAGTCTGGTGACAATACAGTTCCCAATAACTACAGGCCAATTTCACTAACATCAATTTGTTGTAAATTACTCGAACACATATTATTCACGCATATAATGAACCACCTTAATCTGAATAAACTTCTCCTAAACAGCCAACATGGGTTTCGTAAAGATCTATCTTGCCAAACACAACTCTTTGAATTGGTAACTGACCTTCATTCCTCTCTAAGCGTGTCCCGTCCTGTTGATGCAATTTTTGTTCGAAAGCCTTTGATCGCGTGCCACATAAACGTCTGTTCCTAAGAATTCGCCAACTCCAACTCGACCAAAACACAACACGATGGATAGAAGAATTTTTAACCAATCGCTTCCAGACAGTCAAGTTAAACAATCATATTTCTAACCAAACACGTTTTTCATCTGGGGTCCCTCAGGGGTCAGTGTTAGGTCCTCTTTTATTCCTGATTTACATCAATGACATAGCATGCCGCCTAAAATCACCAATTCGCTTGTTTGCGGATGATTGCGTAGTGTATAGAGAAATATCTAATCCAGACGATACAATTATCTTACAATCTGATCTTATTAGGCTAGAGGAATGGTGTAGCCGCAGGCATATGGAATTAAATGTAGAAAAAACCAAACACACAATGTTTAGTCCTACCCCGAGACAGTTCCCGCTAACTACAAAATAAATGATACTCCTATAGATTCAGTTCAATCGTTTAAATATTTAGGTGTGTTCTTTACGGCGAATTTAAAGTGGACGTGCCACATAGAATACATATCTACTAAAGCCCTTAAAAAACTCGGCCTTCTCAAAAGGCGCCTACATTTAGCCACCAAGGAAACCAGGTTTCATGCATATAATTATATTATCCGGCCCTCACTAGAATACGGTTCAATCATATGGCATCCTCAGGGCGCAAACCTAACTAACCTTTTGGAATCTGTCCAGAACAAGGCAACCCGGTTCATCACGTCCTCGTACTCACGTTACCAAACCGTATCTTCTTTAAAGAATTCACTTCATCTTCCCTCGCTTGCCATGCGCCGAAAGTTGGCTCGACTATCTTTTTTAGATGCGGAAGCATCTTATACTCGCGCCTTGTAGTACGCCGTCCGCGCCGTCCGCACCGCTTCTCGAACATTCGACAGCTGACGCGTGCGCATGCGCCGTCGCGCCGTCGCCCACCATCTGTGCCGCGCGCGCTTCTCCTTCGAGAACATTCGACAGCTGACAGCGCATGCGCCGTCGCGCCGTCGCCATCTGTGCCGCGCGCGCGCTTCTAAGACGTTGACTCCGAGTCCGATTTCACCCTGGCACTGCTCAACACCCGGTCGCTAGGCGCTCACGCGGTTGACGTCGTGCGAGATCCCGTACTACGCAGAGTGGACGTGCTTTGCTTCACCGAGACGTGGAACGCCAATGACGTCGACGTTGCGGGATACGCTTCGGTCGCGCGCACGCACGGGTTCCAACGACCTGCGGGCGGTGTGGGAATTTACGTCAAGCGTGACGTCGACAACGACGACGACTCCTTCATTGACCTCCGACTACAGCCCGGCGTTCAACAACGCGCCAACGGCGAACACTGCGTTGCTACCGTCTGTGGCGTCGACGTCATGACGATGTACCTCGCGCCAAACCTCTCTCGTGCCGCCGTAGAAAAGTACGTCGACGAGGCCGTGCAAGATTACAGAAAACAACAACCGCAACATCGACCGTTCATGCTAGTTGGCGACTTCAACGTCGACGTCATCAAGGACGATTGGATAGTCGAATACATGGCGTCACGATACTCGCTGAAACGCACAACGCACGACGACTGCAAACACCACCAGCCGACCACCATTGGCGGAACCTGCATCGACCACGTCTTTGCAAATTTCGACCTACGACCGATGCAACCCGATCCACTCACTCTTTACTTTACCGACCACAAAGCCATGGTCCTCAAAGTTCGTCGCAATAAATAAAACACCGCCCTTTCGCATACGTGCCGTACGTGTTCACTCATTTAACACCCCATTTCACAACCACGTTAACCAATTTAGCCATCGACCCAAGTAAGTCGCAATTTAACACCCGTTAACCAATTACATGCTTCCGCATCCTCCTCAGTGTTCCCCCGAGGGAAGCTGCGGGCAATTTTTTTCATTCGCTATACCACAGTAGCACGCCGTTTTCCCAGCTTCATATCATTCCACCACCTCATATCTCCGCCCGGGTAGACCACACTTTCAAAGTTAAACCAATTTTCGCTAAAACAGAAAGATATCCTTTAGTCCTTGCAATCGCAGAATGGAACGCGTTACCTGCTCACATCGCAGAACTGTCCGATTCATCATCTTTTCAACATGCACTCAAAACCTTTCTTGAAGTTCTTTGATGACGCATAAATCTTTATTTTGTTTTTCTTCTTCTTCTATGTTTCTCTCTGTATTTTTTTCATTTTCTTTTTTTGCACACTGTTATTGAGTGTACTGATCGCGCTTTTTTGTTCTTGTTCACTGTTTTTAAAGTGCATTTCGCGTGAACCCCTTTTTTCATTCAATGTAATCTATTGTTGTTTGGCGTTGTTTCTGGATTGCACTTTCAGTTTCTCGATGCAGTAGACATGTATACCACCTCTGCCTTCATTTATGTTCTGTACTGTACTTGTGATCATAACCCCACTCTATCCCCCCCCTATGTAATGCCTATTCGGGCCTTTAGGGTATTTAAATAAATAATAAATAAATAAACTCCGAACGCGCGGTCCTGAGCCTACATATACGGGGTGATGAGCACATATAAGTGTTAGCAAGCACTGCCTTAGGAGGCCTTGGGAGGCGAGAGAGGGGGAGGGGAGGAACAGTTTTGCGGGTACTTGTCTTCGCGGGCCAGCACGACACCCGAGCATGCGCGTCTCGGCGCAAGATGCGAGCATGCGCAGTTGGGGTGCACAGAAGCAGAGCGTTACACAGGCTTGTCAAGTAGCTTCTCATATAAAATTGATGTCGTATTGCGCCTGAATCGTTCACCGCATTTTGCACTTTCACCGTTCTAGTCTGAACGGGTGACTAGCGCCTGGCACGTCTTGTAGGTCGCATTCACCAGTGCAGTGCATGCGTGGTGCAAATTGTCTGCAGCGTGCAGTCACGTAGGAAAAACTTGTTCGCAGTACTTGTTACATGCGCTCTTTGCGTCGAAGCTGGTACACATGGTCTGATTGTGTGACTTCTAATAATTACAGATCATGGCATGACTATCATACCAAGAGCGTTATGTCGTACATGACACGATGTTAAGACTAAGACTCCCACAGCCGTTTTGGAGCTGATTTCCGCAAAACTACACCTGACATTTCATGAGAAAGTGATGAAAATAAATGAGAAATATCGTATCAACATGCCATATGAAACGTATGTCTTGATATCACGCATGTTTATCACGTATGTCTTGACATACGTCGCAAGGTCTGGGTGCTATCGCACACATTTCGTGAACTTGATTGATATATTTCAAAACTGCCACTGGGTGAAGCTCTTAATGATTGGCCATCGCATGAATATCATGTCATGCATGTCTGGTGAATGTCATGTGCTTCGTTATATACAAAACGAAGTCTGGGTGCACGCTCTCGTGGCTGTTCCTTATTTACGCTGAGTCTGACATAGTATACCAGTATGTGTTCGATCATCATAGTTCAGGACAGCGGTATTATGCCATTATTACACCGGGACATAAATTAGATTTTGGTATTCTCGCAGCTGTTCTACTGATTGTATACATACTAAATGTGACAAAGCATGGCAGAACTATGTCCCGTACCTAAATTTCTTTTAATAGATTATTAAAAAGTCCTACATGTCATGTACATTATGTCGCATATGGTATCGTCTTACAGCTCTCGTGGATGTTCGTAAATTGGGTACATGCTAAAGTTGGTATGATATTACATTTGTGCATTATGAAGGTGAATAATGGGCGATGACATGTATAGCATTACTTGTAGTTTACGTAATGCACGACAGAGAACATAGCTTTATAGTGATGTCATTATGGTCATCTCATTACATTGTTCATTCAAAAATATGCAACAACGTAGTACGCATTAATAGATCATGAACGACGAAGCATGAAATGTTCGTGACTTGTTCGATAGCTATGGTATAGGTTACATAAATAGCACAAGCGATACTACGCAAACGTTTTGTTCGTTTCGAGAGCATTGAATATATAAAATACACACGCCCACATATGGTAAACATACGACAGTGAATGCAATACCGTGACAGGAGTGACATACGTGACTTCTTTCGAAATAAAACATGGCGCTGTAGGCATCCTCACGCTGACTCTTCTCGAAGCATCGACGCTTATGGAGTACGGTTTCTTACAGGCTTTTCACTTACGTGATACCTTTTCTTTTTTGAACGACTTTTTGTCTTGCTGGTCATACAGTCTGGTTAGGCATCTTGTTTTGTTGGATAATCTGTCACGTTGACTATGCCATCCAAATATATACGCAACGTAATATATAACTGATCTCACTGGACATATATCCGTAGATAGAAAGAATTTTTCATAGCGAGAATTGGATCCTTTTGTAGTATAAAAAAACCCTAAACCTTCATAAACTAGTCCAATAGAAGGAAAATTTGGGAGCGCTGTTTACAATCCATCGATACGGCTATTGGGAATGCTACAATCTAGAATAAAAGAATAGTACGAGCAATAAATTTCTACAAATTAATGAGAACAAGCATTTCTTAAAGAGCAGAAAATTATAGCCAGAATTATCACACTTCCGACAAACAGTGAAAAATACTTCACAGAAAGCTAAGTGCAGCTTCAGTGCTGGAAAACGTCAAGTACCTTGCAAGGTAATGCAGCGGTTTTCATTCCCGCTTCTCCGTTTACGACATCGGCGATGGCGTTAATGGTCGAAGTAAGCATGTCCGTTTTTCCATGAGTAGTCTTGTCAGAGAGTCTCTGAGGGGAGAGGAGATATGGGGATTTAATATCCCTAAACCACCATTTGATTATGAGAGACGTCGTAGTGGAGGGCTGCACTACAGCGTGCACCCAAATATGAGCGCACAGGCCTACAGCATTTTCGTCTCTGCAAAAATTCAGCCGCTGCAGCCTTGTCCGAGAGAGTAACAAATTCGTTGCGCTAAATGCGCATTACTATTTGATGCACTCTATCGCCTTAACGGCTGTTACGGTAGTTTAAATACTTTTCGTACGCAGCAATTTTTATCACTCCGCCTTCAGAAGCAGCGGCGATGTTCACGTGGGAGCGACTTTCACGTTTTTGTCGACTTGGTGGTTACAACTCTTGTGTTGCCCACAAGTTAGGTGCCTGGTTCCATAACGTTTTTGTCAACTCTCCGTGAAATATTTTGTGTACTTCGTTCTTCATCTTATAATATTTTCGAACGTTTCGTTCATTGCAATACAGTTTTGAGCACTGCTAGCCACGCCTGAACTGAGTGCTTTACTGCCAACGTGATCCCGCCACATGCAATGCATGTATGGATGACATGCCGAGCATTTCAAGTATTGCGTATTAGAAAGGTACTAAGTAGAGTGATAAATGCGCAAGCAATAAGAAAGTCATAAGCTGCTTTCCTATGTCTCCTGACACTGCGCGCATATTTCTCTCTCTTTTTTTTGGGGGGGGGGGGGGCAGTTTATCGCATACCGAAATACCCCCAGTTGTTGGGCTGACGTATTCTCTTCCTAGTTTATAATCACAGCATGCCTCCACCGAGCAGCTGAAGCGCTATTTCAGCATGAAACTAAAATGTTCTACGACGAGATATATGAATTTGTTACTAAGAAAATAAGTAATCGCATGTGCCAAGCAAGCATCCAGTTAGCTATTATGGAGCACGCATTCATCATTTCAAAAGGACAAAGCAACAGTGTAGTGTACGTCACATGCATGAATTGAAAGGAAAGCCGCGCTTGGAAACTTGAATCATGTGTGTGCTCTTTTGCTTAATCGGTGTGTCCTTTGCGGAAAAACTTGGCCTGTTCGCTCTGCGGTTTCGAGTTGCTCTGTTCATTTGGTGCATTCTTAGAGAAGTTAATTATTTATATAAAAATCCAGTTCAGGACTAGTGCTCCTCCTCTGTGTGTTGCCTGACTTTATCTTTGGGGATCATTCCTTCTTCAGGTACATGACACATAAAACAGGGTAATCTTCGTAGCTGGCACGCAGGTGCCCCTGCATGGAAATCTATGCAGCCTTAACGCTAGCAGTTTTTTAATACCTGCTTGACAGGAAATAATGTGTACATTATTATTCATTGTTTCACAAAGCGTAAATGCAAGAATGACATGTGTTCGCTTCAAGTGACATAAAAAAGCATCAAGGGCACACTTTCTAACTGAAATTTTTGTAAGGTTGAGTGAGACTTCAATTGGCCACAAAATTTTATTTAGCGACAATTCATTTTTAGGAACATCTTTGTTTTAATTGATTGATCAGCCATGAGTAGTGGCAGTTTTAAAAATATATCGTCCTTTTCTTAGAGAGCACGTTGGGAGAAATGGAAGTGTGCGTATGTAATCTGTACGTGTTTCTCAAATCCATATTTCTGGAAATTTGGGTCTTTTTTGCATGAGCTATAGGACACAAGGCAAAAAATATTCAAGCACATCCAAATATTGACTTTTACATAACAAGAAATATAGTAGCACCTGTCTAGGTGTAATTCTATTTTAGCATAAAAACTTATAAGTAGCAATTCTTCTACAAGTTATGCAAAAGCATAAGAAGTGTAGCTTTTGAGGTAGGCTCTAATATTACTTTCTTTTCAGAAGAGCATTGTATACTATTTATGCCCAAAATCTAAATTCTTTGCTGATTTTATGTCTCAACAAGAAAAACAAGTGCTTAAATGCAGAAAAAACACTAAATACAATTTAAAGTAGTTTTGAGCTCAAAGTGGAACCTACGTATACGTTTCAGATTTCTTTCAAATATTTTAGCCGATGTTTTATTACCCCTACTGCCCAGTGAATTTGCTCAACTAGCGTTCAATGTTTTACCTTACCTTGACTGTGCTGTCGTTATATCATTTATAACGCTCACGGCCGGCAAATCCCTTGTTTGACATACATGAGCCCAGAAATCTGATGTTTACCATATATTACACTATATTATTTTGATTCCCTGACAGAAATTAGCCAATCAGTGACACCAGCATCGCCGCAGGGCTAATTTGTCTTAGGACATCAAAATACCAATGTGTGCGTTCGAAGCCTAGCCGAAGGGCTAATTCGTCTGACTGGACCATTGCTGTGACAGGGAAACGTCAGCGTGTCGGGTCAGACTGGCCTTGCTTGGAGCAGCAGCAATACAGAACTAGTACAAACGAGATCGTAGAATAAAAAATAAGCACTAAACAAAGTTTAATAATGACAAGCCAAGCATAAAATGGTACAAATACTGCCCAATCACAAGGGAAGATCGAAAAAGAGCAGATACGCATAAGAAAAGAACCTTTTACAACGCCAGAGAGCAGCTGAACACAACATAATCAGAGGTGAATAACTTCTCTGCAATTTGAACAGGTCTCACTTGGAGACAGCCTGGCTCTAATATTTTTATCGCCTGTCTGTAACGACGGTTAGCTTTAGGCATTTCATTTGGTGAGCCTGGATCTCATTGTACAAGTTCTCGTCTGTAATAAAAGACACCGTTTACTATCTCTGATTTTATGTACAATTCGTAGCAGATTTGATTACTCCAGGATAATGAAACCTCTTGCAAATGGCTTCTGTTAAAGTTAAGGTATGAAAACTTTCCAGACTATATGTTATACCAAATAGCTTGTGAAGGTAGGAGTTTATGTGTAGCCTCTGTTGAAGTCCCGATTGTGAGTAGCATCCCAGCGCAGCCATCTAGTTCTTGGATCCGAAGAATCACTGCATTCCACCTACTGCTATCAGTTGGCGAGTTGCTGGGACCATGCCGGAACCGGCAATGGTGAATCTGATAATCGGAGAAGACGCCGAGGTAACATGACGAGACAAATGAAAGAAACTTGAGAGATTTTACATCACTTACAGGTAAGCATTTCGCCACACTATGAACGTCTAGAACGTCCTGCTTCCTTACGATCTCATGTCGAAAGCTTTGAAGCAGCTCTCGAGGACTGATTTTAAATACCCTTTTTCCCCATATTCGTGGATAATGGAAGGCCTCCTAAGTTGTGCTGCCCAACCAGAAGGCACACACCCTCTCTGACGGTGCCACCAACACCCCTCCAGGTACACGTCTTTGACGTGAACATGGCCACCGCACAGCACCTGTGGCACCAAGGGGCCCCTTCCTAGATGTGAGAAAGCCTTCGGAGATGAGTTCTACATCCGTACTAACGTGAGCGTCAGATGGCCTATCGCTCGCACTCTATATTAGTGGGACTTACTCTTATCATATTTGCAAGATGTTTCAGCGCGCGAAGAAAGGGAAAAGGACAGGGTAGACAAAAATAGCCCATCTTCAGTGACGTTGCTGTCTCGTCGTGCAGGGTGTCCCGACTGCATAGCGTCTCACTTCCCGGCTGGGAAGGAAAATACATGGGCTCGGACGACTTTCAGGAGGTCAAAAGCCCCTTGGAAACTTGTTCGAAGAACCAGCAACGGCCTGGCTCCTTGGCTCAGGCGACAATTCTAACACCACCTTGAGACTTTCAAGATGTTTTTCGAGACAGTGTGGGCCTGGCCTCCAGCTGCAGGTAAAAAGTCACCTAAGGTAGCATAAATTCACCTAAGGGGGCTCGAGGTGAAGCCTATACTCTACTTTTGTTACTCAATATAGTCATCCTCCACTTCCCTTCTTTTTACTTTTAATACTAGGTGACCATATAAGCTTCGCCTTTAAGAGTTGAACGCGATAGCGACGTCCTGTTCCTGGTGCGTACTTCAAATATTTCGTACAATCTTGCTATGCAACTACTTCGAGGTCTTAAGAGAATAGAAACAGTGGTGTTTGCTTTTTCGAGTGGGTGACCAGCTTTAACCGCGATGTCATGATAACCACATGTTCGTACGCCGGCTGGCGATGGGCGCTTGTACAACGCATTATTGCTGCAATATTTTATGTTGTATCGTGAAGTGTCTATACAGGACGCGTGTCTTTGCAAAGTATGAAAGTTACTTTTACTGACTTTTTTAAGCAGATGGACTTATTTTCACTGTATTCACAAGCAGACGCGTGGCCATGGCCTGGAAAACCACGGCCACGTGGTCCACCTGTGAATAGAGTGACGATGTGTTGAAACGAGTGCAAAAAATGTACATTCCAGCGAATTCAAAAGCATTATTCTTTAAACTCCACTCTGAGACATTGGCGGTAAACACATGGTTAAAAGGAAAAGGCATTTTTGTACCTTCTGTTAAAGGGCGTTTATGTCTCAGAAACAATTGAACATTGCTTTGTTGCTGCACATGCGCCATTCTGTCTTAGGATGTCCTTCAGCAAGCAGTAAAAAACGTTTCGTCATTATTTCTCAAACCATACGCTATCTTCTACCAGCATCGCTTGATAAAGTGCGATTAGATATGTTTTGTCTTGTAGGTATCCACAGCTTATAAAAAACAGGTATAGAAGGCTGCAATGCAGAACCCATCATCTCTTCAAGCACTCACACTTCATTCAAATGGCTATTCACCTCGACCACGTTTGTAATGACCTAGACTCTGCACCGGACTGGTACTCCACCTTGGTGAGGTGTTTGGCCTCACACCTTTCTAGTTTGCATAGAACAATGCGAAACACTAGCGATTTTTTCGGCATTGAGAGTTTATTAGTAATGCTTGATCCCTAATTGACGCCATTTGCTTGTACAATTTGCTTTATTTTGCCTTTATTACACAAATACTTTAATAAATACAATGAAAAAAAAAGACGCGTGGCCGTGTGGTATAACATCCGCTTCCAATGCAAACGACCCAAGACCAATTCTCACTATGCCCCAGGATTTTTCTTATTTATTATATTTGCATCCTTCTCAATTTTTCGATCACGCATATGTTGAACTTTCGCTCACAAGCAATGACACCGACGCCAAAACAGGCGCAGAAATTTATGTAAAACGAGCTCTTTAACGCTACTGATTTTAAAAATTTAACCGACATTGCCTTCCAACACTTCCAGGAATGGATGCATTGCAATCTTATGGTATACGTCACATGGTTTTGCGCTGCCTTCATGACCGGCCATCCATTCACCAAGAAAAGATCGGTTCACATCATCAGGTGACATTGCAACTTTCACAATCTGATATGTCGTCGGGACGTCAATTTGTGAAGTGATGGCATGATGGCCATTACTTGCATCACATGTGTTGACTCCTGCTGTCGACTTTCGTATTTTATAAGGCAGACAGACCTTAACGGAGTTAGATGACGAAGATTCTATTTTTCCTTAATCAATTTAGTCAGACGTGTGCAACAAAGGTGTACACATCTTATGCGTCATCGTCGTCATCTTGTGGTTGATTTTTTTCTGACCCGCCCTAGCGCACTCCATGGTCCTTTACCTAGCGAGGCAGTCGTGAATTTGTTATAGGTCGCCAGAAGAAGGCTGTTGAGCCGCGAAATGCACGCAGCGTGTATGCGAAGCGATTGTATTATGAGACAATGTTGAAGTGTTGGTGTGCAAGTATGCAGGTTTCAGATGCTCGACGGAAACCGCATCTTGCCAACTGTTGAATAATAGCAGGAAGTACTTAGCTGTGCATTTGATAATCTTCACAGGCTATCATGCGGTGGCTGCAAGAAAGGTCGCATGCCCTCATGACGCACAAAACGTACTTGCAGAATTGTAGGTCACGCCTGACATACACGCAACGGGATAATCGCTGTTGTCGGGGAGGAACCATGGTGCACATAGCGTTGTGAAGATGATATGCGTAGTGGGAAACGCTTACAGGTACCGTGGGTGAGTCACTGAAGAATTTACCTTGAACTCCACTAGGCGACGCTTGTGGAGGAATCGCTACGAGTACATGTGCGGATGGCAAGCATAACGAAAGCGAGGCATTAGGTTCTCTGTCAAGGAAAGGTGGAAGCCATCAGTGACACCTTCAGTTGGCGATGAAAACGCTCGACAATTTCATTGGCAATAGGGTGATATGAGATAATCTTTTAGTGGCTAAATGCGAAAGGCAGGAATAGATTGCCGAACAATGTGGAGTTGAACTAGCTATGACGGTTAGTCGTAATGGTGGAAAGGTCGCCGTAGAGACTAACCCACAGAGTTGACGAGTGCTCGAGCAGTCGAATGAAGAGGCATCACTTGAGGCCATCTCGCAAATCTGTCAATACAGATTCGCAAGTAGCGATGCTTCCCGCAAGGAAGAAGGGAGTCGGGAGGATGGCATTGTTCAGTCAGCGTAGGACAAAGTACGCAGATTTCAGCTCTAGTATCGATCAAGTAGCGGACCTTGGTGACACGATCAGTGACGTGAAAGAGGTGACTGTGCCTGGGACCAGGAACAGCGGTCGCTGTCACTGTTTGGCCCGGTCATTTCTCACGTATGAACAAGGCTGGCAGCAGTTGTTTGCACGCTACCCGTAACGACGCTGGCACCAGCAAAGGCTACCGTGACTAGTATAACGACGGCCACGGCTTTGAACCTGAGGCGGGCTGGTTCGAGACGAAGGACACGGCTTGTTTGTTCGTGTGGTGGCGATTTCATCTATAAGTCGCTCTACTTTTCGGGTACGCTCCCCATTCACAGCGAGGAAGCACGCATAACTGCCGCCACAGGCTGTGTTAATGGGGGAAGAATTTGTCAACTGACTAAGTGTGGCCACGGAGGGAAAACTGTCATTAAGAATTTTGTCACTTTTGAAAATATTTTAGCGCGCACCAAGTGCGCGGCAAAATGGAAGGCGAGAAGACGAACAGCCGCGAATACAAACGGAGGGCTTCTCGCCTTCCGTTATTCCGTCCACTGTGTGCGCGCCCAAATGTTTCCAACATGGTCCTCAAATTAACTTGCCCAACTTTTCATACCATTTCATAATGTGGCCGGCCAACCAAGGCACAGATTGCAAGGTCGATGATGAATACGCAGCCAAAATTATGCGCATCTGCATCGGAAAGTGCTGCAGGAAGATTTCTTGAAGTACGCTGTTCGGTGACGCAGTGAGATCGGGTGCCAAAGTTTGCATGCAACATAATAAGCAAGTATACTTGCGATTACAGAGCTCCTCTAATGTAAGAATTTTGTGCAACTGATTGTTTTCGGGGTTGGCAGTGCGCTTGGTGAGCGCTGCCTTAAGATTATCTTAAGAGTGATCAGTTGGAGGAGGGCGTAGAACATCGCGAATGACCTCAGCCATGTGAGGTGGAAGCAATCCAATCACAGGGAGAGTTGATGACAATGAAACATTGACTCTAAGGTGATAAGTTAAAGTTCCGAGTCTGGTGACCAGAATTCAAGGAGCTTGAGAGTGGAAACCTAGGGCTCGTGGGATTGTGGCGATGATCACAATACCTGACTAGAGATCATGACTGTCTGGCTTCGTGAAGGACTGAATAGCTGTGGTTATCTAGCTCCTGGCCACTGTAGGCCTGAAAAAGTGGCCGAGGGAAGCGCAAAGCAGAAAGCGAGAGGGATCAGGTAAAGTCCAGGTCATCAATTTGTGGTAACCGGCAGACAGACGTAGATTCCGTGTGACCATGAACAATATAATTCGTTTGAAGCGGTTTAGTCAGCCGCAAAAAAGAATAGGCCGGACCATCTCAAGCTTTGTGCGTCGTCGAGGTCGTCTTCTGTTCGGATTTTCCCAATCCGCATAGAACTCTACATATATAAGCCGTTGATCCTAATCAACCTCAAGAGCCGCAGACAACGCAAAAAAGAACTAAGTAACACGAGCAAGGCATAAACAGAGCAAGTGCCTTGTAATTTCACACAAATCCGGGCTCAGAGCACCGCAAACTTGGAGATAGAAAGCGCACGAACGAGCGCCTTTGTGGAACACACATCCAAGGCGACATCGTGATGAACGACAAAGGAGTGAAAGAGAGCATGAGCGAAGCCTACCCCACGAGTGCTATCAAAAACTGACATTTCCAAGTAGACTTTTAAAAACTGACCAAGTTCGGTGGTCTCATACAAAAAGAAATTTGCCAGATCCCACGTACCTGGGAATCGAAGTTTTGCGAAGGATGCGGAGGGAAGTAGACCATGTCGTAATTTTTGTATTGAGCGACACGTAAATGACGCTAAATTTATGTACAAATATTGCACGCACATACATATCTTGAAGAATTGCAGATGTTTATATGACGCGTTGATTGCGATTGCGCAACGATGCCAACTGAAAGATGCGTATTAGAAACACCAGAAGCTGATAAGAAGCGCTGATGCTCGCGAGGATGCTGGTCCTAAGCACTGCTACATAAATCAATTTCAACGCATGGCAACTAACCCCACTTGACATAAACCCGACGTGACGACTGTATGAAAGGAGTACATATGTAATGTTAATGAAATCAAATAAGCAGTGCTGCCAGCACTATTGAAGTTTCAAGAAAATAAGTGTTTGTTTGAAAAGTAGTTTCGTGACCTGGCGTAGCTGTGTGGTATTATGACATTCATGGCCTTCATGTTGAGGTTTTCATGTTGTAACTAGTCAGATGTGTTGTTCATAAAGTCAAGTTATGCCATACGAAGTTTGGTATTGATACAATTATCGAAACAGCCAGGAGAGCTCAAAGTTGTAGGTGGCTAGATAGATAGATAGATAGATAGATAGATAGATAGATAGATAGATAGATAGATAGATAGATAGATAGATAGATAGATAGATAGATAGATAGATAGATAGATAGATAGATAGATAGATAGATAGATAGATAGATAGATAGATAGATAGATAGATAGATAGATAGATAGATAGATAGATAGATAGATAGATAGATAGATAGATAGATAGATAGATAGATAGATAGATAGATAGATAGATAGATAGATAGATAGATAGATAGATAGATAGATAGATAGATAGATAGATAGATAGATAGATAGATAGATAGATAGATAGATAGGCTCAACGTCGCCGAAGTTCACTAAGAAATGCTTCGCATTTAAAATTACAGCATATGCATGGAGTGAATGATTAGTGTGATAAAGCATCTGATTTTCTGTCCATCTGTACATACATTCGTTCGTCCATACGACCGTCGACTGCATTCACACTGCAGCACGCATCGAACGGACAAACGCATTGCCCCACTCATCATGCTGGCTACGCTGGATAGAAGTACGACCGACCAAGGGATGCTATAAAAAGCTTTGTCCCTAAAAGCAATAAGAAAAAACCACGTTCAGCTACGCATCACAGCTGTGATTACACCAGCGCGACTGTAATGATTCTCTAAACAGCGTCCAATTTAAATAAAGGTAATTTCACGAAAGTAACAAGAAAGTGATTCAATTTTTTGCGTGTAACCCGTGAGCGCAGAATGTGGCATTTTGATTTTGCTTGTGGAATAGACTCTCTGTTATTAGGAAATGTGGAGCGTTTGAAAATCGCACCTACTCGCACTTTAAGCGTCGGCGACGCCGTTGACGCCGCCACTGCACATTCTGGCGTCTCGTGTCCAAGTTTTTTTCCTATATAATGTGCAGAAGGGCAGGCATCAGTATGACATATTTCTAAAATTAAATGAAAGAAACAAGACCTGACGTCGCTTTCTCTAACAGGAAAAAACTACAACATTGACAAAGCATTGATTGTATAAACCGTAACCAGTCGGCAGTTTATTCATAAAATGCAACAATTCAATGAAACTTTCATTTTGACTTCCACTCCGAAATTTTTTCTCCTCTATGCAGAATCCTAGCGATGCATGCACACACGGTAACCACGCGAACGCCGCAGCATGAGCGCGTTGCGAAGAAATAACACCCACTGTACAGAAACAGTCGCTGAGCCGACCAAACTCGGCGCTCAGCATTAGCAACTGTCTTGCTCTGTCCTCGCATTGTGCCGATGCCGCCAAGTCTGACGCGAAAGCCACGCTATCAAAGCGTACAACGCTTCGCACTCTCCCACGAGGCTTCCCCAGCTTCTCTTTTCAACTACCTCCTGTGGTGCCACATAAGAAGGAGACAGGAAGGAGGTCTAGACTAGGTCTAGACTAAATGTCACCGGCTCTGCGAATACCACGGGTTGGTTACAGGTGCGCTTTAGTCCCTATGGTCTCCCATTTGCCCTGTGAGTTCTACGGTGCTCAGTGCATATGTTGGGGAATGTAAGAGCGAACATGGAGATGTTTTGCTTGCTGGAGAAGAACGTCTTACGCGTTCAGAGTTTTTTGTATCCGGTATGAAACACTGCAGGTTACATATCAGTGACAGTGCACGCTTTTTATTCTTCAGTAGTCTACCTCGACGAATACTTGATTTACTGAAAGACGCCGTTCTGCCGCATGTGCGACCTTTTGATTGGAATGCAGTCTGAATTGCTGCAAATGAACACGATAATGATATTGCCACTTGTGCTACCAAAACCTAATCAAAAGACAAAGGACGATAAAAGGGACGACAAAAAATCGCGCACTTCCAATGCGAGTGACGTGGGGGGTGAATGTTGGTCGGCTGATCGTAGCGTGTCAATATATTCTGGCAAAGTTACTTGTCACAATAAGTGGTGCGATCACGGCACCTACTTATCTAGAGCGTAAATGAAATTTGGCTGACCACCTGATAAATATCGGTACGTGATCAAATAGTTATACGATTTCTAACAATGGGACGGCAATGTAATTCAATGTCGAAAATTAGCACAGTTTTTCCCCATATATGCATCTAAAAAAGGAATGCTAGAATGCTTCTGTCACAAAAGCATTCTAGCAATAAATAATCCCTCTAGCAATGAAATAATACCTCTTTGCAATGATCTATATAAAAACATTTCAGCAGTTGTCTGTCATATATTTGTCAATGGGACCAAAATAAAAGCAGTAACAGAAAAAATACTTGCCTTCAGTGTGGCCAAAAGATTTGTCGGTGATTTTCGCGCGCACACGAGAAAAAACATACGCGTGCGGAAATCCCGTAAGCTCTGCTTTCTCCCGTGGTATCTGAGTCTCGAGGACCCACATTAAACGCACCCTCTAGCGGTAGCCGGGCGTGTGAGTCGAGATTTGCTGGTTTTGCTGGGGAGCGCGGCGATATGGACGGCCGGAAAGAACCACGCTGTGTGCCAGTAATCTCAAAGGACCTGATGTGTGCAAGTATTGAATTTCACTCGTCCCTTGATTGTAACCACCAGTGAGTTTACCTCCTCCTGGTAATTTCTACCCCTTTAAAGTATATTGTTACACAAGGCAAAGTAAATTAATGGGGGTTTTTAATGGGCCCTGAGTCCGCGATCACCGTATAATGCTGATGATCTCCACCGCCATGGCTCGTACCCACACAGAGCGATCGCAGTGGAGGCAACGTTGTCTTCATTCTCTTCCCGCGCTTCCCTTGTTTTTCCTGGTAGTGATACTTCTTATCATTTCTCCGGTCTCAGACGAAGCCCTCTGGGTGAGTCATTCTTGCATCTTTCGTGTAAACGGCTTCAGGCGGGCAACATGCGTCACCGCTGTCTTGCATGAACGTCGGCCACTAGTAATGAGACGTGCAATTTCATAGTTGACCTCGCTGAGACGGTGAAGTATCGCGAAAGGACCGGCGTAGAGCGCCAGTAGCTTTTGGCTCAAGCCACGTCTGCGTATTAGTGTCCACACCCACACTAGATCACCAGGGGCATAGGTTACATGCCTGTGTTGACTGTCGTAGCGCGTTTTAGAGGACTCTTGCGCTGCCAGTGTACGTAGGCAGGCAAGTATACGCGTCTCTTCCGCACGACACAAAGTTTCCGCAATTGTTAAATCGTCATGGACGACAAAAGGAAAGATAGTGTCCAGCGCATGTCGAGGTGAGCGAGCGTAGAGCAGATAGAAAGGGCTGTAGCCTGTCCTTTCGTGTTTCGACGTGTTGAAGGCGTACGTGACGAATGGTAAAACTTCATCCCAGTTTTTGTGGTCGGAGGCGACGTACATTGACAACATGCTGATCAACGTTCGATTTGTGCGCTCGGTGAGGCCGTTAGTTTGTAGATGATACGCAGTTGAGGGTTGGAACTTGGAAGCACACAAATGAAGTAATGATTCGACAATATCTGCGGTAAATTGTCGTCTACGGTCACTTATTATCACGCGAGCGGGCCCGTAACGGAGGACGACTGAATTCAACAGAAACTCTGAAACCTGGACTGCCGTGGCAGAGCATAAGGCAGCCGTCTAGCAGTACCGCGTCAGGTAGTTGGCGCATACAGTTATCCACCGGTTGCCTTTTGAGGAGCGTGGAAATGATTCCATCAGATCAATGCCGACCTTTTCGAAAGGGGGACCTGGAGTTTTTACAGGTTTCAGGTGACCAACTGGACCCGAGGAGGGCCGCTTGTGGCTCTGGCACTGCATACAGCTGGCCACGTAGTTCTTAATTTTCTTGCTCATTTTCGGCCAATAGAACCGCTCATTCGTGCGACTAAATGTTTGTGCGGTGCCTAGATGGCCAGATGTGGGGTCATCATGCGTGACGCGCAGAACAGACGTTTGGAAAGACGCAGGAACAACTAGCAGAAAGCGCGCGCCCATCGTGGACAAATTTCTCTGGTAAAGAAGACAATTTCGGACGCAGAATAGGCCTTCACTTAATGAATTTCTCGCTCCAGGGAAGAGAGCTTTCAAGCTTGGGTCATTACGCTGCTCAGCGGCGAAAGTCACGGCATCGGAAAAGCCAGACGGCAGAGAAGCGATAAGGTGGTCAAAGTTATCGCCTTCACAATCTGTCGATGGTAACGGCATTCTGGAGAGGCAATCCGCATCAGCGTGTAGACAGCCAGTCTTGTATGAAAGGGTGAAGACATGTTCTTGCAAACGAATGGCCCATCGTGCGAGGCGGCCAGATGGGTCACGAAGGTTGACCAGCCAACACAGGGAATGGTGATCTGTGACGATAGTGAACGGGCGACCATAGATGTATGAGCGAAACCGTTGCACGGCAAAGACTGCCGCTAGGCATTCCTGTTCGGTCACTGTGTAGTTGCGTTCAGGCTTGCTTAAAGAACGACTTGCGTACGCCACAACGTGTTCCTTCTTGCAAGAAGGCTGAACGAGAACGGCACCGATACCGATGCCACTTGCGTCTGTGTGAATTTCCGTGGGTGACGAAGGATTGAAGTGTTGAAGTATTGGCTGCGAAGTTAACAAACACTTCAGCTTGTGAAAAGCGGCATCGTACTCGGAGGTCCACTGAAACGGGCTTTTCTTGCGCAGAAGGCTCGTCATGGGGTGAACGACATATGCAAACTTGGGTACCAACCAGCGGAAATACGAGCAGAGCCCGATGAAGCTACGCAGTTGTTTCACAGATTTAGGACGCTCGAACGATTCAACGGCCGCTGTCTTTTGTGGGTAAGGTCTAATGCCATCTTTGTCGACGAGATGTCCTAACACCAATGTCAGTCGCGCGCCAAAGTAGCACTTTTTTGAATTCAATACAAGGCCAGCTTTTTCCATGCAGCTGAGCACGAGGTCTAGGCGAGTATTGTGCTCCTCAAACGTACGCCCAAAAATTACGACATCATCAAGGTAACACATGCATATATGCCATTTTAAACCACGCAATATAGAGTCCGTAAAACTTTCGAATGTCGCAGGAGCATTAGATAATCCGAATGGCATAACGTCGAACTCGTAAAGTCCATCGGTCGTAAAAAATGCTGTATTTTCTTTGTCAGCTGCGTGCATCGGAATTTGCCAGTAACCTGATCTCCGGTCGACAGATGAAAAGTAGGACGCGGAATGCAGGCAGTCTAGAGCGTCATCGATGCGCGGCAGTGGATAGACGTCTTTCTTGGTAACAGAATTCAGTCGGCGGTAGTCAACGCAAAATCTCCACGTACCATCCTTCTTCCTCACTAGAATGACGGGAGCAGCCCACGGACTTGCCGATTCCTGTATTATTCCCCTTTCTAGCATCTCTTGGACTTTCTCGTTCATGATCTTGTGCTCCGATGGTGCCACTCGATGAGGTTTCTGCCTAATGGGATGCGCCGATTCGGTCTGGATCTGATGACGTATCCGAGACGCTGGGATTAAGGGCCTTTGGCTGTATTTAGAAAAATGGAACACTTTCGAGTGCTTAGACAGATTGTCGAGCAGTGTATGACGATCGCTTTGGTCAAGTGACTTGAGACTATTTGTAGCAATTGGGCATCTTCTGTACCTTCTAAGTCTAGATGTTCATTTTGGCTTGTAGCATCAACAAGCGCAACCAGCGTCGTACATGACTCGGGTCTAAATACTGCGAGTTTCATGCTGCCAGGAAGAATTGCAGGCTCCATGGAACTGTTCATTGTCCACACACGTGCCCGTCTATTAACGACTGACACTATACAATGGGGATTGAGAATGTTCTTTTTCAGGCATGCCGAAGGAATTGGTTCGAGCGTGGCGTCAAACGTGCCACAGTTTTTACTGGAACATGTCACGAAAACACACACAGCAGAAAATACAGGAACGACTGTATCCATGGAGACTAAAAAGATGCATTCCTCCGGACAGGAATTTTTCAAGAGCGTGGTTGGGAAAGTACCATGTATAGAAAGATGCCAAATTCAGCAGTCTACAGTTGCCCTACACTTACACAAGAAGTAAATACCCAAGATAAAGTCATGTGTAGACCGCGGAATAACCGCAAACTCCTTGCAAAACACCTTGCCACACAGCGAGAACGTCCACAGTACAATATCCCACCGGACACAACACGTCACCACTTACACCACGAAATGTCACCCCACGGTTCACGCAAAACATCACTTTTGGTTCTAGCAGGTTCTTAAAATTTACACTCATCACCGAGACTGTCGCGCCTGTATCCACAAGTGCCATAGTAGCCACTCCATCGACAACTACATGAACTTTGTTCTTCAACATAAACGCTGATGGGGGTATATCCGTAGATAGCACCTGTGATCTTGCGGCTTCACCCCCACTGGCTGCACCGACTAGTTTTCCGGCGGCGGTGTACGTGCGCGTCGCCGTGGCGACGGCAATCGTGGAGCACGGGGAGCTGGTGGTGGCGTCAAACTTCGATCAGAGGCCGGCGACGAATAGCGTGACCCGGTAGGTGCGTGTGGTTTCCGTGACGGGGAGTGCAGATGGTCGAAATGTTGATGATACATGGGCCAAGACTGTCGCTGATATGAGCGGTGGTCGCAAAAACGTGCGATATGACCCGGGACGCCACAGTTCTAGCATACCGGAATTGGTCGAGGGGTGCGTGGCTGCGCAGAGTAACGACTCCTCTCGGAAGGCATGGGATAGTGGTGCCGCCCTTCAGGGGCACTGTAGGCAGGTGATGTTGGGTAAACAGGCGGGCGAAAACTTCGTTAGTAGTTGGGAGTTGGATGACGGGGAAATGCAGCCTGCCGTATGCCTTGATATTCATAAGCGTCTGCTGCGCTGATCGATGGTTGCCTTGGTGGAAGAGAAACAGGAGTCCGCACACGTTCTGGTTCGTTTACGTACACATCCTGAAAATCGCTGGGGCGATGATAGGTCTGCTGACATCGAAGCAGCTCATCTCTAACAATCTGTCGTATGGTCAAAGCAAGGTCGTTAAGCGGCACTGTTTCAACACTAGCCACAGTGGGGACGTTGGACAGGCAGCCGAATTTCGGAGAAATTCGTCGCATCTTGAGGGATTCAAAGGTACGACAATGCTTCATCACGTCGGACACGGAGCTCAAGTAGTCTTTCCCAATTAAGAAATTGTACACGTCTTCGGCAATACCCTTGAGAACGGGTCCAACGTTGTCTTCTTCAGACATCCTCCCATTCACGATCTTGCACAGCTTCAATATTTCTTCAATGTATGTCGTACATGTTTCTCCTGGAAGCTGTGCCCTCTGAGACAATGTCTGCTCCGCGCGTTTATTCTTTGCATCCGAATCACCAAAACACTTCTGCACTTCTTCAACAAAACGTTCCCAAGTAGTGAACATGTCCTCGTGGTTCTCGTACCACATGAGGGCGGTGTCAGTTAACGAGAATACGACATGATTGAGCTGTTCGTTCGAGTCCCAGCCATTGCTTCTGCTCACCCGCTTGTAGTTCTTGAGCCCTACGTCGACGACTTCTCTTGAGGTTCCGCCGAAGTTTGCCGGCACTCTGTAGTACGGCGCGGAACCCATCGGAGTTGGCCTCGAAGGTTTGGATGGCTGCTCTTGGGCCATTACGATCGGCGAAGGTGGAAGTCCGACGAGGTGGCGGCTGCGACGAAGTCCTGGTAGTGAAGCTTCCGTCTTTAGGTTCGTCCTACCCAGCACTTCCACCAAATTGTTACACAAGGCAAGGTAAATTAATTGGGGCTTTAAGGGGCCCTGAGTCCGCGATCACCGTATAATGATGATGATCTCCACCGCCATGGCTCGTACCCACTCAGAGGGATCGCAGTGGAGGCAACGTTGTCTTCATTCTCTACCCGCGCTTCCCTTTTTTCTGGTAGTGATACTTTTTATCAACATTTTGCCTTCACTCTCCCTAAACTCCAATGCTTTCAAAAATTTCATGCCATTATCTTGGACTTAGAATGCAGCCCTTCACAGAACATTATCAAATGTTCAGCCGTTTTCTTCTTCTCTCGACACGTTCTACATACTATGTCTGTGCCATCGTATTTAGATCGGTGCGTCTTGGTCCGGAACAACCCTGTCCTGGCCTCGAACAGCAAAGAACTGCTAGGAGACATCATAGATCTTTTCTTTTGCAATTTCCTGCTTGAGAGTTCGATAGGTATACAGTGATGATTTCGTAAGAATTCAAATCTTCCACATGTCCGTTTTTGTTTCCTTCACCTTCTTTTTAACCGAAGTTTCTTTTCGGCTTCGTATTCTGCTGTTGTCTAGACACTTGCTTGACAACTTTCAAGTTTGCTTCCTCGATTTAATATCAACATTCTTCACGTGCAAGTAGCTGAAAACGTTCCTAGCCAAACTCTCCTCTGCCATTTGTATCAATCGCTTCTCAAATTCTTTTTCGCTGCTAGCTTCCGTGCGCTCAAACGATGTCCATCTCATGTAACCCTGTACCCCCTGATTTGGGGTATTCCCGTGTACTCTCTAAGCAAGTGTACCTATGTGACGTTGTTTAATTTCCAATATTTTTGAACCTCTGATTTCATGCACAAGACCCCATTACTGAACGTCGAACCCTGGACCATAACTCCTTTCCAAATCCCTCTCGCAACGTCATACCAATTGAAGTTCCACAGTGCCCTATTTTTCATTACAGCTGCATTCATGATACCCCTAGTCAGTATCTTTTGTGCTCCGTGAGGTACTCAGCCCCGTTATTTACCCATACGCCCAAAGATTTGTATATATCTACTATTTCTAGCGTGGCTTCCTGCGTCCTATGCTCACTGCCTTTTTTATCATTAAAAATCGTGATTGCCTATTTTTTCCTGCTAAACTTCAAATATAGCCTATCTCCCTCATTACCACAGATGTCTATCAACCCCAGCAGATCTTCCTTGTTGTAGGGTAATATTATTACAACATTTGCATACAATATTGCTGGGAACGACTGTTCAATGTGTTTTACTTGCTTAGCAGAGGGGCTGAAGCCGAGTCGACTGCCCTCTTATTTGACATTTAGTCCTTGTAGATAAAGAATAAATAACATTGGACACAAGGGACATCCCTGTCGAAGCCCGGATTGTATTTCCATAGGTGAAGTTACCTGTTCTTATTCGTTAACTACCTTGTTACATTTATTGATATCCTTTAGAGGAATAATTATTCTATCTTCCACATCTAGTCTGTCCAGTATTCCCCTCAAGTCTTCTTGATACACACTATCGTAAGCTCCCTTGATATCTGGAAATGCCAGCCACCGGGGCCTGTGTTCTTTTCCCGCTATTTAAATACACGGTAATAATGACACCAGAGTGCCCTCCAACCTCCTTCGTTAAGGGAATCCATTTTGTAGTACTCCCAGCACCCCCCCGTCCCCATTATCCACCCATGTCTGTAGTATTTCAGTTACTGTTGGCATCAGCACCCTGTGAAAATCTGATATCACTATTTCAGGGTGGTATTTGTTTATGTCGGCTTGGTCCCCTCTCCTTTATAAAGCATGCTCATCCTGCTTAGTTTCCACCCATTCGGGGCTTCACCATTCAATATTGCTTTGCTCGCTGCCTCTCTTGATGTTTACTTAGACCTTGGTCTTAACTTCTTTATGATCGGAATTAGGATGCCGCCAGGGCCTGTTGATGTCCTATTAAAAACCCTTTGCTCTGCTCTTTCCCAGTCTCATTGTCCCAGTTTAGCTACTACGCTAATTGGTCCATCCTAATCTGGTACGGTGTATGCAGCGCTTCCTTGGCGCTTAATTTTTTTCTGTCATTATTATTTTTATATATTTCATTGCTCCATCTCTTTCGAGTTTGACTCCTTAGGCTGTAGTTATAAACCTCTGGTTTATGCTTGTCTTATTACTCAGATAGTTCAGATGCCTCCAAAACTTTGCAGCTGCCTTTCTATCCTTTTTCGTTTGCTTCAGCAATCAATTGGACCCTTTTCTCTTATTGTTTTCACTGATCCAAGCGGACGCTTTCTTTCTGCAGCAGAAAAAGTTATTAATTTTTTGCACCACCTTCCGGTTCACCCCTGTTTAGCATACCTGTGTTCCCTGGAGGCTTCCTGACATCTTACTGTGGCTCTCTTAACTTCCTCATACCACCAGCTCTTGGGTTTGTGTTTACTTTTTCTAGTTCATTTGACTCGAGCCTTAGCAACCTCAAGCTCGAACAATCGAGTTAGATTTGTGTATGTCCACTCTGTTTTAGTATCCTAGGTGATTAATGTCTGAATTTTTTTAGTTGCTATTTGGATTTGCCTTTCTGAATAAACATTACCGTGTGGTTGCTCATAATGCCTCCTTTTCATTTTCATTTTTCTTCCAAAACTCGGCTTGATGGGATTGTGATCACTACCTAAGTTTGTCTATCCTTATTCATCTATGTTCATAACCTTAACGAATCATACATACTATGTGACTTGATAGCGTAATCTATCGTCGACTGCAGCCTTCCCACCTCTCATGTTATCTGCCTTTCGCATTTCTCGGTGCTGGTTGTAAACGATTAATATGATGCCTTTCGCACACATCCATTAGCATTCTACCTGTTAAATCCATCCATATCTTCAATGTGCACATTCATATCTCCTAATATAATTACCTCGCACTCTTCTCCTAGTTCGTCTATATCATTTTCTATGCACTGCATCACTTCTTGGTTTTCCTATCTGGCTTTCACTCCTGTCCACAAGTATGAAAAATCTACAAGCGTCATCTGCCCTGCCACTTTTCCTTTCAACCATGAATGTCCTGGACACCTGCTTGACTCTTTTCCAGCCTGTACTTTAAGAATAAATGCCCCAATACCCTTTTCTGCTGCACCCTTTCTGCTGCCTTCCGTTCTACTACACTATTCCCATGCCTAGTTCAGATTGTTAGGTGGTTTTTTCGTGTACCCAAGATGCGTTTCTGCAAATCCATATACCATCAGCTTCTCCTCCCTCAGTTGTTTTTCTATATCTCCCCAATGCAGCCTATCCCTGCCATACTACACGTTAATATACCCTTCTCGAAATCGTGTCGGCCCTAGTGGCTGCGTGTCTTAAATATTGGTAGCACTTTGGAATCGTATCTGCCTATACCACCCGTCAGACAGTCTCGCTAGTTGTTTTCATTGTTACTACACTCTAAGGCAAAATTACCCGAAAAACGAGTAACGGAGCCCAATAAGCACGCGTGATGAACGGATAGACCGTTGAGGACCAGCCACAGAGGGAAGCGTGCGGCGCGAAACCACTTAGTCTCCACTGAGATGAACCGCCCGGGCATTGCAGGCAGCGCAAAAAGCGTTGCCGAGGTGACCTATCCTTCTCCACAGAACAAGTGTCCTTCTTCTCCTCTGCTGGCTCAGTCTTTCCCCGTATTTTGCCGGTGGCGGTCACGTAGCGTCGCGCTCGGAGTGCTTGACGACGGCCTTCTGGATTCGGCGATAAAAGAATTACGACGTGGTGCTTGTGTGTGCGCCTGGATGAGCGTGGGCTGCTGCTTTAGCATTTAGCTGCACCCATGAAGCCTGAAGCAAGCCTCGACAGGTCACCACGCCGCATTGTATATATCTGGCTTCAAGATAGTCGCGACCAACACACGACAGCAACAGTTGGGAAGGCCAATATGGCGGCCGAGAAGAACAGGCCTATCGGATATATACTTCATACCGACTCAGGGCAGAAAACTGCGCTGGATTCTAAGGTAAGTAGGTTATCATTTTTTATTCTACTCTACTTGTCGCGTGTGCGATACGGATCGCGCTTGCCGGCAACGGGCTCGGTCGTGTTTTATCTATCACGCACGAAATGCATCGCGAAGGTCAGCTTCAGCGTCTTCAGTTTGCCTGTGCTTTGCAATCGCCTGGAAGTTGGCCACCGCTGCTGTCAGCCTCCCGTACGCTCGCTCATCGAGTGCTCGCCTGTCTTCGCCGCCGCGATGAGCTCCGCGCTGACGATATTGGGCTGAGACCTCGTCGCTGTGTTGAGAGTCGTCGAAAACACGTTGCTGGTTCTCGTAAAGAGCTTGGTTGTAGTGTGTCGCGCGCTGTGTGTGCACCAGCATTGGCTGGCGGGGCTTGCACTAGCATCGGAACTCCCTGAAAATACATTACAGTTGCCTTTCCCGCCAGTCGGTTGCAAGCAGCTGGCCGTCCGGAGCCGTCCGCTGGCCGCGGCTGTGGACTCGCGTTTGCGCACTGAACTGGCTCGAGTTTGTGGAAAAGGGCCACATTACCATCGATTTCTTCGGCGAAAGCTCCAAACCAGCTCGGCGCTGTTCGTGGCGGCGGCCAAGCGTACGCTCGCTCTCCTGTTCGAAGTTCGCTGGTGGCAGACACTCCGCGTTCAGTGCCGTGTTTGGTCTCGCATTCGCTTCCTCGAGCTGAACGACGTCGCTCGCTTAAGACTCGCCGGCTTGTTAGCGGCATGGTGGTTTGCGGAGTTGTGACTGCCGCCGCTACTAAGCTGTTGCGCTACGGGGATCGAAATGAGTTTTTGACGATGTGCGATATTACAGTGATATTATTAGCATGTCATATCTCACATAAGTTTTCATTTCACCTAGCAATTATTTCTCATATGCATAATTATTCATCCTCTGTCACGTGTGACTCACTATTTTACACACTTATTGTGCAGCCGTGGGCACACACTGTGCTAAAGACTGTGTCGCTGGCGTCTGCGATGCCCGTCATCCATCTCTTTCGTCAGAGCAGCTTCAGAAGGACTGTGCGAGATGTGAAGGTAGAGTTATTTGTGTGTCATATTTTAACGCTTATTTTTATGTTAACGTGCACGTACTTGTCATATGCGTGCATCTTCAACGTGTGCCTAACTATTTTCACTATATTATTGTACGTGCAGCTGGGGAACACAACAGGTAGGAGGCTGCGTGTGCTGGCGTCTGCAATGCCTGTCTTCTATTGTTTCCGTCGGAGGAGCTCCCGAAGGAGTGAACAAGATTTGACAACGAGACTGGACTTGTACACTTCATCATGAATTCACATAAAAGAATAGGGAAACTTCATGTGTATGTAGAAAAATAAAAGATTTCAATGTCTCACTTGTGTTATTCGTTGTTGCCATGACTGTGAAAGCAGTTACACGTAGGTAGCTAACTATTTTTTGCGTGTTCTTTTCTGCGGAATTTCTTGCTCACAGTGCAGAAAAACAGGTGAAAAAGTATTATGCCTTGCGGAAAATAAACAAAACCAATGTTTGACCTGGGGACAAAAAGTTCATCCGATTGGAGTATTTAAGTGGATCAACAGTTTGTCCGGCAAGGAGCAACTGTGAGGACTAACGGTTGCCCGGTAAGGTGTAAATGTAAATGCTCTATAAGGTGCAAATGTGAGGACTAAATGTTCGTCATTTGGGGTGAACTGTGGGACTAATGGTTACTCACTGAGGTGTAAATGTGCGGAATAAATGTTAGTCCCTTGGGGGCTAACTGTTAGACCTGGCGCAGTTAGTCCTTGAAGGGATGAATAGTTGTGGCAGCCCCATTAGTCCGCAAAATGACAAACCACATACCCTTTGAACACCCTTCTGCCTTAGAGTGTAGCTATCTTGGAGCCCAAAGGGCACGCGTGCCCCCCAAAAAAGCTACTTTGCATCCTGCAAGTCACCAAACCACCTCTAAAAACCGGATTATCGGCAAACTCCTATTTTGTTCCTTGTGTTTCTACCGTGTCATTTGGATATATGAGCACAAATTAGAGGTTAAGAAGGGCTTTTATGGTGTTTTATATTCCCTAAAAATGCCTATTTTCGGTGTTCGTTCCTATATGCCTATGAGTGCCTATAAATGCCTACTTTCCAAACGAGTGCATTCATCAGCGCTATTCAAGCTCAAATATTGTTTTCTAGCGTAGTGTGAAACCGTCATTCATGTAAAAAAGGCAAAGTTGATATTCCCAAACACTATAATGTTCAATAAAAACAAATCTGACATGCTGTGAGCGATGGGAGGAGGAGAATAATGAGTGCAAAAGACGCTATATCTGCAGCCCTGAGTGGAAGCACGTCTCAGCGTCTGCAGGGGAAGGAGAAGAGAGAAATAAAGATGAGGTAAGAAAATAAAAGTGCCATCTGCGGCTGAGGACGCGGTGACCACCTTCCACAGACAGCTGTCCAGTGCCATGAAGGAAGACAAGAACCGCTCAGAAAACCTGGGTGTTGCGGTGCGAAAGGAACAGCAGGCTTTTCTGGGAGGCTGCGGGTAGACGTAGAACGAATGAAAATCCATGGAGGGTCACTCATTGAGTGCTCTTGTCGATTCAGTGGTGGCGAAGGTTGCGAAATTGTTATACTTTATACAGCGAAACCTGAGACAAGCGGCGGCATGTTTACAATCAACGGTGTATTTAGCATACATTCACCGCATGCTTGAGAACGCTTGTTCCGTATGAGATCCCTTGTCATACGTTTTTAGGTAAAAAAACATGAAAAAATACAGAGCAGGGCTTCAAGGTTCGTCCTAAGGCATTACTCAAAAGTGACAGCTGTTACAAAATTACTATTGAATTAGGATGCGAATTACTATCATCGCGTTGAAATAAACTGCGGCTAAAGCTACCATGTCAAGCATTTTATGGTAAACCTCACATTCAAAACTAATTGTACCTAATTAGTCCTCTTTGCTCATTGGTAATTAAAATCTATTTTATAACAAATATAACTTTACTTATTCAGTTTTTGTTTGCTTTAGGGCAGAATGAAATCACTTATAAAAAGAACAAAGTGTGTTGTATGAATGAATGCGTGTTTTCTTTAACATTGTAACCCATCTGCTGCGACACCTTCGGGTAAAATACGTGATATGCACGCGGCTTTTCTTTCGTTTGAAATTTACTTTTTAAGCGTACATTTCTAGGTGACATAATAAGTTGCATTTAGACACTAGAATTTCTTGCGTGCCCAATAAAAAGCGTGCCACCACGGTGATATTTCAAATTGGTTCGCTACGAGTCACTGAAGCATGATGCGAAGAGGCAAGCTTGAATCCCTTGCCTCTCTTACCATGTAGCCAACGCGAGCCTCATTCCTTCTCTGTTCTCTTCGGCATCGTGGCTGGGGAATCACATGACGCATACGCGCCAAGAAAAACATGCGTAAGCAAGGTCACGTGCGCATGACAAGCCCCAGTTTACTTGTGCACGTACGCCATCGATGTTGTGTCGTTTCGGCGTTCTCTGTAGCGTATTACTAGTTTCTGTGAGATGGATCAGTAGGTGCGTGTACTTTAGGAGAAGCTGGCAAGGATCATGGATTGTGACCGCGACACACCGCGTCACTCCGCTGAAATTGTGGTTAGATATGACGCGCCAAACTCAAGGTAAGCGTTGTCAGAGTTGGGGAAGGCATGGTGCTGAAACGACGAGAACACGAACGCAAGCGAAAGGGGGTAGTAGTGGAAATATTAGTAGTCGTAGCAGTAGAAGTCGTAGTAGTGGTATAGTAGTAGTAGCAGTGGTAGTATGTGTGTTTCAATGTAAAAAACACGGTGTGAATATGAGGAATGACAGAGTGGAGGTCTCCACAAATTTTGACCATCAGGTGTTCTTTAGCGTGCACGGACATTGCGCAGTACACGGGCACCTACTTTTTTGCCTCCATTTAGATGCGACCACCGCGGCACCAATTAAACCCGTGGCATTCCGGTCAGCAGCGCAGCAGACTATGGCGACTAGTCCACCGAGGCGGACGTGAAGCAAGAGCCGATTAAGGAATAGCATTTTCAGGCAATTCAAAGCAAAACTGAAAATATTAACCAGCTCAGATTTTGTTTGAATGTTTTTTTATTTTTCTCAGCTTTCATTCATTGTACTGATTTTGAAAAGGCAGTGCGAAAACAAAGAGAAAAGGAAGACATAGAGACGAAGAGCGCTGTCTTTCTTTTTTCTTTGGCGTTGAGCTTCCCTTTCAAAATGATATGAAGAAGCTAGCCTAAACCAAAGAACTCCTCATTCATGCCACACAACAGAACACACAGGTTGCACATGCCAAGTAAAGTAGTATCATGTTCGTTGCTCTTAATGAGGTACCGTTTAAAATGCAGAATATAATCAGAAGACGGGACATTTTCGTCTGTTTTTCTAGATATAGCTATCGCTTAACGAAGTTCTGACGAAGAGCGTAAGGCATGCGGTGTCAGCCCACCAATGTCAACGTAAAGAGGCGACGTCAAAACAGGACCATTCCTCGCTTTACGTCACCTCTATATCTTGGGGTGCGCGCCCACGAGAACGGCAAGTGGCATTCATAAAAAATTGACCGTTTTTCTGCGACATCAAATTTCGCAAATCTTAACAGGAATGATCCGGATTGCCCAGGGCACTGAAAATCTGGCCCCTTGGTCACCTAGCCTGCCATCGAACTGAATTTTATCTCTTTCAAAACTAACCCACCTATGCACCTATATGTTTATTTCAATTACCTCAAAGCCTCTCTCTCGACTCACCTGCCATATCTCTTTGTTTGCGTTGAGAACCGCTTATTGCACGTAGCCGTCACGCACCGGTACTTGTCATATCGTGCATACCACTACTTGTGGCAAATGGTACGCATGTCTTCGGCCCCTTTCGCCAGTGTGTTCGTTAGTCTTGTCGAATCTTCATTTATGACACCGTTTAAACCACCCGCACTTATCAAGAGGTTTCGTCCTATAGCTTTAGTTGTGAGTTTTGCGCTCGCTTGCCTCATAATTGCTTTGAGCTTACGTCCTGGGAATGCCCCTACTGATACCATCTTGTCACCTCTTACCCTCCCTTTGGTTGCTTCTGTGAATCGATTTAAATTCGAGTCCCCGGTGATTATTGCGTGCTGTGACTTTTTAGCTAGAGGGTCCCTCACCAGCAGGTTACTTGTACCTGTGACACCGACTGCTTTATTTCCGCCCACCCCCAATACTACTTCGCTGAGCTAGGTCTTGCGACCCTTGAACCGACTTGACCTGTTTTTTTAACCTTTTTTTCACTTTTTTTCCGCCATTCTGGGTGCTGGTGCCTTACCTTTCTCTCCGTCGGCCACTCCTTTGTTTACCTTTAGTAGTGCTTTCTGGGCTTACCGGAGCCATTCTCCCATAGCCCTCGTTTTTTTCTGTGTCTCCGACGCAGTCTCCAGCTCGGCGATTGTCATCAGCAGTTCACTCTGGGCAACCATCATTTACCCCACTTTTCCTCGACTGCACATTGCCTACATTTCGCCATAACCTCCTCAGCGTTCGCGTCCGCACTAGCCTCTATTATCGAATCCACACCGCATCCTGAACATTTTACAATTTTTAGCCATGTCTCTGAGACAAAATTTCTCTTTATGAATTGTCCTACTCGATAATTACCACACGCGGCATACGATGAACCCTGCCTTAAGCAAAAAAGCATAAGCTCTACTACAAAGATTTGTAGTAGAGGGTAGACATGTATACTACATGGCGACCCTTGGGTGGTGGTGCGCTATCTAGTTAGCATTGTTGGAATCACTGTATGGGCGACTTTGAGTGCGCATAAGTGCACAGGCAACACTGGTGTATACGTCGCCCGCGAGTAATGTTGCCATCATCGGCATAGCACAAGCCACTAGCGGAAGGAGCAAGTTTTCTAAAACGAGCCTTACGGAGCTGCTTTGGTAGCGAAGGCTTGAGCACGAGGCTCACAACTTGGCCGTATGAGATGACGGAAATTTCGTCTTTACTGTTCTGCGTGTGTCTCGGTACTTCGTCTGGAAAGCTTCCTTTGTAGATTTGTTGCCCAGGTATTGAGTAATTTGATCGAATAGCCGGCTAGTTCGAAGAAGCTTTTGAAGTTTGAAGTTTATTGAAGAGGTAAGCATACATATAAATGGAGAGATCAGTGGAGTACATGAGGAGGTCTCAGAGTTGTTCTCAGATTGAATGACTGAAATGCGCGAGATATCAAATTGAACTACTCAAAGCTTTGGCAACCGAGCTACTGAGCGAGCTTTCCAGACAAAGCACTTTGGCACGCCCAGCACAGTAAAGACAAACAATTTCTGTCATCCCCTCGTCCATTGTGTGAGACATGTGTTCAAGAAGATTGTTAGCAAAGCGGGCATAGGGCTCGTTTTTTCGGCTCCCCGTAGGTTGGCCGCCTATGCAAAAACGTTAATGCTGATAACCCCAAGGAGCGTCCGTTTTTCAAGAAGCACACAGGGCAGTACAGGGAGTGTGTTAAGAATGTCATTCATGACATCCCGTTGTCATGCTGCATTTCCCGCTTTTAATAGTCTTGGAGGGAAACGTAGAATGAATAGCGTTGTGATCACTGAGGCCACCGATATAAGAAAGGGAACAGAAGCTATACGAACGGGACCAGAGCAGAAGGACAAGAATGTTGCTTGCATGCTAAGTTATGCGTGTAAGTCGAGTGACACGCTGTGGCAGACCAAACATGAGGCACGTGATTATGAGTTCAGCGCACATATTGTTTGGCTAACTTGGACTAGTTAATTGAAGGAAAACTAAAGTAGCCGAAAAGCAAAATATGAGTACTGAAATTAGCTAGCGCTATTTCGTAAGAATGTCATAGAAATAAGATGAAAATGAACTACCAGGTATATTTCCTGATCTGTTTATCTGTTTATTCATTTATTCAGAGTGCCCTCAGGGTACAAATACATGGCAGATGGGGTGGGAGTACATAGTAAAAAAGAGAAATAAAAAATTGGCAGATCCCACGTACAAAGGGAGTCGATGATATGCGCAGCACGAATGAGGAATGTTGATATGTCACTTTAAAATTAGCATAACGTTACGAGGTTGGACGTTATTGATGCCGTACATGATATTCATGTCATGATTATCACGTCTGGTGGTGTCATTTACCTTCATCTATTCACGTCACGTATACCAAATTTTCGATATGTGAAGCTAGCGAAACGGCCGTGAGCACACTATGACCACAGTATTTTCACATGTTCCTACATGACACGCGTGTCATGGTTATGTTGTTTGCAGCAGTCATATATTTCGTCATATACTGACGTCACGTAAAACAAACTTTAACAAATTTGGCAGCCCCGCCGCGGTGGTCTAGTGGCTAAGGTACTCGGCTACTCACCCGCAGGTCGCGGGTTCGAATCTCGGCTGCGACGGCTGCATTTCCGATGGAGGCGGAAATGTTGTAGGCCCGTGTGCTCAGATATGTGTGCACGTTAAAGAACCACAGGTGGTGAAATTTTCGGAGCCCTCCACTATGGCGTCTTTCATATTCCTATGGTGCTTTTGGGACGTTAAACCCCACATATCAAATCACAAAACTTGGCACGTGTGTAGCTAACAAAACAGCTACGAGCGCACCATAAAGAGCCCAAAACACTCCGATGTAGCCTTAACGCGCGCGCACGCTGGGCACAGCGATGACACGTTAACAAAACGCGAGCACTCTATAGTCTGACGCCAGGCGCGACCAGCATCCTTCGGCACGGCCCGACGGCAACCGGCGCGGAATGTGACATGCTGCGTTTCGCGTCAATGCGTTACGCAGACAACATTGCGACTCCATATTTTTGTGACGGAGAGACGCCGGACACGCTGAAACGCGCATGTGTCAAAGCAACGCAGCACGACGACGCGCCTGCAAGTATATAGCAGGACCGGAACCTGGCACGGCAACGCCGGCTTGACGCGACGAAATGAACGCCGGCGAGCACGCGCACCACGTCACGTCGAAATGCATTGGCGCCTTGAGTGTGTCATGTAGTCATCTTCTTACAAGACACGCATCTCATGATTATTATGCTTGCACCAGTCATATACTTTTGTCATTCATTGGCGTCACGTAATGCCAAATTTGGCGTATGTGAAAAGAGTGAAACAGCTGCGAGCACATCATAGGTGTGGTTGCGTTGTCATGTTGTTACATGTCACCCATCTCATGTTTATCATGTTTATAGCAACATCATACCTTCATGATTTATTCACGTCCCGTACTACCATAGTTTGGTATAAGTGAAGCTCGCAAAACGCCCGCCAGCGCATCATAAGCTAGGAATGTAGTCATTACATGACACACATCTCATGATTATCATGTTTGGACCAGTCAAATAACTTCGCCATTAATTAAAGTACAGTAATACCAAATTTGTTATATGTGACGCTTCCAAAACGGTCACGAGCGCATCATGAGCTTGTAATGTAACCATGTTGTTACATGACACACATGACATGAGATTTATGTTAGGGTCTGTCGCATATGTTCGTCATGCAATCATGCCGTACCATACCAGTTTCGCAACATGCCATGAGAACGAAACCACCCCAAGAGCTGCAGGACTTTGATATGTAAATCATGACAGTCATGACATACAAGTAATAAATTTCATGTTATTAGTCGACAGATATGTTCTTCATACAGTCTTGTTATGCCATACCAAGTTTGGTATTGATACCATCATCGAAATGGCCAAGAGAGCTAAAAGTCGTAGGCGGCTCTATAGATAGATAGATAGATAGGTAGATAGATAGATAGATAGATAGATAGATAGATAGATAGATAGATAGATAGATAGATAGATAGATAGATAGATAGATAGATAGATAGATAGATAGATAGATAGATAGATAGATAGATAGATAGATAGATAGATAGATAGATAGATAGAGATGTAGATAGATAGATAGATAGATAGATAGATAGATAGATAGATAGATAGATAGATAGATAGATAGATAGATAGATAGATAGATAGATAAGCTCAAAATCGCCGAAGTTCACTAAGAAATGCTTCGCATTTAAAAGCATAACAATACCAGTATTAAGCAATTTCATAAAGCAAATTAGAAACCATCTAGCGAAATAGTTACAAGCATAGTAAAAAAACAAACGTGTAACGTAACAGTCGGCTTGATAGGTCATTTTTAAATGCAATCATGTCCGTTATACACTCCGTTCGCTGCGACTGGCGTGCCGCCACGTGGCCGTCAGAGAAGGCAGTCGGTGAGAGCCCAAGCCGAAGTGAACGCCTTCCCGCGCCCGCTAGCACCACTTCCTCCGTGGCTTTAGCGCAGTTGTAGGTGTTCTGTGACGCTGTCATGAACTGCTGCGTTGTCGGTTGTACGAAAGGTGAAACGTCGTGCCCTGCAGGAACTACGTTTCACCGTTTCTCTACTCATCCGTGCTTCATTCGGCAGCTGCGAAAGTGAATCACGGCTGTGTGACGAAAAAAGCAAGCTTGGTTCCCTCTCCCTTCACCGTCTCACGTTCTGCGGTTTAGTTTTTAGGGGTGAAGCTCCTTATAGCGGCACCCGTTCTTCCTTCGTAGCCGCCGTAGTGTGTAACAAGTATAACATTTTGACTTGCAAGGTGGTGCAGTTGAAAGATTTTTTGTGTGCGTTGTTGAACAATAAAAAATGGGGCTCAATGTACATGCCAGTGGCTGCTAATGGGGAATGAGAGACTGGAGCATTTGGCTTTTAGTTCATGCGCACGCTGCGATCCCCATTAGCAGCCATTGGCATATACATTGTGCACTATTTGACAGGAAAAGGCTGCTACGTTATACTCAATGGGCGTAACCTCTTTGGTTTTAGAATGGTTTAGCGAGCGTTCGGGCGCAGTGCCATGAGTACAGTGAACTAGTATATGCTATGAGCTCGAGGTGGTTAAAGGTGGGAAGTAGACCCAAAGCGCAAGTCGTAAGAAAGTGTGCGTGTGCCACCTCTCGTTTAGTCCTTGGAATGTCCGCTGGATGGCAGTGTTTCTATATGGGGAATTAATGATGAAAAGGTGCGAGATTCTAATACTTCGAGAGTTGAATAGATGGACGAACGGACGCACAGACAGATGCATGAATGAACCCATGAACGAACACAGGGGCGGATGCATGAACAAACGCAGGGACGGACGCACGAACAGACGCACGCACAGAAGGGCGGATGAACGGATGGACGGTCACACAGACGGAAGCAAGAACAAACAGACGGACGAATGCTTCACCGCACTCTCCATCATTTACTCCGTGAATATGCTGCCAATTTTTTCTTGTGCTGCTAGCATTTGTATACAATTCAGCGCTGATGGAACAAACTGGGAGCCCTCTCAGCACTCGAAGATATGCAGTGCACATTTCGTTGGAGGTGCTCCGCCCAAGAATGCGCCGTCCCCGTCATACGTGCCAACGATATTTTCTAACGAGTATCGTAAGCGGTCCGTGCTTGCAGGAGATAAGCTTGGACGCTATGAAACTTGAGAGCTCCACAAAATAAACTTTCTCTATTTTCAACTGCCTATCAGCAAGTCACAATATGATATGCTATCAGTTTTTGGACGACCCTTCAGCCAATATTCCGTCATGTTGGTGTGCTCGATGGCGCGTATGACCAATTTGGTGTTAGTTGTGAAGCTTACTAGATAAGTTTGTGAATAAAGACTACAGGAATAGTGAAATCTGTAAGCACGGGATGAAGAAGAAACGCATTCAACGACCCGGGCGCTGACTATCAACTGTGTATTTCCTGTTATGTCGCAAATGCAAGAAATAAACAAGTAATAGTCAGCGCTTATGTCATCGGATGCGCTTGTTCTACGTCCCGTGCTCTGCGTTCGTGCCGTTCATCCTGCCATGATTTTAGTGCTGGCGGAAGCGCATCTGATTAAGTAGAGAGACGCTAACTGCAAGTCAATTCCCTTTCCCCGAGATGCTGAGCGATAAAGATGTCAAGTGGTCGCAGCTCTTCGGAGAGATCATTGAAATAAAAAAGAAAGACTATGGCTGGGGTAGCCCTACGGCACTCGGAAGCTTCGAGAGGTCGTGGTCTCTGAAATTTTAAAAAATAGACTGAAAAAACAACACTGGTAAACACAGGAAACAGTGAGAGGAAACGAAGGGACACTCACCGCGTTTTTTTTACCGCAGGTTTTTTTTTATTTTGACAATGTATCAACTGACCCTTCCAACCCCTTGGTTTTGAAAATATTTGCACACCTCTGCGCTAGAACGTAGCTTAGGTGACACCAGAGTTTGCGTAATTCATAAAAGTGTAGTGGGCTCGCACAGACGTGAAAGGCAAGTGCGCAGGCACTTTTAGTGGTTGACACTTGTAGTAAACAACTGATCCTGTAATCATTCCACGTTGATGAAACGAGCAAAGCGTGCAGCGTGTAGACAATTGTGCACACGGAACTAAAACCAAGGCTGTTTATTTTCGTCGTAGATCTGGCCATCGTTGCAGTTTCTTTTTTTTTCTTTTGTCATTACACTGGATCCCGACAGGGAGGGAGACAAGCAGAAGCAGATCTGCGACACCTATTGGCTGTAAACAAGATAACAAGGTTGCTCTGATTTGAAGTAGTTCTACTGCTGCACCTCAGTCTGTTCGCGTTATGTCAGCTTGAACCAAATAGTATTTAATCTGTTGAAAAATTTCTGTAATTGCTTCTCCCTCCTCCTTGCTCTGGTATTTTTTTTCATTTCTTACTTGCATTCAATCGATAAACTCGATAAGTTACCGCATACAATTTTCGCTTCCGGATTAAGAAGAGGACAGCCACTATAGCTGTTGTCCATCTCGCCGAATCTTTGCCGAATATGTTGCAAGCTGCACCAACTACAGACACCATGGATTTACCAGCATCTTCAGCACCACTAGGGGACGAACCTGAAGACACTAATGGAAATAACTAATCCCAACAGCTTCAAGACGTTGACGTTGGTGCTGTTGTAATACTGCGGGGCACAGAGCAAGTGCCCATTCAATATGTGTAGATTGCCAAAACTGCAATGTGGGTACTTAGATTTGAAAGGGTAAAGAGCAGAACAAACATATTGCCATGAATAACAATAAAGCAATGAATAACTGAAACAACAATTGTTGGGGAAGACATTTGCAAAAAAGAAATAATAGAGCTCTGATGTCACAGGGATTAGCAATAATGTAGAAGCAGGATCACATACTTCGTTAGCTGCGCACATAGCACCAGGACTAATTCGCATAGGTGCATTTCACTTGACTGCGTGATCAACTTCCAACAGTAACGATGCATCAAGCAAACGAGCGAAAGTGCGTCTATGTCAGCATGTGACTCCTTGCATAGAGCCAGTGGATAGCAAAAAGCAGAGCCTTTTGGTGGAGATTTGTCTTTGTTGAGAACTCAGTTACAAGTACATCGCAGTGGTCCGAACTGCTACAAGGTCTTAGTTTCTCATTATCTTAATGAGCAATGTAGCCCTAAATGTAGTCAGATAGTCCTTGCAGCTTATGAGGTAGGTGCCACGTGGACAATGATGACTGTGACTTTTGCTCAACTGTTATCATTTTTCAAGATTTGCAGGAGGAAGCAGTGGCAGAAGGCACGGAGCTTATTTGTCACAATATTGCTTGCCATTGGATGTTGCATGGTTTTTTTATTGCGTTTGGATAATTGCGCTTTAATGCATAATAATTTTTCTAGCACAAACCGATCAGCGATACACTAATGTGTGAAGTAGCCTCTACTGCCTCCTTTAAAAACTGGATCCCCTGAAACTCAAAAGAAAAAATGGTGCGCTGAAATGCAATCTAGAACACAGAAACAAACACAGTCGTATTGAATGTAAAACGGCTGGAGATTAACGACGTGAAACAGCTCAGGCGTAGCAAATGACGCTATGAAAGAGGCTTGCACTGTCAGGTGCTGCTTCATTCCCCAGTCAGTGAACAGTCTTGTAGGTTGTAATTCTGGCTGTCAATTTTCTCCCTGCTAAAAAGCCTACGATGGCTGCTTTCGTTGGTCGCAATCACCGTTCTATACCACCAAGTCTCCCAAGAGCACTGTGGTGGTATGAGAGCCATGGGAGGGCTTTTTTGCTTTTTTTGCCTGTTTAGGGATCTTTCATGTGGCATACAATGGGTGTTGTAGTGTAAAATTAAGCTAGAAAACACTTTGTTCTGTTAACTGAAAGTTGTCACACCACTTTTATGCAGGTTTCAACGCAAACAATGGAGCAACCACAGGCCCACCGTAAAGGTGTCCTTACGATTACCTGCACCCTCTTTGCTGATGCATGTGAGGTGTCCGTCCAGGTTCGATTCTTTGCACTTGAACAGCCAGCAATGGCTGATGCAAGTTTGGCTGCGTTGTGCTTGGAAGGCCACCAACCAAAGGGTTTCTATTATTATGGGTTCTTGGTAAACAAGGAAAATTAGGATGCCCTCAGATACCTAACTGGGGTGACCATTACTGTGTTCATGTTCCTTTTGCACCTAATGCGACAGGTAAATGCTAGATCATCCTCTTAATTACACCAAGTAGGGCATATTCGCTATGCACAACTTAATAATTTCATTGATTATAACTTAAATTGAACAGTAATATATATTTGCTTGTTTATGTGTTGGTGCAGACTTCTTTTTATGCATGTTTTTGTCTTTTTGGAAATATCGCGGCCTCCTCATACTTCTAGCTTTTTCGGGTTTTGAAATATCTAACTGCACAGATGTATACAAGATGCTGATTATAATAGGTATTGGTTTGGCATTATTTGTGCCGGGCCTACGGTATTGCAGCATTGCGGTATTTCCCCTTGTTTTCACACGCACTAGTACACAATGCATATGCTAATCAGTAGTATGTTTGAAGCCAAGTGATGTATCAACCACAACTCCAACAATGAACTTTGTCCACAGTTTGATAGTATTTAGGGTTATCGTTGCGCAGCTCCGCCGTGGTGGTCTAGTGGCTAAGGTACTCACCTGCTGACCTGCATGTCGCGGGATCGAATCCCGGCTGCAGCGGCTGCATTTCCGATGGAGGCGGAATTGTAGGCCCGTGTGCTCAGATTGGGGTGCGCGTTAAGGAACTCCAGATGGTCGAAATTTCCGGAGCCCTCCACTACGGCATCTCACATAATCATATGGTAGTTTTGGGACGTTAAACCCTACATATCAATCAATCAATTAGTATTGCGGATAATCTTTTTGCGTATTGGTACATAAGCATTCATTTCTTAAGCGCCCAATTATTGCATTGAAAACAGTAAGCCTTTAGAATGTTTTGGAGAGAAAACTTTTCTGGTAAAGTGAGAGCATTCTGAATTTCGCCGATTGTCATTTAGTTGTTGTTTGACAGAAAATTTACTCTAAAAAACCGTTTTTTATTTTTAACACTAAGTTTGGTGTACGTATTAAGCAAACGTATTGGCAAAACATACATTCATATTGGCGAAATTCCAGGAAGCTATAGTATACAGCACAAAAGTTGCAGTAATACTATTGAGCTTCAAACACCTTGCTCAAAAGAGTTCACTAATATGTAAACTAATTTCGGTATTCTAAGAAGAATCACCACTCTGAGAAGAAGTTTCCTAATATAACACACCCAAATGATATCTGGGAAATATTGACAGCTTTTTATGTTACAAAGTTTTTTTTCTCTCCGATATATTCTTGCAAAAAACTGTTTTCTATCAGTAAACTTTTTTAAAACACGCTTGAGAAGGTTGCCGAAACAGCTGGGACACTTGGCACTGAATGACCTAGAAATGTTCGTGTTAGGCACAACACTTCACTTGCACCCTTATAACAGCAAATTGACTGGAAGCCTATTGAAAGATTGTAGAATATTCGAGATTAGTCAGAGAAAATTTCTTTTTGTGTCATCTCTACTACAAACGTCGTTCCCTCAAAATAGAATTTTTTTACATGTGCGCGGTGAGAGGTACTTGTACCTGGCAGCGGGTAGCAAGCTCCTGTTGTTTCTTATGGAAATGAAGCTTGGCCGGACGTTCTCTGCGTTAGGAGCTCTCTTTGGAATTCATCGCACTAGTCTGCCACGGATTTTTTTTGTGCTATTTTGGATGTCCTCAATTTCACTACTCAAAAGTAGATCAAGTGGTTTTCAAGGTATGTTGTCCAAGCAACAATGTCTCCTTCTTTCCGACTGAACTATCCCAATTGTAGAGTTATTGTCCACTGTTCACAAGTGACAATAGAAAAACCCGGTAAAGTCGCTAACAGTGTTAACTTCTGGAGTAACCAAAACAGTGACCTTACTCAGGAATTCCTAGTTGGGATCACTCCATTTGGTTGTATAACATATATTTTGGGTTTGTTCGGGGGCAGGTCGAGGGACAGATACATCCTTGTGAACTCTGCGTTGATCAACTTATTAGAATCCGGGAATATGGTGATGGCGGACAAAGGCTTTGCGCATGTCAAGTGCTCCTTGAAAAGTAAGGACGTGACAGTTGTCATGCCACCATTTGCAAAAGCCAACTAGCAGTTCGCTAAGGCGGAAATGTGAGAAACTTATATGGTTGCATCTCATCGCATTCATGTAGAGAGATGCATTCAGCGTATAAAGAGTTTTGCAATATTGAATGCAAGGCACATTCTAGAACTTAAGTGTCACATCGACAAGATAGTACACCTGTGGAGTGTGTTCGCTACCTTACAATGTCCTTTGATTAAGCTGTGTAACGACTCCTGTGATCTACGAACTTGTGCTTAGCAGAATATGAGCACTCCAAGCACAGCGGAATCGAATTGTGGCCATGATTTATTTATTGAGCAATAGCAATGGCTGCAGATCTGTGTGCTGTTGTCTACTTTTGGATTATCACGTGTCTTTATACAATGTTTATAGAATATACAGTATTTCGGCAACATTTTAATAGTAGTCCTGTTTTCGTGTACCATCTTGCCGTCTTGTTTAAGGGTTGAGGTGAATGGCATTTGTATTAAATGAAGGAAGAAAATTGTGTGTAATAAAGCTGTTGGCAGTTGGATTAGGCGTGGTGGATCGTTGATTGAATTCAGTGGCACAAAGCCTACTTGTGCTGGTGCTTGTCTTAGGTTGGTACTGGGATTAAACTTTTTCTACATACATTACATAGTTTGATGCTCTAATTACTTCGGTGACATTCTAAATATTCTAGCTGACACTTTCATTAAAGTGAACAGGAAGACCTGTAGTTTCAATAGCCCCCCCCCCCTTCCTCCCAGTGCACTTTTGCGAATGTTGTGCAAGCATTCAAGTGTTGAGGCAGAACATGTAATTGTGTATGAGGCCTAATAGATTGTTTCGATAAAGTAGCAGAAGTCAGTAGCTTTTCCTCCAGCTCTTTATTCAGGAAACCAAAAGCAAATGTCCTCTGCCTGACTAAGAACACAGCACCTGAATTACTCGGAGCATATAGCAATGACAAAGATTTTGCGTTATTGCGCATAACAAATACAAAAAACCGTTATTCACACAAACTTTTCTTGCTCAGGGCAGCAGGGAAGTAGTACCTAAAAACATGTCCAATGTTGGCTTGACTTCTTCAAGAAAAGAATCGTCCCTTCTTACTTTCATACATTTCGACCCCTTCGGCGAGCACACGTAGAAGTCACATCTGCTTGCACCTACTACATATGCTCATTTATTTATTTTATTTATTTATTCATAATACCCCTAAAGGCCCTCGTGAGGGGGTATTACATAGGGGTGGTTACATGAGCAATATTACAAACAATAAACATCAAAAACAAGAAAGGTCAAAAAATTCAAATTAAATACAGACTAAGGTTGAGATATATGTTATAACAAGTAATTGGTAAGACATCCAAAATAGAGAAAAGAATAGGCAACAAATCATTGAAATACAGATAAGTACCCAGTGAACAGCCTATGAAAATGCAAGAAAAAATAATCAATACAAAAAAAGCGTACACTCAAAAACGAATAAAAAATATACACTCACTCATCACACCTCAATGAAGCTGAATCAAGGTAAAAATACTACACGTGTGCTCTGCACGTTATAGAAAAGAAGTAAAACAAGTAAAAGAGCAAAAATTAGATGATGTCAGTATTTTGAATTAGTTCTTGAAATTTCGTGGCGTTTTTTTCTAAGGCAATGTGTGATGGTAGATTATTCCAATCGATTGTGGTACGCGGAATGAATGACTTGGAAAAAGCAGATGACTCACAGTTTAAGCGTTTAACTTTGTAGGGGTGATCGCGGCGAGAAAAAATAACGGCAGGTGGCTCGAAGAAATCGCTGTGAAGTGACACGTGGTGATAAAGTTTATGGAAAAGTGATAGGCGTGTAAGTATGCGACGATAGAATAATTCGGGTAGCTCTGTTCGGCGTTTTAGTGCTGTGACGCTGGAATGACGTGAATTTACTGAAAATATGAAGCGAGCGGTACGATTTTGCAGTGATTCAATGTCGTTTATGATGTAAGCATGTTCGGGATCCCAAATGGCTGATGCATATTCTAATTTTGGACGTATTAGTGTAGTAAATGCAAGTTTGCGTATGTTAGGAGGAGCCTGTTTAAGGTTATGCTTGAGAAATCCGAAAGACCGGTTAGCAGCCGCCAGGGTGAGTTTTATATGGTAGTGCCATGTCAGATCAGGTTGCAAATAAATTCCAAGATATTTATAAGTGGAGACGAGGTCAACAGTAGTATTATTCAACACGTAGTAGGTAGGAATCCGGGTTACGTGTTTACTGAAAGACGTACACTTCGTTTTAGAGCAGTTTAGGGTCATTAGCCAAGATGAGCACCATGCATTGATAGCATTTAGATCAGTTTGCAAACCTTTCCGGACATTGTCAGAGGGAATTATTCGGTAAATCACACAGTCGTCAGCAAAAATTCTAATTCGGGATGAGATACAGGATGGCAAGTCATTAATGTAGATTAGAAACAGTAGTGGACCAAGTACGCTATCCTGTGGGACTCCAGAAGTTACTGGTCTGAAGGAAGAGTTACAATTGTTAGCGGACGTGAACTGTGTTCTAGAAGAAAGGAAATCTTTTACCCATGCCAAAATGTTAGGGTGAATGTTAAGCCTAGAGAGTTTGGTTAGAAGCCGGTGATGAGGGACACGGTCAAAAGCTTTAGAAAAGTCGAGGAAAATAGCATCAACCTGGGATCCACCGTCGAGAGCTGAATGTACGTCATGAATGAAGCCAGCGAGCTGCGTGTCACATGAGTATCCTCGACGAAAGCCATGCTGATATTTATGTATAATGTTATGATCTTCCAGGTAGTTAATTATTTGGGTGTGGATTATATTGTTACGGATGTGATGGGTTTCTTTACAATGAAAAATGGCAGCGCTCTACCGTCACTGCCGAATCACCATCGCTCGAGCGCGTCCGATCTCTTCTTCTTCCTCGCTCTTTCAGTCCGCGTTACATTTCCCTCCGGGCAAGACGAAGCTCACCGAGCGAGTAGAAGCGATCGGTTGTTGTAGGGCTTCAATCGGGCAATGTGCACAATTTGCGTCTTGCGAGAACGCCGGTTCTGAGCTGTCACTCTCGCGACAGCGTAAGTGATGTCACTTAAGCACTGAGTAATGACAAACGGTTCTGAGTACTTAGAAAGAAACTTCTGGCAAAGTCCCTTTTTTCGAACAGGCGTCCACAGCCAGACAAAATCACCTGTAGCGAAAGTCACGGGCGGGTGTTTTGCGTCGTAACGGTCTTTCGCGCGAGCGTGGGCGGAAAGAGTTCGGAGCCGAGCAAGTCGACGAGCTTCTTCGGCGCGACAAAAAGTCTGCGCGACACTGGCGTTTTCGTTCGTCGAAAATGGAAGTATGGTGTCAAGGAAACTTTGCGGATGACGAGCATAGAGAAGAAAGAAAGGCGTATAACCTGTGACTTCGTGTTTCGCGGTATTAAAGGCGTATGTAACAAAAGGTAATACGGCATCCCAGTTCTTGTGATCCGCTGCGACGTACATTGAAAGCATGTTGATGATGGTACGATTGGTGCGCTCAGTGAGGCCGTTGGTCTGAGGGTGGTATGGCGTGGAATGGCGATACTGACACCCACAAAGCCGTAGCAACTCTTCGATAACGTCAGCGGTAAACTGACGGCCGCGATCACTTATCACCACACGAGGGGCCCCGTGACGAAGTATGATCGAGTGTAGAAGAAACCATGACACATCAGATGATGTGGCTGAAGCAACCGCCATCGTTTCGGTATACCGCGTCAGGTAATCTACGCACACAATAATCCAGCGGCGGCCGGTGGTAGACTTGGGGAAAGGGCCCAGTAAATCTATGCCGACTTTTTCGAATGGTGATGTCGGTGGCTTAATCGGCTGCAGTTGGCCGGCCGATGGTGTGGTAGGTTGTTTGTGGCGTTGGCAGACATCACAACTTGCGATGTAGTGCTTGGTGGTCTTCCAGAGTCGAGGCCAGTAAAAACGTTGTCGGATACGGTGAAGCGTTCGGGCAAATCCAAGGTGCCCAGACGTGATGTCATCGTGCATGGCTTGGAATACCGCAAGACGCAGGCATTCTGGCACGACGAGTAGTAGTGTGGAACCATGGCTGGAGTAATTCTTGCGATATAGTAGGGCGTCATGAATCACGAATGGCGTGGCGCGTTTAGAGCTACGAGCCACATCAATCATTGGTTTCAGCGAAGGGTCACGATGTTGTTCGTGACGAAAGACATCCAAATTTGGGAAGTTGGATGAGATTGCGGCCAGGTAGTTGTCAAAATCATCGTCATCAGCATCCACAGTTGGATATGGAAGACGAGATAAGCAGTCGGCATCTGCGTGACATCGACCGCTCTTGTAGGTCACAGAATAATTATATTCTTGAAGCCGTAAGGCCCAGCGAGCCAACCGACCAGCTGGGTCACGTAGTCCGACAAGCCAACAAAGCGAATGATGATCTGTGACGATCTTGAACTGCCGGCCGTACAAATAAGGTCTGAACTTTTGGACGGCGAAAACAACTGCAAGACATTCCAGTTCGGTGACCGTATAATTCCTCTCCGCCTTAGTCAAAGTACGACTTGCATACGCCACGACGTGCTGCCGGCTATCGTGATATTGAACTAGCACGGCACCAACTCCGATACCACTAGCATCTGTATGCAGTTCCGTGAGTGCCTCCGGGTCGAAATGGCGCAAGAGGGGCCCGGAAGTAAGCAAATACTTCAGCTGCTCGAAAGCAGCCTCACACTCAATGGTCCATCGAAATGGAGTGTTTGTGCGAAGCAACTCTGTCAGGGGATGAGCAAGCTGGGCGAAGTCTTTGATAAACCGACGAAAATAAGAACACAGGCCCACGAAGCTACGGAGATCCTTCAAAGACGTCGGTTGCTTGAAGTCTCGGACAGCACTGATTTTGTGCGGGTCTGGTCGTACACCGTCCTTGTCAACTAGATATCCAAGCACAAGGGCTTGACGCTCACCAAAAAGACACTTCTTTGCGTTTAAAACGAGACCAGCTTGTTTGACGCAGTCTAGAACAACGCTAAGCCGATGGTTGTGTTCGTGGAATGTCTTGCCAAAAATAATTACAACATCGAGATAACACATACATATCTCCCATTTGAGACCGCGAAGGATGGAGTCCATGAATCGCTCGAAGGTAGCTGGGGCATTGCATAAGCCAAACGGCATAACGTTGAATTCAAATAACCCATCAGGCGTTACACAAGCAGTCTTCTCTTTGTCAGACAGATGCATTGGTATCTGCCAGTATCCAGACCTTAGGTCGACAGACGAAAAGTATGCGGCCGAGTGCAGACAATCAACAGCATCGTCGATGCGTGGTAGCGGATACACGTCTTTCTTTGTGACGGCGTTGAGACGGCGGTAGTCTACACAGAATCGCCAAGAGTTGTCTTTCTTTTTTACTAATATAACAGGAGCTGCCCAGGGACTGCTTGACTTTTGAATAACGCCTTTCTGCAGCATGCCGTTGACCTGATCGGCGATCACTTGCCTCTCTGACGGGGATACGCGATAGGGTTTCTGGCGTATCGGTGTAGCATCTCCCGTGTTGATGCGGTGGTGCATACGGGATTCGGGCAACATGGAACAACGCTTGTTTTGAGCGAAATCAAAGACTCCCGCGTAGCGTGTAAGTACCTCCTCAAGGACATTCTGCTTGGAAGAAGGCAACGACTTGTTGATCATACGTTTAATTTCGGCTGAGTAGTTGGGCGCAGTCTGACTAATAGCTGGAGACTCTGAGACCATTCTCACGTCAATTGTGGCCTGCTCCTCGAACGTACCCAGTTTGAATCCGGCTGGTAGAACAACAGGCTCTGAGGCTGCGTTGAGTGCCCACAAGCAAGCATGTCCGTCGATAGCTGTAAGGACAGACCGTGGGACCAGCACATTCTTCTTAATGGCGTTTGCATGATCAGGCTCCACAAGTCCAGTGCAGGGTCCTGAGCGGACATGAGAAGAGCATATGGGTACAAACACTGCTGTCCGACCAGGGATCGTCACATCTTCAGACAACGAAAGAGCATCGATGGCCAGAGTCGGAAAATCGTCAACTATTGCAGCGGGCAACGTACTTTGTAGAAGAATCTCTCCAGTTCCACAGTCAAGCGTAGCGCCGCATTCATGAAGGAGGTCTATCCCTAAAATGATGTCATGAGTTGCGCGAGCCAGTACGGTGAATTCAACTCGGAAATTTTGTCCACCAATCGTGAGTACAACTGAACAAATACCAACAGGGCATAACGTTTCGCCTCCAACTCCACGAAAAGTTTCTTTACGATTCCACGCGAACATAACTTTGTGACCCAAGAGACGATGTTTGAAACGAAGGCTCATAACCGAAACAGCAGCACCAGTGTCTACAAGAGCAAGAGTATCTACACCGTCTATACACACACGCACTTTGTTCATCAACATCACAGCAGAAGGAGGAATTGGCGAAACTGACCGTCCCGCGACCGCACGTCCATCAGTCGCACCAGTTAGTTTCCCAGCTGATGCGGGGAAGGTGACCGACGACGCGGAGACGGCGACCGGCGGGACCGTGTCGGAGGCGGCGTCAGACTTCTTTCGGAAGCAGGGGACTCGCTGCGAAATTCGTTAGGCCATTGCTGTCGGGGACGGTGGTCGGCCGAGTGAGAGGTCCAGGTTTCGTGCATACGAGGCGGGTGCGTCGAAAAACGTGGCGGCACAGGCGTTTCGTACATACGAGCCGGATACGTCGAAAAACGTGGCGGTGCAGGCGGCCGTTTGGGACAGAAGCGCGAAATATGCCCTGGGAGACCACATGTGTAGCAAACGGGGACTTGTCGACTTACGTTAGCCGGAGCAGAGGTGGCAGAAGTACGCGGAGACGGGTCGTGCTCCGCAGGAACATTTTGTGATGAAGCATAGTAATCTTCTGATAGAGGCCTGGTTGACGACGGTCGGGGGTCCGCAGCGGCACGTCTAGATGATGACATCCGGTGGTGGCCACGACCCGTCGGGGAAAACGGAAGCCGCGGGGTAAAATCTGCAGTTTCTGTGCGTGGTCGGTTTTCGACGTGACGCTCTCGCATCCAGTAGGGAGGTGGTTCGGGGCACGCGGCGAACGAGCATTGGTGGTGAACGTCACCTGCTTGAAGTCGTACGAGCTCTTCTCGAACTACCCGACGTACGAGGTAGGAAATGTCTTCGCAGGTGGCGACGTCCATACTTGCGACAGTGGGAACATTGTTCAAGCGCCCGAACTTGGGTAAAATTCTTCGGGTCTTCAACGCCTTCAATGCGCGACACTGCTGCCTGAAAATCGAAGGAGTGTTCAAGTTTTCTTTTGTTATCAAAAAATTGTACACGTCCTCGGCGATGCCTTTCAACAAATGACCGACTTTGTCTTCGTCAGACATATTTGCGTTGACAATTCCGCAAAGCTTCAACACTTCTTCAATGTAGGTTGTGCACGTCTCGCCGGGCAACTGAGCCCTACGTGACAGCGTTTGCTCAGCTTTCTTTTTCATGGAACTCGTGTCCCCAAAGCAGGCCTTCAGTTCCTTAACAAATATATCCCAAGTGAGGAGGACATGTTCATGGTTCTCAAACCAGAGCAAGGCTGTCCCGGCAAGAAAGAATACTACGTTCACGAGCTTCGCCGGTGCGCCCCATTCGTAGTAGCGGCTCACTCTCTCGAAGTGTTTTAGCCAAGCGTCCACGCCTTCGTCAGTTTTACCTGAGAAAATTCGTGGCTCAGGTGCCCAGTAGTCTGGTTGTCGATGTCGACGACCACCTTGTGCCGTGTCGGTGGCACTGGTGGATGCAGCAGCGTAGGACGTCGATGGGATTGCTGTGTCGTCGTTCATGCTGATGTTGTCCGGAGGTAGGCCAGCTAAGCGTCTGCTTCTTCGAAGAACTTCTGCTGCGGGGTCCAGGATGGCAAGTTATCCAGCACCGCTCCACCAAAGCTGTTACGGATGTGATGGGTTTATTTACAATGAAAAATGGCAGCGCTCTACCGTCACTGCCGAATCACCATCGCTCGAGCGCGTCCGATCTCTTCTTCTTCCTCGCTCTTTCAGTCCGCGTTACAATATGTTCAAGAAGTTTACAAATGGTACTGGTTAATGAGATGGGACGATAGTTTAATGGCGATGAGCGTTCACCAGACTTGAAGATGGGAATTACTTTAGTGATTCGCCAGTCATGTGGGATAAAGCCTAACGATAATGATTGTGAAAAAAGGGCGGACAGTATGGGACAAATGCTAGCTGATATATTCTTTAGTATCTTATTATTAAAGCCGACATGATCAGAAGCAGTAGAAATTTTGAGTTTATTTAGTAAGGAGAATATACCTCCTTCACTGACTATTATTTCTGGCATGCTGATATCAGGAATGAGGTTAACTTTCGGGCATGACGGGATGTCTTCACACGTGAATACCGAAATGAATGCGTCGTTTAAAACTTGTGCGCACTGAGACGTGGGAATGACGCTGTTATTACTGGTGGTAAGGACTATATCAGGATGATCAACAGGATTATTGACACGCCAAAATTTGAACCTGTGTGTAGTAGGGGTGACTTTCTCGTAGTGTGAGCTTTTTTCTCTTAAAGTAGAGATAGTCGACGTTGATATCGCGGTCAACTACAGCAACTACAGGCCTTGACTCGCACCTGCAAGGGGCCTTGATCTCCAGCAAGCGGATTCCTTCTTCGTCATCAACCAAGCCATTGGGACTGCAGGACAGCCACGGCTGCGATGTGCTGATCACAAGTCCGACTTCAATCACGTTGCGGCCCGTTGTGGACTCGTGTTGTTTTCGTGCAGCCAGTTTCTTTGATATGCCATATGCAAAAGCAGCGCTTTTGAAGGATCACTGTGTAACTAGTTGTTGTGCCAAGCTCTCGAAGTCCGCTTGACGCATCTTGATATGGTGAGCTTTGGAGCTGGAGAAATTCTCAAAGCCTGTGCGCAGTTCCACTGCGAGCATTCACTTTGTAGAATTGTTTGCTTAGCGATCTCGTTGTGTTCTTCCTCAGCAACAACGAATCAAGAATGAAGTCATCGCTTACTTTATTGTTTGGAATACTGTGTGCTCAAAATATATTTCTCGACTGTCCTAGCCGTCCGAGCACCTTTTCCGAATGAGCCAGGTTTTCAGCAATTTCTCTCTCTTGGTGGAGCATGATGCCCAAGGGGCAGTTTGAATTGATGATGGCTGTGGGCTTGGGTTGCCTTTTTAGCTTCTGGTACGGAGGTTTAGGAAGGTACATCTTGGAGAACAAGGCTCCCTTGTTGTATATTCTCAGCTGCTTGGCAGATGGCCTCTTCCACATGTTCTCGCCAGATGTCTTTGTCAGAAGTCCTCCTTATTGACGAACATAACCGCTGCCGCTGCATGTTTCCGATAGTCTGAGATTCCACCTCGGCAATTGCAGTGAGCATGTGTGACGTTCCGAGAGGCAGCGAGCTGAATAGAAAAGAAACAAACGCGAGACACTTTAGTACGACTCAGGATTTATGGAAGATTTTAACTTTATTAACTCGTCATCTACAATTCACAAGTTTGAGCAGTGCAATGCTACATCAGTGATATCCTGTGCTAATTTGTTAGGATCACTTATTAGGGGTGAGCTGAGTAACTTGTTAGCGGCCGGTCGGCGCTTTTTGAACTCGGCTGGATCATTCTAGGACGCAGAGTAACAAAAATGCCGAGTATCAACAAAAAAGAAAAAAACGAAGATGTGCGAACTCTTCTTTCGACGGAAGCGCATTGTTCCTTTCCGAGAGCAACATAAAGAACGAAAAAGGTTGGGGCAAATGAGGAAGATTGATGGTGGCTGAAGTGACTGCGCCATCGTCGTCGTGCGTGCCAAATCAGTTGAAGCGAAAGACGAAGAGGGACCGATCGTAACACGTTTATTTCTCGCCCGCACCTCAAGTTCTTGGCATCAGCCACACGAACGGTGAGGTAAAAGAGATCAATATGAGCGCTGATGCTGGTGCATCGTTGCTACGTGCGACACTTTCAAGCAAAATACTCGGTGGATGCGAGTCGACATGACACGAAGCCGCGAACAAATTACCACACCGCCTGGCCACTCGCTGAATTTTCCATAGTGAGTGCCCGTGGATCCGTCCATTCTTCGAATCGTTCTGAGCATTTTGCTAGTATGCGGGTAGTGGCATGCCCTAATAATATTCTAAGCATGAAAGAATGAGACCTCGATAGCTATGGAGTAAGTTTCTTGGGTGACGCAAGCCTCACGCACCCATTTAGCCGTTAGTACTGACGACGCCGTATCAAAGCGTTCACTCACGTCAAAAACGTGGTGGCTCTCGTGGAGGTTTCCCCTTTTTTTAAAGACAATAGTCTTTCTTGGCAACCTTCGACGCAAACATTTTGATCTGTTTGTCTGACTGTACATTTGTATGTTTGTCCTTTCTTAACGGCGCCGGGTACTTATAACGGCGGACCCTGCTCGCAGCGCTCAACAATGTTACTCAGTATTTAGCCTTCATACTAGTGCAATTGCCAACGAAAAAGCAATTATTTAGCATGCCTGGGGCACCATAACAACACATATATAATCTACATGTGCGTCTTTTACAAGAAGAGGCATACATAAGTAATTTCAGGGACCATAGCGCTTAACACCCTGCGCTGACCATGCAACGCTTGCCCAAAAAGACGAGTGTTTCCAACGCTTTTCTAAGACGAGGTGGTGGGGTCACCTTCCTGTCGCCTTGCGTCCTACAGCTTATCACCTCAGACGGGCGCGCACACCCGTCTGAGAGCTACGCGCTTCGTTTTCCAAAAAAACTGCCAGATGGCGCTCATGTCTCACGTGTAACATGACTTGATGCGCTCGTTCGCCTCCGCTGCACACTCGAAACACTCAAACGCAGAGTCTCCAGAATACCATTCACCAACTTTCTTGCACAGAACATCAAATACATGTTTTGTTCCCTCTCTCCACAAGCAAAACTATCGTCTTTCGACAAAATTATATCGTCTGTCGATGAAATTTGTGGAAAGACTATCGTCTTTCGACGAAATCGTCTTTCGACAAAAATAGCACTGCGAATGCCGGCCTAGTACCGTAAAATTTTTATTAATTATCCCATAGTGGGCATCAAGCAAGTGTACTGGCAGCAATTGAGTGTTTAGAAAAGGCTCTGAAAGGCCGTTCTTCTAGCTTTCGCTGTGACTGTGCTGCACTACACGCATGCCTGGAGTTTTTTTAGCGCATTCAAAAGCCTTTCAGGCTATTTTTAAGCATCCTTAGAAGATTTCTAATAAAGAAGCGAATTCGCGACACTTTAAAACCAAAATGCAAGAAGAAGAAGCTGTTTGTACGATAACCAATCAGATGCTTTTTGAGAATGTTTCGCCTTTAGAAGTAAACCTTTTTTTTTGGTTAGAAAGTCGGTTCAGGTACCTATATTATAAAACACCACTATATATATTATAAAACACTAGCTAGTTATAAAACACTACATATAAACATATTCCATTTGTTCTACACTGAGCGCTGGAACACACCCGATAAAAAAATCATGAAGGAATAATTAAGGTTCTTTACTGATAGCACCGTAGTTAGGTTTCCCGTAGTCTGTGATTGTTGTGAACCGTCTGCGCGCTTTTGATTTATATATGATTATACTTGAAGTCAAAACGTCGTGGTCACGAAGGCCTGGGAAATGGATCGTCTAAGAAACAGAGTCACTAACTGACATGAGAAGCAGGTCGTAAACGGGTGATTAACTTATTGTGTAGCGTATAATTGAAGCAACTAAGAGAGATAAAGTGCAATCAGCACAAAATGAGAAAGGGATATTGCACTTGGTTGATGACGTGTCTGTAAACGGGGAAACGACCGACCAGATAATGTTGGGGAAGTTAGAATCTCCTATAAGTAGTATTTAAGCGCCAGGATATTTTACAGCCATCTGGTTTAAATAATCTTGAAGGTTTTAGCTGAATAATGCGTCGGCGAATGGAGAACGGTGACAAACACCAATAATATTCTTGTTAAAGTTTGTTGTCAAACAGCACCATACCGATTCCAAATCACGAATAACGGTAAAAGAAAAAATGCTAAGACTTTAAGCAACTTCAAATAGTACGCCGCCACAAATAGAGTTAGTGCGATCTCTGTGATTTGTTTGGAAGTTTTTATTGCAGTATAGCAGTTCACATATTGGCAGATAACCACATTTTAGTGATGGATATGATGTCAGCGTTAAAATCATCGATTAGGTTGCATACTTCATTGCTAGGCTACGTATGTTAGTAAACAGCACTGCTAAGTTGGTCCTACGAACATTCTTCCAGCCGCAACCCCTTTCGCTTCCCTATCCCTTTTTTCTCTGCATTGCTCGTCTCGGTCGATAAAAAAGTATAGACTGTTCACTTTCGTGGTTATTATACAGGCCTTTTTCATGAACTGAATCATCGTCTGCATCAAAATAGTAACATTTCGTTCTCGCAAGCAGTTTTCTTTAACCACAATTAATACGAAACTTGAAGGTTCTTGCCAAACTCGGCCAGCTTTTTTTTTAACGCATCATGTTGCAGGGCAGAAATCTTCACTTATCGGCACAGCACTTTTTTCAAACTCCCGTCGTCTCCGAGAAATTTCTTCTTCTTTGTTTTGTAGGCGGCAAACTTGACAATCAAGGGTTGAGGGGCAGGGGGTTGGAGTACAAGAACAACGGTTTCTGTGAGCTCATGCAAAGTTGTCACTATATTTACAGCAAAATTTAGTGCGTTATTTATGAATTACAATACTTTTTTTCAGTCTGTGGCACGGTCTCTGAGTTAGTGTCATGTATTCCATAAAACACTAGGTTATTGCGGCGGAAACAGTCTTCACAACATACACGCAAATCACCTAAAGCTTTGACAAACTCTGAATTGTTTCACGTAATTCACTGACTTTGCTTTGCAATGATCAGTGCCTGCGGATTGGTTTTAAACTTTCGCAAGGCTCTCACGAATGTCATACATAGCAGTAGCAACTGTTTTATGTTGAGCTTTATTATCGACCATTGTGTCTGAAATATTTTTGCACATCTCCCATTTTAATGGTTCTCTGGTTTAGATGCCTAATAGTTCTTAGGTGTTCATTTAGAGCTTCTGGTTGTTCTTTAGGAAGACTTGGGTTACTTTCTACATTTCTTACATTTCTTCACAACATCAGCAATAACGAAGAGAATGGTTCAGCAATGACCTCTTGGCTTTGAAGCACGACTTTGAAAACATTATTGGTCATGAAACTAGAGTATGCATTGCGGTAATGACCACGAACCTGCTCAAAGACCGGAAAAGTGCGTAAATCCTCCTTTCTCTATATGCTTCCAAGCCCACTGACGACCGGCTTAGAAGTTCTGAGATTTAAGTGTCCCGACCCAAGCATGGTTGATAATGTTGCGGCTGCGCACTGACATTCAAGTCTCAGGCGCAGCGAAGTGCACGCATGATGATAGTGCGAGCTAGAATCTAGTCGAAAAGGTGAATCCAGAGCAGGTAAGCAACACGACCTAGTAGCCGAAGCTTGCTTGCCGAGCGATCCGTCCAAGTCCCGCGCCAACAGGTTGATGCAAAGTTTCAACTGAACCACTCACAAGGCGGTGTTCTAGGCAAAGTACAGAAAGCCGAAAATCTGCACGAAGAGTGGGAAAGCTTGTACATGCTTCCGAGCTCTCTCAAAGGTTAAACGGTAATGAACGCCAGTGAATAAGGATCAACTTTATTCGTCAAGAGATGTGGCGGCAAGGGGAGGTTCAGCAAACTAAGTACGCTGCCAGGCCGTGCTTTTCGATGGTATGCTAAGTTCTTGCCAAGACTCGTGCTTGAACGCGTTCGTCTGGGCTACAAAGTAGCGCCTACCATTGCTTTCATAGAGGGGTGCCGAGACGAGGTCGGTGGATGGCAAAGCCCAGAGGATGTGGTTAAGTCAGGCAACCCTGCCACATGCAAAGCATCGTGGATCAATAAAGCGGGGGTGCATGTAAGCGTACACAATGGGGGATAGAAAGTTGTTGGTCTGCAGTCAGCGCCAGGTTATCTGCCACCTGTCGTTAAGGCTATCGTGTGTAGGTGGGTAGCTGTACCATTCAATCTGATGGCGTTAAACGATCTCTTAGTAAGTGACCAGGCGTCTCGGCATCAGGTCGTCCGACTTAGGGGAGCCCGTCACACGGCTGATGAATCCTCGAACGCGTTTGTGAGCCGACTCACTGAAGTGCCTTGAGTGGGAGGGGGAGCAGACCAGTTCATTGTGGGGTGGCTCGTCCAGCAGCGAGAGCGAGAGAAGGAGCCGCAGTGTGGTGTATCGTATCAGGCTCAAGAGCACAAGCCACCTATCTTCGTTGCACTACACGTGGTATCTGGTTGGGCACGAGAACAAAAAGTTACCGTAAGCGCCGAGAAGTCGTTCTTCGTGTTCTTTAATAACGGACACATGGGTACATCAAAACGCTGCCCATCTATCCGCATGGATGGCATTTTTCTCAAACACAAGAACGAAATTAAGATTCTAGGCGTATTATTTGACCCCTCTTTAAATTTTTATGCCCACAATGACTACATTAAAGGAAAGGCTGAAGGGTCCACGTCCCGGCTCCTCGCATTTGTTAAATCGCACCGTTCATTAAAAAGTACACTCATTAGACGACTCCACCGTCAAGTGATTTTGCCCTCTCTCACGTATGCATCTCCGGTATGGTGGCCAATGTAACCATCAAAATTCATTAGGGCGCGAGTTTTATCAGTTCAGCGAACCGTCTTAATGTCCTTAACAGGTGCATTTTACGCCACACGTACGTCATCCCTACAGATTCTCGCTAACGCGCCTCCGTTACCACTAGAGTTGGACAGACAATCTGAAGAATTTTCCTTATTCATACTCCGGAACGTAACTTATTATGGTGTAAAAATATTCAAAGCGGTAGACATACTATATCCATGCAGTCCGTGGGCTCATTACCTCAGTAAAAAATATAAACTTGCTTTCACTAAACTCTCACCATCACGAGAAGTGGTTATTTTCATAACAAAAGCCATTCACGTATACACTGACGGCTCATACACGTCCTACGCGGCGGGTGAAGCATATACTGCTTTGACAAAGGATGGAAAAATCATAACTGTTAGAAAATTTCAGATACGCAACGCTTCGAGCGCGTACGACACGGAATTGTAGCATTCCAAGAAGCCCTTCATTTCGTTTTGACAAACAACTTTAACCCGCCAGCCCACAATTACACAGACTGTCTATCGCTTCTAATGAAACTTTCAAGCCTCACGGATAACGATGAAAGAATTCGAAACATTAAGCTGCTTCTTAACCATATGATCTCGTCAGGCAAAATTACAAAATTGTATCATGTACCTGGCCATATGGGAATTTTGGAAAATGAGCTAGCTGACGCTGCAGCTGCAGTAGGAGGGAAATCAGGCTTCATGCGTTACGCCAAAATATCAATTCGGTCAGTACGAACTCAGTTTCATAAAATCTTGAACTCATATTGGCACACCCATTGGCAGACTGAGGGACCTGAGACAACGCTGTTTCATTCGATCACAAGTCCGTACAAAATTCCTCAATGGTTACCTTCTCCAAAAAACCTAACACACTTAATATCTGGTCACGGACATTTTCAGTATTATCTTCATCGGTTCAATATAACTGCATCAGACCGGTGTATGTTTGGTGCACCTTGCTTGAGCGAACAACACTACTTTAATGAATGCCCAAACACGCAACACATTGTGACCCATTTACGTGTGCCCAAAAGTGATACAACATTACCTGCGCATTATTATGGGCTATTGACCAATAAAAAATCTCGCGCGTATCTACTTCAGTTAGTGACTGTCATGCGCAACTCTGTTTCTATGACATCCACATGACACGCATTAGCTACCAACACTTTATCAGGACGTCGCTTCATACTCCGAATCACCTCCCTATCACAACTTTTCCGTGAATACTCTCGATTACAGTCGCAGTTATGCCAACAAAGGTGGGAGAAAACCTCGGCGACTGATAACGATTGCATCGCTGCTACTTTTTCCCTAAGTACTCGAACCATAGCATTCGCAACGCTTGCGCAAGTACCTAATCCTGCCCCCCTCCTTTTTTAAAGCTTGTTACTATTGCGAATGGCACTTTGTCTAAGTTCGCAGCGGCAAACAGGCTGCCCAAGGTTCGCTGCTGCATCGCTGGTTGGAACGATAACCCGACGTGCCTGGCTACATGACTCCTGGTGAAGAAATGGGCTTCGACATCACAGAGGCCACTGCTACCATCCTCGTCAACGTTTACCCAACCTCAAGACCACTGGCTCACATCCCACTTCGTTGTTTGTTTTTGGACTTTCTGCATTAAACGACAATGCATTTAAACTAAACACACACACACACACACGCACACACAAACACACACACACACGAACTCCAAAAACTCAAGTGGGGGAAGTACACTGCTGCTGCATATCGACCTGCTCATTCCTGAGAAGCTAACTAGTTTATTTATTACAGTTTCATGCCGCACTCACTAGGTTTTATCCATGTTATTTTTTCAACTAATTGGCTTTTTCAAAAAAATAAAAATTTGGGAAGTTTCCCCTCTTCATTTATGTTAGATTGGCTTGAGCCCGTTATACCTCCTAGTGGTACGGGCTACCCCCCTTTTTCCTTTTAGGTATTTTCATATACAGGTGGCGGAAAACACGCACACACACTACACGTGCCTTTCTTTACTATCTACTAGATTTCGCTCCCTTCCCCTCGTTTCACTATAAAAAACTGACAGCCGTACACATAGGCGTTCACTACTGTCCTGACATGCATGTTGGTGTCAATGAACGTGGGCCGGCTGATACATGGTGTCGTAAGTGCGGAACTAGAGCCTTGCCTGATGGATGATGAAGTAAGCACCGTAACAAGTAGGTACCTACACCACAGCTTTCAAAACCACCGCAAACATGAAGTACATCAAACCACCGGAGCATCTGGACCTCTTAATCAATGGGGGAGTAACGTGGAAGCTTTTCCGGCAAAAATATTAATTCTTTTTGGCAGCCACGGAGTGCACTGAAAAAGGAAGGTCATAGGCAGCAAAAAAGACTCCTTTTTTTAGCGTGGCTGGTTACGAGGTGCTTGAAGTGTCCAACAACCTTACGTTCGATGAAGGCGAAGACAAGCAGGAATACGGCACGGTAGGGACCAAGTTCGAGATATACTACGTCGAGCAAGCGAACACCATTCACGAGCGCTACTTCTTGTGGCCTCAACTACCGAGCGAAGCTGAACCCTTTGAACAGTTCTTCCGCGCTCTGAAGAAGCAGGGGCAGTTTTGCAAGTATGGAACGATGATGGACGAGACGGTGCGCAACCAAACTTTGTACGGTACAAACCCCCAGAAGCTTCGGGAGAAGCTGCTCAGGGACAAGGGTCTCACGTTGGACAAAGCAATGGCTTTATGCAAGGCGGCGGCAACATCAGCACGTGAGAACTCGCTGTGGCGGAAGACTGACGGAAACCTTCACGTCCTTGCCGCATCGTCAAGCCAAAACTTCAAATGCTCCAGCTGCATCCGATTCTATGCCACTCGGCGCTGTCCAGCGTACGGGAAAACTTGCTACTTGTGCAAGGGGCTTAACGCTGTTGCGTCAGGCTGCCAGTCAAGCGGAGTCGTCTTCGAGGTAACGGACGATGGGAAGACGCCATACCAAAACGGCGACTTGTGATGTTTTGGACGTCACCATCGAAAACATCAGGAATAACCGGGACTGGATCATGAAAGCAAATATCGCAAGCAAGGACATCAACCTCAAGGTTGACACAGGGTTCCAAGCAGACTTGATGCCTCCATCACTTCTCCGAAAAAATTCAGGCCTTTCCAAGGCTTGCAAGCAAGCCTCCGAGAAAATTCGAGCAAGCAACGTGGTTCTACGATTTTATAACGGCGTCATCAAATAGCTCGGCACATTTTCGTTGCACGTGACCATCTGGAACCGGAGCGTCTACACAGACTTCTTCTTGATTAAGAAAAACTATGGCAGTTTCCTTGGTCTAAAAGCTGTGGAGGACCTGGGGCTGATCAAATGGAACTTTGATGCCATAACAAACAATCCTTCCACGATCATCGGTAAATTTCCGCAGCTTTTTCAAGGAACAGGCCGTGTACAGTGTGAGTACAAGATCACTCTTCGCAAGGGTGCCGTACCAGTTATTCAGCCAGCCAGACGAGTGGCTTTGGCGCTGCTACAACCTCTCTGTGTTAAACTACAGCGAAATGAAGTGGAAGGAATCATACAAAAAGTCAGCAGCCCAACAGATTCAGTAAGCCCACTGGCCATCGAGCTTAAAAAGAACAGCAGGTAGCGGGTATGCATGGACCAGAGAAAAATTAATGAATGCCTCAAGAGAGAGCATTATCAGATGCCGAGCCGAGAGGACATAGACGCAGAGCTGGCAGGAGCGAAGATGTTTTCTCGGCTTGACGCTAACGCCGGGTTCCATCAAATACCACTGGATGAGCAGTCTTCTCAAATAAGCACCTTCGTGACTCACTTGGGCCGTTAACAGTTTCTGCGACTTCCTTTTGACATTTCAACGTCAAGCGAATTTTTTCAAAAAGCGCTCAACGAGATATTTCATGGTTTGCCTGGCGTGCGCGTATATGTTGACGACGTGCTCCTTTGGGGTGCTGACCAGAAACAATACGATGAGAGGTTGAAAAACACACTGCTATTGTCAGAAAAAGCAGGACTGACATTCAACGCGTCGAAGTGGTTGTTCGGCGTTGAAGAAGTTTTGTTTCTTGGTGACATCATAAGCAGCAGGGGCATACGTCCTGACCATGCTTTGGTCGAAGCTCTGCTGAAAATGTGGGCATCACGAGGGAAACCAGCGGTGTAGAGGCTCTTGGGCGTCGTCAACTACTTTTGTAAATATGTGCCGTCTCTATCGCAGCACACTAATACTTCGCGTTCGCTGTTGAAGCAGGATGTCATTTTTGACTGGACACCAACTCATGAGAGTGAATGGCAGGCTATCGGTTAGGTGCTATCGGCGGATGCTTTGCAATAACGGCGGATGCCTTGCAATACGGCGTCGGTTCGGTGCTGGTGCAACGTCGCGGGAGCGCCTGGAGACCTGTGGCTTACGCTTCAAGAGCTCTTGAAGGAGTACTGACACGACCTTTGAAAATTTTCGGATTTCTGCTGTAAATAAAAGCACTAGTATCGAGGACCCAGGAAAGAGTATTCTGGTACCTTGAAACGCATTGAATATATTTTAATATCACTTTTTCTAAACCCAATTTCGGTTTCGATTTCGAAGAAGTGGCTTTACAGCAACGTACCAAGTCAGGCTGAAGTATGCCTCAGGGACATGGGGACTGAGGCATTCAAAGAAAATCGTGACGTACCAATGCAGCTCTATAGTCTGCTGGAAACAGACGCTTGTGTGTGGGCTCTGATGCTTGATTCGCATCACAATGTTGTGCTGAAGCAGCGTAGAGCGTGGGCACAGCTTCTGGCTCTAGGTATGACTTCTTTGGCAGTGCGATGCTGAACTCGAGAAGCTACCGATGGTTCTCGTTACGGTAGCAGTCTGAGCTAAAATGCAGTGAGCAAGTTCGGCTTTGCTTGGCTGGCGTCCAGTCACAGTTGCAATCACGACGCGCAAAATCTACCCACACTTGTCTTATCGCTGGGTCATTCGGGAAATTGCATACTAACGTCGCCCCCGGTCTTGGAATCGCAGCCTTTGACGGCAGAAGGAGTGGGTGGCATCGTGAAACAGGGGTGCGGTGATTGCAAAAATTGCCCGCAGCTTCCCTCGGGGGAACACTGAGGAGTATGCGGAGCATATAATTCGTTAACGGGGTGTTAAAGTGCGACTTACTTGAGTCGATGGCTAAATTGGTTAACGTGGTTGTGAAATGGGGTGTTAAATTGCGACTTACTTGGGTCGATGGCTAAATTGGTTAACGTGGTTGTAGGAGGGGATGATAAATGAGAGAACACGTACACACGTATGCGAAAGGGCGGCGCTGGTCGAAGGGACGTCGATCATTGTGTTTGTGGATTCGTTGGCATTCATTTCACGGCGACTTCGGACGTCGACGCGCCGTACAAACCAACGGACGAACGGCAACTGAGTGAGCGAGCGCCGACCTTGAGTATATATACAGCGCGACGGCGCATGCGCTGTCAGCTGTCGAATGTTCTCGAAGGAGAAGCGCGCGCGCGGCACAGATGGCGACGGCGCGACGGCGCATGCGCTGTCAGCTGTCGAATGTTCTCGAAGGAGAAGCGCGCGCGGCACAGATGGTGGGCGACGGCGCGACGGCGCATGCGCGCGCGTCCGCTGTCGAATGTTCGAGAAGCGGTGCGGACGGTGCGGACGGCGCACTACAAGGCGCGAGTATAAGATGCTTCCGCATCTAAAACAACGAAATCACACTCGCATCCTTTGGCATAAAACAGAGGCGTCTCAACACTCGATCACTGCCCATGTGACCACAACGCGTCGCAGCTAAATGGACAGCATACTGTACAACTATGAACAACGCCGGTCGAAGGCTCGACGCTAGACAGGCAGTCGAGAAGGTGCGCTGGTCGCGCTTTCTGCCACTTTATTTTTGTTGTTACCCCAACGGACACGCATTTACATAACGTACAAATTTTCTGTGCACCGGACTTGAAACGTCAAGCGCTGTGTGTGACGGTGGAGCTGCCTTGTAAGAATCGGGAGATGAAAACTTCAAAATTAGATTAAAGTGTTTCATACGTGTTTTCCGGTTTCGGTGTGGGAAGAACGTTAACACGACATTCAGGGGAAACGAAAATGTTCGTTTTTCCGCACCTCAAAATTGTGTCCGTACTCCTTTAACGAATCCGAACAACGTTATTCGCAGATAGAAAAATAATCTCTGGGTTTGGTTTTCGGGTGTGAGAAGCTTTATTACTTCGTAAATGGAGATCTTTCATTCTTGGGAGCGACCATCGCCCACTGCTTGACATATCAAAGAAGGCTATTGCTGACATGCCGCCTAGAGTACAGCACTTCTTTTTGTGGTTATTGACATACGATTAAACTTTGACTTTTTTTCCCGGCAAACATATGGTTGTGGCCGACATGCTCTCTGGCACCCGCTTCTAAAGAAGGTGCTGCGCCTCCCACAAGTGACGTCGAACTTCATGGAATTGCATTAGTGTCCACACTCGTGAGTGGAAAAACTATTTCAAGACTTACAAGTGAAGCCGAACGTGACGTATACTTTCAGCAGGTACTTCCCAAGCTTGCGAATGGGTGCGCTGTAGAAGGTCCGCTGAAGGCGGTTGCTTCCGAGCTCTCAGTGATCAAATGAGTCCTTTTAAAAGGAACGAAGGTCTTGGTGCCAAGTAGCATGCGATTGGACATTTTACAGCGTGTTCATGCAGGGCATCTCGACGCTGGAAAACGCAAAGCCAGAGCAAGGCAGTTGGTAAACTGGCCCAATATATATTCTAATATGAAAAGGCTAGTTCGCAATTGTTCAGTATGCCAGACCTATGCCTATAATCAGCCGCCAGAACAACTAATCATGCCTTCAACACCAACTCAAGCGTGGCGTCGCGTGGGTGACGACTTGTTTTACTATGGTGGCCAGCATTATCTCTGTGCCTATGACTCAATGCCAAACTTCCGAGAAGTTGAAGTACTACTTAGCACCACAGCCAGTTCCGTCATACAAAAATTGGGAGCTATATTTTCCCGTAATGGTGTACCAATCGAAGTATGCAAATAGATTGGGCCCCAGTTCGCCAGTTGTGAGTTCAGGCTATTTGCTCCGCAATTCGATTTCAAGCATATCGCATCCAGTTCAGAATACCTTCAGTAAAATGGTCTTGCCGAGAAAGGTGTACAGATAATTAAGTGCATCTCAAAAAAAGACGGAAGCGGCGAATGAGAACTTTTGGCTTGGCGTCCTGAATACAGAACAAGTCCACTGGAGGATGGGGGATCGCCAGCAGAGCTACTGCAAGGAAGACGCCTGCGGACCCCCAAACCGGACTTCGGACACCTTGTTCCAACGCGAGAAAGGAAGCACCGCCAGAGCAACCACAGCAGTCGTGTAGTTCCCAGCCTAAAAAGCAACGACACCGTTCGCATTGGGAGAGACATGGATAAGACAAGCCAAGGTTCTTGGATCAGCGGGGCCTTGATTCCTGCGTGTGCGAACAGATAACCGGAACATCCTGCGCCGCAATCCGCGGCACCTCTTGGCAGTGGGTGAGCCTTTTGAGGACACCTCTGACAAGGAAGATTACGACAAAGAACAGACACCTGTCTGTAAATTTCCCACGTCCGGCTCGTTCACGTTAGTGCCAAGTTGATGGCAACAATATTTGCATCAAGTTATACCGCAGCAAAGGTCGCCGCATCAAACACATCATCCGGAACGTCTGGAATACAATCAAAGCTTTCAGCAATTAAGTCAACGACGTTGAAGGGGAGGATGTATCGTATCAGGCCGAGGAGTGCAAGCCAGCTATCTTGGTTACACTACACTCGTCTTTCTTTACTATCTACTAAATCATTACCCTTTCCCCTTGTTTCGCTATAAAAGACTGACGACAACAAACACAGGCGTTCACTACTGTCCTGGCATGCTTGTTGATGTCATTGAACGTGGCCCGGCTGATACGAGGCCTGGCTCATTAAAGGTGAAACAAGGCCTCGAGCGAAGTTCGAGATGGCGGGCTTAGAATCGCAAAATACCAAACTGGCTTCGGCAGAGATGGCGGCCAAGGCAATGGCCACCTCATCTACCTCGACGGCGTTGGTTGTGTGCTCAGTGGCAGCTATTATCGTCGTCATTACGTACAGCGGCAAAGAGGACGAGACGACGACGATCGTAAAAGCACCACCGGCTGAGGTGTAACGAGCCGCGTCTACGGAAACGATGGCTCGGTGGTTGTCGTATTTGCTACGCAGCATGCGCACGTGGGCATGGCGGTGGGCGTATTGATGGCTTACGAGTATGTTTGAATAGACTGAAGTACAAGTGAGATCAGGTCTGCTGGATGAGAACAGGTGTCGTAGCTGAGGGAAGAAGGAATGAAACGACCAGTCGGCGAACGACAAAGTCGTGGCATTGAGCAGTACGGTATGCTTCAATCAAATCGTCGATGGTGTTGTGTACACCAAAGCAGAGAAAAAGCTTTGTTGATGCACAGTTTTCGTTAGTTGAACGGTCGTCAAAGTATTCGCCAAATTCCGCTGCGAAAGTGTGTAGCATACTGTTCATATTTGTAATGTCGTTACGCGCATAGTTCAGCAACTGTTTTTTTTTAATTTTTGATATCCTTGCAGTTGAAAGTGAAACCAAGCAATGCACAAGCCTGTGATTACCGACTTCTTCTAGCACGCGTGTGCTACAGATTTTAGGGCTGTTAGTTTGAACCAAGTCTAAAACCCGATCCTTCCGCGTAGGTTTATGTACAAGTTGTGTTAAATTGCGATAAAGGAGCAGCGGAAGAAATCGAATACATTCAGATTGATTATTGTGATGAAGGGCAGACAGAGTGGACTCTTCTATTTCTGAATAATAACAGTCACCACCTAAGAATAAAAGCGAATGAGGAAATTTCTGTGTAGCTTGTTCAATGGCATCACCAAGAAGTTCTGGAAAATCTGAATTGCTGTCGGGGTGTTGATAACAAGCGCCAATGACGCAAGAAACATGACCAATGTGACATGAGTCCCAGACAGTTTCGAAAGGCGAGTCCACTGAAATTAGAGAGGGGTGGTATAATTCGTTTGTTGCAACAACCACACCACCACCTCAGGAGCTGGTTCTATCTTTTCAGAAGATGACGAGTGACGATGGTAATGAAAGTTCGCTGCTTGTGACGTCCTCAGACAGCCACGTTTTGGTACCGATACTGATTTCTGCAGAGCACGTGTGCATGATGACTTTTAAGATGTCAGTCTTATGGTATACGCTACGGAAGTTAGCCTAGAGCATCGAAAATGAGTCAATGGGTGAAGGGCGCTGATTATAAGACGCTAAACATCATTTAGCACATCGTTCAGGGTCTGAGGACACCTGAATCACCAAGCCACTGGCTGGGTCCAACCGGTAAACCTTGCCTTGTAAATGAAGTTTGTTAAAACACACTGCAAAGCGGGCGTTGTCAGTGCGATTGCTCTTAGCGAAGTCCCGAAGTTTTTTTTCTTGCGAACTGAATACTCGGCGAGCAATCTTCTTCAAGCCAAACTTTTGGTGTCTTCAGGTTATTAAGCTTGTAGTTGTTGCACAGGGCATCTATTTTAGATTCAAAGTTAAGAAACTGAGCATTAATCAGACGCCGAAAGCCGGGATGACATTGGCCAAAGCGGTGTGCCCTTTCGTTATCTCCAGTTGTAATCTCGAGGTGGTCAGTAAATAAATCCCTGACGATTTGCTCTGTCTCTGTGTATCCTTAGCCCCGTCGCGGTGGTCTAGTGGCTAAGGTACTCGGCTGCCGACCCGCAGGTTGCGGGTTCAAAACCCGGCTGCGGTGGCTGCGTTTCCGATGGAAGCGGAAATGTCGTAGGCCCGTGTGCTCAGATTTGGGTGCACGTTAAAGAACCCCAGGTGGTCAAAATTTCTGGAGCCCTCCACTACGGCGTCTCATAATCATATGGTGGTTTTGGGACGTTAAACCCCACATCAATCATCAATCAATGTGTATCCTTCGTGATCACCCTCAGGAATGCCTTTGATGATAAAGCTGTTCCTTCTCATTCTGTTGTTTATATCGTCAACTACTTCAATTAGCTGTCCACTTGTCTTGCTTATATTTAACTAGACTTCATTCACAGATTAAGCGACAGCATCCAAGTTGTCTTTGAACTTTGCCACACTGTTCAAAATTTTTTCAGTGGCCGTGACACGAGTCTTCAAGGCAGTCAAGTGCTGTTTGATATCATTGAAGCTTTTTCTTGTCTCTTCGTGACATTATTTCATGAGGCTGACCACATCCTCATTCCTGGGGCCTGGTTTAGTTTCGACGTCCCCCGCGCAGAACAAAAGCAAGGTCAGACACGTTAACGTAAAAAACAGAGACGGCCTGGGGCATAGCGTGCTGATTGCGGTTAGTTTCAGCTGAGACTGAACATGGCGGAGTCTTATAGGTGCCCTACAAGCAGATAACGTGCCGATTGGAGCACGATAAGCATACAGGCTCACACCCATTGTTACACAAATTGCGGGGATCCACAGACACAAAGTGTATTAGCAAAAAGGCTAACCAGATAAACAGCCTACCTATAACAGGAGAAGGCACAAGTCAAGCAAGGTGACACTCGTGGCCGGGAATCTTAGATGGAAACCGACTGTTCGGTTGTAATAAGGCTTGTGGTGGCGCTGAAACCTTGTGACGTCACGGGATGCGTCACAGCCTCTTTAGGTGCTCAGAAGTGGCTCGATGAGATGGCGGTTGCGCGTAGCTTTAGTTGATGGGCTGATTTCTGGCTAGATAGGGGTATCGTTGCCAAGGAGCAGATGGGTGTGCGTATCGTACGTAAGGCCTATTCTTAGTCGGCAGAGAGTGACTTGAGGGCGTCGCACTTAACTACAAGGAAGCAATTTACCTATCTGTGGTTTGTTCAGGGGAAGCATGTTCGATGCCCTAGTATCCCACAATCACTGCAGTAGTGCCTAACCTTTCTGCGCACAAATGTTTTAAGATCTAAGGCAGGAAGACCTATAGAGGAGTTTTTGGATTCCGTTCCTATGATAGTTGCCATTCTTTCAGCTAGCACATCGCCTTCAATGCCCCTAAGGGCAGGAACTGAGCACATTATATCTTATTCTACTAGGTATGCTTTTCACAGAGCTGAAAAGAGTTCAACAAGAATCCGATTTTTGTCTGTTTTTAGTTATTTCCAAGCTTTGAACACTGAGCGAGTCTGTATAGATAACCGCCTTTTGTAGCTTCATACTATAAAAACATTAAACAGCAGAAAAGAGGACATATGCCTCAGCTGCGAAAATACTCATCTGTGACTGCAGCCTCTTGCCTTTCGAGAACGACGGAGCGACAGCAACAAAGGACACGCCGCATTTAATTTTTATCCGTCTATGAAAAATTTAGGGCATGAGTATATAGGTTTTAGTTCACGGTTGTGCATTTGTATGTGTATTTCTGGGGCGTGTTTAGTTACATCCACAAAAGGCATGTCGCATTTGAATACCCGCCACTGCCATAGTGGGAACGGCCTCACAGAGGCAATAATACATGCTGCAGAGGCACATCTGTTTTTTCACTTAGGTTTCTCACTCGTAGTGAAAACGGCCCTCGCACTGCAGGTCGTTGTACATACAGCGTGGCTAAACTCGCATCATTTATAATAGGGTAAATGGGATGCTGTGGATTTATTGGTACTTTTAGAAAGTAGATAAGTGTTTAATGTGACCTTTGCAAGGAAAGCGACCATTCTTTAGAATACACATACAGGCTCTCTACTGCACTTGTGCTGAATGCACCAGTAGCCAGCCGGATACCAAGATTATTACCTGGATCGAGAATTTTCAAAACCCTTGGAGCGGCAGATTGGTAAATCACAGAGCCATAGACTAAGCGTGTGCGTATAAGGCCTATATAAAGTTTTGTGAGGCATTCTCTATCACTGCCCCATGCAGTGTGTGACATTTTTTAAGATTGTTCACGGTTTTAAGACGTTTGTTCTTTAGGTATTTTAGGTTGGATAGAAAAGTCAGCTTTGAGTCTAAGAACACACCTAAAAACTTTTGTTATTTCCTCAAAGGGGTGCTGTGCCCTTGTATATCAACATGTGAGGGACGCATTAGATATCTCGTCGTTTTTGAATAAAGAACGCAGGAGCTCTTCTAAGGATTTAATTTTAAACCATTCTCTTGGCGCAGATTGACAACTTACTGAGATCTAACTGTATCTGCCGTTCACATACTGCGATATTCCAGGACCTAAAGCCTATCAAAACATCATCAACGTATACTGATGAGAACATGTTTTTTGAAATGAATGATCACAGAGAGTTCATTTTCACTATGAAAAGGGTACAGCTTAGTACACCCCCATGCGGTACACCAGTCTGTTAGATAAATGGTTTAGACAGAGCATTGCCTATTCTGACGCGGAAGGGGCGATCACATAGGCGGCTTTTAATGCGCTTAACATGTTGCCTCAAATACCGGAAACCTGAGAGGTCTTGCAAGGTTGCAAATCGCCAAGTACTGCCTTACGCCTTCTCGATATCAAGAAACACACAGTGAAAAAATTGCTTGTGGATGAAGTCATCCCTATTGTAGGCCTCCATAGGCGCGAGATGGTCGCTTGTGGAGCGGCCCTGACTGAAACCACACTGATACATATCAAGTAGTCCATTAGTTTCGAAGAAGTACAAAAGCCGGAGGTTAATCAACTTTTCGAATAGCCTACAAAGACAGCTTGTCAGTGCTATGCGCTGGTAACTTGCTGAACAAGATTGTTCTTTGCCCTGTTTCAGGACGGTGATTACAATGGCCTCTCTTCATGCTAAAGGAATACACCCCGTGGTCCAGATCTCGTTGTAGACACTCGAAATCACCAATTGCGGATCGGGATGTAGATGTTTTAACTTTGTGTACATCATTTATCGGCTCCCAGAGAAGAGTTGTGAAAAGCGTTCAAGGAAGCCATAAACTCAGCCCCGCCAAAGGGACGATTGTACTGTTAGGCTTATGGCATAGTGGTTTCTTTTCTGAAACTGAAAGTGGCACAGGAATTTCTTTTCTGAAACTGAGAGTGGCATAGTGGTTTCTTTTCTGAAGACTGAAAACTCAACCAGTTCACTCTTCGAATGCTATAGCGTATCTTAGCATGGGACAATCCTGCAATATTGATGCAAGTGGAGATGGGGTCACTTCCATCCGTTTCTATGTGGGAAAACCACTCATCATGCCTGAGATTTCTCGTGAGACAAAGGCCAAGTTGAGACAGCTGCTATACTTTGAACCACGCAGAAACTTCGTGCTACCATCAATTAGCAAGAATTTGTTGTCGGCAGTGAAGGACACCTACTTCCTCCCTTGAGCATTGTTCTTCGAACTTTCCCCAGATTGTATGATCAGCGTTGAAGTCGCTGACTGCAACGCATGAGTGAGGAGTTGCTGACAAGATGCCTTGTATGGTCAAAACGGCTTGACAGAGAGAAGTAGGCACACACAATCATGACGGTAAGTCTTTTCTTCGCTGTTGTATATATTGATTGTCGTCGCGAGGTGACACCAGATGATGAATGTAGGCGAGATCAAGGCGAATAAACACAAGAACTTTACCATTGTCTACAGTTGTAGACGACATGAATGGCTCATAATAAGAAAGAAGCAATTTCGGCTTGCAGATGACAATGACGGGGAATCTATTAGTGTATACAAGCCGACGGAAATCAACGATGCGTGATCTCAGTCTCCGGGCATTCCATTGAATGATCGCTTTTTTGGACCTCTTCCCTAAAATACAGTGACTGGTGAGCCATTATTTGCTCAAGTGCGGCATGTACAGGACACAAAGCGTCCAGTACTTGCAATTCACTGCTTGCAGACGTTGTGTGCATGTTGCTTAACAACAAGCGAATGGCGTTAATGAAAGGTCGTAGAATAGCTATCACTTGCTGATCTGTGTTCCGCAAGTCCTCCATTGCAGCAGCTTGCTCTGAAGAAGGCGGCTTCTGCTGCGGTTCTTGTGCACGTTGTGGACGCTTAAGTGGTGGCCACTCTTCTTTAGAGACAGATCTCCCTCTTAGCTCTTTTTCAACGTCTGCGTTTACCGTGATGAAAACTGCAGCTGGCAATTGTTTTTTATGCGTTGTCTTACTGCCTGAAGTTGGCTCTATTCGATGTGAAAACCTTGGACGGCAACGTCGTCTTCGCAGGATTTTAGCATTGGCTTGTTTGTGGGTCGAGCTGTCGCGTGCCATTTGCTTCAGATTGAAAACTCTTTCTTTATATGCAGGAATTCTTTGGAAGAAGCCTTGTGAGCACCCTGACAGCTAGGAAACTTCAGTGTGGTTGAGCTACAGTTTTTTTCCGCGTGTGGTTCGTTGCTCCGGGAGCACGCAGCGGAGCTCCTGCAAACACTATTCACAAGGCCGATCTTCTGACAGTTGAAGCAGTGTACAGGTTCAGGAATGAACGGTCGAACTTTTTGATGAAAGTGTCCAACCTTCATGTAGGCGGGGCCCCGCCATGGTGGTCTAGTGGCTAAGGTACTCGGCTGTTGACTCGCAGGGCGCGGGTTCTAATCCCGGCTGCGGCGGCTGCTTTTCCGATGGAGCCGGAAATGTTGTAGGCCCGTGTGCTCAGATTTCGGTGCACATTAAAGAACACCGGGTGGTCTAAATTTCCGGAGCCCTCCACTACGGCGTCTATCATAATCATATAGTGGTTTTGGGACGTTAAACCCCACATATCAATCAATCTTCACGTAGGCGGGAAGACAGTCATCTTTGAACGTTACTCTTACACAACGTGTGTCACCAAGGCACCCAACGCTGACAATGATGTTGTCTTGACTCGCAGGTTTTGTAAGTATTGGAAGGTCTGCGTTTGGGATTTCTGTGTTAGTAGCGTATATGACTCTTCGTGGGGTCGCACCGTTGGCTGGTATGATGGACCTAATTGCAATGTTATCACGATGATTACTAGGTTGTTAGGTGAATTCTGCATGTTTTCGTTCATTTATCATTTCTCTCATTTGTCAGATACTACTCAAGTAAATATTACGCGGTTTCAACCAATAAATCGTGTAAGTCAGTGCTGCTGTCTGTCTCCTTCTTGTCTCTCGTTATTGGTGCTGTTTTTTATGCGAATGCTTCCCAGTTGTGTTACTTGTTGCAGCGTGCTCAGTGCACTAGGGTGCATCACATTGATAGCAAGGATGCTTCTTCTTGCATTTCGCCGTACGTCTTTGATCTCGTTGGGCACAGTGTTCTCAAAATAGAGTGAAAGCGCTTGCCTGTTCAGAACACGTAGCCTATCGGTAGCGTTCATTGACACGAACGACATGGAATGGGGCCATCGCTGGAGCACCGTTTTTACGGGGGTCGTACTTGACACCGGCGATGAATTGATGATCCGTCACTTGGCTTTGCGGTGCAGGACAGGTTGAAAGCCGTCATCTGAGAACTCGTCGCAAGATGCGGAGTACACTTTAGTGTCATCGCTCTCGCTGGATGTGTTTGCTCGCTTTCTCTAGGTAGTGGCCGCGGTCGAATCGGAGTCGGACGTCACCTTTTGAATTGTACAGCTGTTACTGCAATATACAGGGCAATTCACCTAACAACTGCAGCGAACACAACGATATGATTATGAGACGCCGTAGAGTAGGACTCTGGAAATTTCGACAATCTGGTGTACTTTAACATGCACCTTACATAAGTACACACTCCTCAAACATTTTCACCTCTGTCTAAAATTCAGCCGCCTCAACCGGGTTCAACCCCGTGACAGCTATTTACTTTGTTGATGGTTCAGCAGCTGATCACAAATAATTACGTCTGAGTGCTTTGTATCGGGGAGCCTTTAAAAAACCCACTCAATACTCAAGTCAGATGTTTCACCACCCGACACAACTCTGCGCTTCTGCCACCATTGCTAGATGCGTTTAAGAGACTGTTTTGACCATTAGACACCCCATACTTTTTTTGCAGAGACGATTGACTAAATGTCACGGCCCTGGTAAAGAACACCCGCTTGCCACGCAAATAACACAAGTTTAGTGCTCACCCGAATCTAAAATGCTTTATTATTTACTTCGTTAGTCTCTTCCTCAAACATTCGGTCACGAACTAAATAGTTCTTCACTCAAAACAAAATAACGCTGACGCCGATGCCACCTATCCTAAGAAACGACCTCTTTAACGCTACCACGTTAAATCACGGGACAAAAAAGGACCACTTTTTTCGTCTTTTTAGCGCTTGTTGTAATAACAGCGCGGAAGACCATCAACCAACACGCTGAGACAAACGAATGCTCGTTTTTTTCTGTGTGTTAATGTGTCCTATTTTTCGCTGTTACTTTTATGATCATGCATAGCCAACTAGCCCGAGTCAGCGCCATATTTAGCGCTGTTCTTACTCGTAATAATCATAAGCGAACCCGGCGCAATGCTCATTCCACTGATGCTGATGCTTCAAGTTTATTCGAATTATTGACCACTTCCTTAGAAAACGTGAAGAATAACCCGTATCTCTCAGTGCGAAGCAGTCTTGACAGCCGTTGACAAGTCCACAACTAGGAGCTATCGCCTGTAAATTATAACGCTTTTTATTCAATACTGAGAGTGTCCCATATCTTTTCTACTATTACCTATAGTAAAAAACAATGTCATAAAAGCGAGAGGTATAAGCAAATTCGTGTGATCGCCTATAACTGAGCGGGTGGTTGAAAAACAATTGATAAGTTAAACAATGGTAAGTCTCCGCGACCTGCTGTCCCGAATGCTGGAGTATACAAGGAATTCAAAGATGTAAATTCACCTATCTTGAAGTAGGTTTTTAACGAGGCTTTTAAATTTAAAGGACTTCCATCATTGTTCTTGTCAGCCCACACGGTCTTAATATTCGAAACACAAGATCCCGCGAAGTTAAGAAGTGTTGCTGCATATAGGCCAATTAGCCTAACTAATGTTGACTATAAAATTTTGAAGAAAATATTGGCCAGAAGACTTCACAGAGTCATCACAAAACTGGTTCGTGCCACCAAACTTCAGGCATAAATTGAATAAAAATATAGACAACATAAACACAGCACGATCAATCAGGGAAAGGCGTGACACTATAAATCTCAATGTTGCCATCATTCAAATTGTCCTCCAAAAGGCATTTCATCACGTGTCACACGACTTGCTCTTTTCCGTGAGCACGTGGACGTAGGGAGTTTGATCAGTGACGGAGTGCACATGGCTTACACAGGATGCACGACAAAACTGGTGATAAATAAAACTACGGGTGAGCGTATACCTGTGCTGCTATTAGTGAGACAGGGGTGCCCGCTATCGCCCTGCTTTTTTTCTATTTTTTGAACCTTTGTTAAAGTGCAACTATTGACAGTGCAATAAGTGCCTTTGAATTGCGTGAAGCTTAGGTTAGCCTCCTTTGCGTACGGAGATGAGATTAAAGTTTTCTGTACAAATTATGATAGTATAATGCATGCTGTTAATGCCCTGATAACTTTTTGCCAGGCGAGTGGTACTGCCGTTAACTGGGATAAGTGTCTTGGCTTCTGGCATGGTAATGGGACGCCACACCAAGAGTACTTCTAAACATTAATGGGCAGGAAAGACCAGTGAAGTATTTAGGAGTGCCGCTGGTGTACTATCATGACAGTGAACCATATTGAAAAAAAAAAACACAGGCATTGCGCAATGAGGTAGAAAATGGAAAAGTTGGAGTATTTTGATATTCGCCGGCCCACAACGTGCAACTTGTTTGTAGTGGGCAAGCTGTGGTACGTAAAGCAGGTTTTGCACTGCAGTAGAATAAGTGTACAGAAAATACACAGAGTATTGCAGTTTTCATTTGGGGCTCTGTCTGGGAAAGATCAAGTCGCACAATCGTCTTCAGAAAAGTTCGAGATGGCGGGCTCGGATTAGTTTGTTTGTACGTAAGACAACATGTCAATCGTTCCCTTTTTCTGTGGGATGTGAATGACCCTTTATTTGAGAACTGTTATACAGCTAGGGTTGTTTAGAGCGCTGCCGGGATTTCTCGCATGGTCATCAAATGTGCAAGGGCCAATACAAGAGTATTTAAAGGAATTTGTTTCTTCTATCAACATTTAATCAGTGAGAGTTTCTTTAGAGTATCTGGCTGAAGTATTACATAAAAAATTGTATAAAAAACTTGTCGATGTTGTAGTACCTGTACCACTGTACCGTCTGCTATACTGTGCAGGACCAGGACAGCATGTTGTGAAACATGTTAAAAGAATGCTTGTAGAACCAGGAGCAAAACTTTTTTTCTTTCAATTACATACTGGTACCTTACCAGTTAAAACGTGGTTGCAGTATAGGCGATTATTCGTCCCATGGAGCACACATTGCCACTTATGTAGTAAACCGGAAACAATTGAACACACGTTCATAGATTGCTGGCGCGGGTCTTTTCCTGAGACATATCGCAGCGAACTTTGAAAAATCAATTACCGTTAAGTCCACACGGCATCCATTTTCTTTCGTTTAAAAACGAAGCATGCCTACCTTGCGACCTAATCATGCTTCTAGGCCTGCACAGTATATGTAAAACCCGATGTGTCTTTGAAAACGCGGGTGTAGAAGTAATATCTGTGCGCCAATACTTTTGCGAACCTGTGTGCCATTTTCTTGAAGTGCTGACGAGCCGTGAGGATGTACCATACTAAATTTGGCGCATCGGGTCATTGTTACGAATACCAAAGCATTTATCAATAGTCAGCTAAAAGGTGACGATACTTCAGTGAACCTCGTGTGTGTATTTTGTGACGCACTTGTATTTGACGAATATGTAAGTATGGGAAATGTGAACAGTCTTGATATGCAAGGCAACAAAAAAACAAAATTAAAATCTGTCATTGGCTCAGTGGGTCGCGCCTTGCATTGACTACGCGTAAGTCCAATGTTCGATTTCGCGTGTTGAGACTTTTTCCGGATTTTTTTCTTTCTTGGGTTTTCATATAGACACGCATAGTTATACTGTGCATGACATCGACGCCCACGCTGACGCTGGCGGCCAAATCCAGCCGATAGTTATCATACATGACTTCTGAGATAGCGAGCGCACAGTGAGATTCTCTCCGGCCGTCCCAATCGCAGTGCTCCGCAGCAAAACCAGCCACTATCGCCTCACGCTCTGGCTACCACAAGAGGGCGCGTTTAATGTGGAAGTGCGTTCAGTTCGGACTGGCACGGTGGATGGACGTGTTTTTGAGCGCTTCCAATTGACTGCGCAGATCAGTGGTTTCGCATGTTTTAAGCTTGCTTTTATAATCATAAGGAAGCAGTTAAATCTTTGTAGCACATATTACATTGTATGGCTTTTCCGGGGGTCAATCACCAGGTATTTACTAGTTTGTTTGTGTGCGTGTGTTTGCTTGTTTCTTTGTGTTTTTTCTTAACCACCCCGTGGGAGAGGTGCACTTATATTGAACACACAAATTCTTGTAGTAGAGCTTGGACTTTCTTTATTTCGTAAGGCAGGGATAATGTTTTGTAAATATTGAGCGAGACAAGACATAAGGAGACTTCTTGTCATAAAGACGTGGTTAAAAAGGCTGTAAAGTGTTCAAAATGCGGGGTGAGTTTGAAAATGAACCCAATTGCTGAAACAAAAGGAGAGAATCTGGCGCGAAGTTTAGACAATGTAAGGTCGAGGAACAAATGGAGAAAACGATAATTGCCCAGAGTGAAGTGCTGATGAGAATCACCGAGCTGGAGACTGCGTTGGCGACAGAGCGAGCAAAAAACGAGGGCAATAAGAGAAAGGCTGAAGTCCACCGAAGAAGCACTACCCAAGGTGAACAAAGGAGCGGCCAACGGAGAGCACAGTACGGCACCGGCAACCAGAACAGCGGAGAAGAAAGAGCAAGCAAATTTGAGCAAATTTGAAAAAACAGGTTAAGCCGATTCAATTGTCGCAAGACCCAGCTGCAGTGAAGTAGTGGTGGGGCTGGGAGGGGACAAAGCAGCCGGTGTCACAGGTGCAAGTAACCCTCATGTACAGAACGCTCCAGCTGAAACATCACAGCATGTGATGATCACCGGGGAATGGAATTTAAATAAATGCGCAGAAGCAATCAATGAGAGGGTAAGAGGCGACAAGAGGGTTGCAGAAGAGACGTTCCGAGGACGCAAGCTGGAAGCAGTCATGAGGGAAGTGAGCGCAAAACTCAAAACTACAGCTGATTGACGAAATTTCTTGATGATTTCAGGTGGTTTAAACGATGTCCTAAATGAAGATACGGCTGAACTAGTGACCACACTGGTGAAAGAGGTCAATGACTTGCGCGCCACATCTCCTTAGGCACAGGTTGTGGTTTGCACGATACCGGAGGTACCGGTGCGTGACGGAAACCTGCAAAGAGCAGTTGTCAACGAAAACCAAGAGATATGATGGATGAGTCGAGAGAAAGCCTTTGAGGTGGTAGAAATAAACGAAGATTTGCATTGGTGGGGTGGTTTTCAACGAGACAGAATTCACTTCGATGGTCGGCTTGCCCATGAGGTGGGTTGGTGACTTGCAGGACGCGCAGTAGCTTCTTTGGGGGGCACTCGGCCCTTCGGGGTGCAGGATAGCTAGTAATTAGAAAAACAACCAGGGAGACTCTTTGACAGGCGGTATGGGCAAATACGATTCCATAGTGGCACCAGAATCTAAGATAGGCAGAGTCCAGGGCAGAAATGGACGTAGCCACGAGCGCTGAGTCAATTCAGACATAGGGTATATTAGCATGCAGGGTGGCACCAACGGGCTGAAGTGGGAAGAGATAGAAGAACATCTAAGGAAGGAGACACCGATAGTGTACGGTTTTGATGAAACACATCTTAGGGACATAGAACAACCTCCTAACAATCTGGACTACGCGTGGGAATATTGTAATAGAACAGAAGGCAGCAGAAAAAGGGGTGGTATTGGGGCGTTCATTCATAGAACTACAGAATGGCGAAGGGTCAAGCAGGAGTGCAAGGAACATTTATGGATAAAGGGAAAGTGACAGAGCGAATGCCACTGCTTGGTTTGGTGTACTTGTGGACGGGAGCAAAGGCCAGAGAGGAAAACCAGGCAATAGTAGATTGTATATCAAAGGACATTGTGGAGTTAGAAGGAGAGTGTGAGATAATCATACTAAGAGTTATGTATGCGCACATAGCAGATATGGATGGGTATACCGACCCGCCAGGCAAAATTATCCTGCATATGTGTGAAAGGCAAGATTTGATCATTTGCAAGAGTACCGAGAAGTGTGAAGGGCAAATAAAATGGGAGGTAGGAAGGCTGCAGTCGACGATAGATTACGCACTGATGTCACATAGGATGTATGATAAGCTCAGGAGAATGCACATAGATGAAGGTGGCTCCAGAAGTCGGGGTAGTAATCACAAACGTATTAAGCAAAGTATTGGAAGAACAGTAAAAGTGCGAAGGAGATGAGATGAGCAACTACAGGAAAACCTTTATTCAGAAAGGCAAATAGAAATAGCTACTAAACAAACTCAGAAAGTAATCACTGAAAATATTAAAACAGTGTGGACATACACGAATCTAATTAGACTGTTTAAGCTAGAGCGTGCTAAGGCACGTGACAAGTCACCCCCAAAAAGAAGACTCAAACCCGAGTTGTTGGGACGAGGAAGTTAAGAGAGCCATGGCAAACGTCAGGAAGCCTCTAGAAAACACATAAATGCTAAGTGAACCGACAGATAATGTTGAAAGAAAATGGGATATCTTTCTAAGCTGTAGAAGGAATGCATCGCTTCTGATCAATAAAAAGATTAGAAGACAGGAAGCTCAGTGGCTGACACAAGTACATAAAAAAAGATAGAAAGGCAGCTGCGAAATTTTGGAACCATCTAAACTCCCTAAGAAATGAGACGAGCCTAGAGCAGAGGTTTATAACTACAGCTCAAGGTGCTAGGCTAGAAAGGGACGAAGCTATTGAATATATAAGAACATGGGTGACAGAAAATTTTCAACACAAAAGGGCTTTATGCACCACAATAGACAAAGATGAATCAAGTGGCGCAGTGGCTCCATTTTCACAACAAGATTGGGAAAGGGCTGGGAAAAGGGTTCCTAGTAGTACATCAACTGGCCCAGATGGCATTCCAATTATACTGATGAAGACATTAGGTCCGAAGTCTAAGCAGGCTTTGAGAGAGGCAGTGAGCAAAATAATTATAGATGGAGAAGTTCCTGATGGATGGAAACACAGCAGGATGAGCATGATCTCTAAAGGAAAGGGGGACAAGGCTGACATAAACAACTACCGTCCTATAACAGTGACAACAGTGGTTTACAGGCTGGCGATGCAAATTATAAAGAAAATACTGCAGGCATGGATAGAGAATGAGGGAGTGCTGGGAGAACTCCAGAATGAGTTTCGGAAGCACAGGAGGTTGGAAGACAATGTGTTCTCACTTATGCAGTGCATCCAAATAGCAGAAAAGGAACACAGGCCCCTGTGGCTAGCATTTTTGGATATCAAGGTAGCGTATGATAACGTGGTTCAAGAGGACTTGTTGGGAATACTGGACACACTAGGTGTGAAAGATGGAGCCACTAAACTTTTAAAGGATATCTATAAAGGTAACAAGGCAGTTATAAAGTGGTAAAAACGGGTATCCAAGCCTGCAGAGCTACAACGGGAGCTTAGGCAAATGTGTCCTCTGTCACCCTTGTTATTCATGATGTATCTACAAGAATTAGAGGCCAAATTAGAGGAAAGTGAACTGGGCTTCAACTTCTCTTTCGTCAAACAAGGAAAATTCATTGAACAGGCACTATCAGCATTGATGGACGCAGTTGATATAGTGCCAATGGCCGACAGCACGGAAGTTTTGCCGAGATTGATGGACATATGTGGTAATGAGGAAGATAGGTTAGATTTCAGATTCAGTGTGGAAAAAATCAGAAGTCATGATTTTAATGATAACGATGGTGGTGAGCTTAGAATACAGGACGTCACGCTAGAGATAACAGATAAATACATATATCTGGGCATGTGGATAAGTAATGCGGCTGAGTACCTCTGGGAACACGAAATGTACGGGACGACTAAAGGGAACAGGAATGCAGCGGTGAATGAAAAAATGGCAGCATATCCACGGAGTGAAAGATGGAGAGCGGGACGAAGCATCCGTCCATCCATGTGTGCGTCTGTGTGGCCGCCCGTCCGTGCGTTCGTGTTTTCGTGCGTCCTGACAACCATCTGTGTATCCGTCCCGGCGTTCGTCCATGCCTCCATCCGTCCATGCAGTCATCAGTGCGTCCGTCCATGCATCTGTCTGTGTGTCCGTTCGTCCACCTATTCAACACTCCAAGTACCACCATCTCACATTTTGTCGTCCTATATTCCTCTATAGAAGCACCGCCATCCAGCAGGCATTGAAAGGACTGAATAAGAGGAGGCACACGCACACTTCCTTACGGCTTGCGCTTCGTGTCTACTTCCCACCTTTAACCACCTCGAGTTCATGGTATATACTAGTTCACTGTGTTCATGGCACTGCGGCCCAAGGCTCGCTAAACCTTTCTAAAACCAAGGAGATTACGCCCAGCGCGTATACCGTAGCAACTCTTTTTTGTCAGATAGTGCTCAATGTACATGCCAATAGCTGCTAAGGGGGAATGAGAGACAGGAAAATTCGGATTTCAGTTAACGTGTACGCTGCGATTTTATTGTTCAACAACACACAGAAGAAATCTCCCACCAGCACCAGCTTGGAGGTCAAAATGTAAGATGAGTTACACACTACTACTACGACTACGAAGGGCGAACGGGTGCCGCTATAAGGAGCTTCGCCCCTAAAACAGGGCACTGTCGAATTACAATAGGTATGATGTTGTGAGAGAAACTAAAAAAGGGGTCATAGTTTTCGGTATGACGTTCGGCAATGTGGTCTTTTGCATGTGATCAGATGTTCAAGCAAGATTAGAAATTAAGCAAGGAGGAATAGGTAGGCTTGCTTTAAGAGCTCACGGAAAGACCCCAAATCAGGGAGTATAAGGTCATATGGGATGGACATCATTTCAGGGCAGGGAAGCTAGCAGCAAGATAAAATTTGAGAAGCGATTGAGAGAAATGGGGGAGGAGCGTTGGGCTAGGAAGCTTTTCAGCTACTTGTACACGAAGAAGGTCGATACAATATGAAGGAAGCGAACCTGAAAATTGACTGGTAAATACTGAGGAAACAGCAGGGCGCCAAACAAAAAAGAATATTAGGTTAAGAAGAAGGTGAAGTAAGCTGAGTAAGCTGAGTTTGCATAATTAAGAAGTCCGCTCTAGAGATCTATCGAACTTTTAAGCGGGAAATTGCCAAGGAGAGGATCTATGATAACACTCGATGTAGTTTTCTACTGTTTGAGGCCAGGAGGGGAGCATTGCAAACCAAGACATATAGGGCCAAATACGAAGGGGTAGACTCGTTATGGAGCACGTGTGGAGAGGAAGAGGAAACTGCGGAACACTTGATAATGTTCTGTAAAGGGCTTCACCCTATAGTTCAGGATGATGGCGCAGAGTTTTTCAAAGAACTGGGGTTTAGAGACAAGGAGGGCAAAAAAGACTTTAAGCGGATAGAATTAACTGGAAGGAGATTATCTGAATGGTGGTTAAAGTCAAGGCACCAGTGAAAATAAAGCTTTCACTGCAAAGTACGAGTCCTTAACCTCCCTATTTAGAGAAAAAAATTAATGTAGCTTTCGGTTCACTAAATACTATGGCTTGGTGGCGCTAGCCACCACTCGATCTGAAGGGTAAAGCCATATAAATCCATGCATCCATGCTGTGGAGAGGAGGAGGAAACCACTGAACATTTGATAATGTTCTGTAAAGGGCTCCACCCCATAGTCGAAGAGAATAGCGCCGAATTTTTCAAAGCATTGAGGTTTAGGGACTGTGAAGGCAAAATAGACCTTGAAATAGGTGGAAATAACCAGGGGGGGGGGGCGATAACTGATTGGTGGCTACAATCGAGGCGCGAGTGAAATTGAATACTTCAATGCACAGTGATAGTACTTAACTTTACAGCTAAATGGCGTGAACCACCACCCGATCTAAAGTTCACAGCCGGATGCATCCATCCATTCACCCTTCCTCGAGTGGCCGTGGCCTCGGTAGAAAGCATAGCGCTCTGGCTTTCAGCGTGCACATAAGTTTTTTTTTTCCTAGTGTGTGAGCAAAATTATGGACAAACCTTCTAACTACACTGACGGCTAGTGTTTTTTTCTGTTACTGCTTTTATTTATTTCCAATTGACCAATAAAAGTATGGTAACTGCGGAATTTATTTTATATGGGTCATTGCAAGGAGGTGTTACTACATCTGTGACAGAAGCATTCTAGCATTCCCGCTTACTGGTGACGCGTATGTGGGTGAATACTGGGCTAGTAATTTTCGTCGAGTCATATTGCCCTTCTATCGTTAGAGATCGCTTTACTATTTTATCGCGTACCTATATTTATCAGGTTGGCAGCTGAATTCCACTTACGCTCTACATAAATGAGTGCGCCGATTGCGCCATTTATTATTCTGATAAGTAAGTTTGCCGGAATATTGTGACAGCTTACGATTTGCCGATTGCATTTACTCCCTACGTCCTTCACAGTGAAAGTGCTTGAGTTGTCATCTTCTTTTTTAGTTTTTTGTATATTGATTATGATTTGGTACCACAATGACAATATTATTATAATGTTTATTCACGTTTATCATGCGGCCAAACGGCGTCTTTCAGAAAACCATGTATTTCTCGAGGTAAACTACTGGGTAATTAGAAGGATCGGGCTGCCATGTTTCTATATTTTTCGCCAGTATCAATTCCTCTCCCCCCCCGCTTTCTATACAGCCTGTGAACTTCGAAGCGTAGTGTCAAGCACACGCATGCAGATCTTTTGCAGCGGCATCGCAATTTTAACTGCTTTAATACAAAAGCGCTTGGCGTTGGAAATACATGTGGGACGTTTGCTGGGGTTATGAAAGACACACTGCGTGCGAGCACGTCAGCACCGCCACTTGCTCAACATTAGCAGTGCATTGACGTAAGCGTGATGGTCGTGCTGTCTTTTTTCCAATTCAGCAATCACCTCCCACAGGCGTGTTCGTGAGCATATGTACTCTTTCGCACAGGTTCTGTCGTTCCACCTGTGGCATAAAAATTTCCACTTTTGAAGGCAGCACGGGTGCATTCACGGCGTTCTCGCGCTGCTCGTTTTGCTTCTATCAAGTATTGCAGATAAATGTAAGGACAGGAGGTCACCAGGGGCACTTACATCTTGTCGTCAACGCGGCTGCGATTAGACACGGCGCGAGCGCCGTGAAATTGAATACGAAACATCGTAGCCGCGTAATGATATCATATTTACCTCTGCTACTTTTGTGCGCGTTTGTGCATAGTCTGCACGATAAAACAGATAAATTAATTTTACTGCTTGACGTGAACACTACTCCTCGGCATGAGCAAATAAGGTGGGCGTACCCGATCTTCGCCGCGGGCGCTTGTCAATCAAGATAATGATCGCGTAAACTCGACTACAACCTCGTTGGTTCTCAGAAAGACCAAGTTTTACTCGTGACTTTGATGTTGCCAGTGTGACTGAATTTCTTCTTCGAATATAAAATAATTTGCTGAGCTTACACTACTTGTGCAAGGCTGAATCCATCGAGTTTGCGATAACCTAGCTTGTGCACCTTCTTAAGCTGGTTATATACCTATGTGCGTTGTCAGCTTCGAAGTCAAGACTGCATCTCTTCGGCCCTAGTTGTGATTGTACTAATTGGCTGAGGCTTAAGCACCATTACACTATGCTGTCTTGTCCTCATTGGATAAGGCTTTAAATAGAAGTCAGTTACCTCGGGCGCAATTACCAAGGCATTGATCGGTACCGAACTATTACACCTAATCTTGATTAGCAGGATAGTGAACATCGTCATAATAGTAAGGGCTAGTTAACATAGTCCTACATAGCACCCTCATAGTTAACGCCACGTTCCTTAGCCTGGTTTAGTTTTCTCATCAACTATCATGTTTTAGCTAACCTGGTTCTAACGTTACATAACTTTATTAGCAAAGCCTTTTTAAGATGTGGCGTAACTACTTCCTCTTTTACCATGATTTGGCGTAATTTGCCTGGTCAAAGCATATCCTGGCATAACAATTTAAGTATACTGTCCAGCCGAAAAAATCACAGCATACACACGGAGTGAATGATGATGAGTGGTGTGAAGCTTCGGAGTGTTTATTGGTAATAACTGTGAATAATCGGTCTGTCTGTCTGTCTGTCTGTCTGTCTGTCTGTCTGTCTGTCTGTCTGTCTGTCTGTCTGTCTGTCTGTCTGTCTGTCTGTCTGTCTGTCTGTCCGTGCGTACATGGGTCTGGCTCTCCGCCTGTCTGTCTATCTTCGTCCATCTACGTATCCATCCGTCTGTCCATCCGTCCACACCTGCTGAAGGAGTCAATAGCTAGGCGGTCACGGCCCATGAGCTAGCCCCGCCGTGGTGGTCTAGTGGCTAAGATACTCGGCTGCTGACCCGAAGGTCACGGGATCGAATACCGGCTGCGGCGGCTGCGTTTTCGATGGAGGCGGAAACGTTGTAGGCCCGTGTGCTCAGATTTGGGTGCGCGTTAAAGAACCCCATGTGGTCGAAATTTCCGGATCCCTCCACTATGGCGTTTCTCGTAATCATATGGTGGTTTTTTGGATATCCCACATATCATCAACGGCCCATGAGCTAGGAGGCGTAGACCAATGCTTTTAAAGCTTCACCTCTAATATCTAACCAGCCGCACGTGCTTGGGTGCTAGCGAGCGATGGCAAAAAAGACGACGCGCACTGGCCGAGAAGCCCGCTAGAAGTTACAGGACCATGATGTTTAACACTTTGCTTAGGGTTTAGCTACGGCCGTCATGTTGTAAGACTCTCTGTAGGTACTGATCTTAGCGGCCACTGTGCTGATTATTCTAAAACAGATTTAGTGCAGGTAATAAATGCTTGAAAATTGTTATAAACATCCCGTATCTTTAAACAATATCATCACGAAATGTTCCTGACGCTTTTATTGCATGGGTGCACTTCTGCACTCAGTGGAACAACAAACAAATGAAACATGATTTATCTGGTTTGAAAACACCGCTCAACTTAGTCGACCGTTCTTGACGCGATGACTCGTTCCATCGTTCTATGGCAACCAATGAAACGCAGCGCGCTGAGGGGTGGATTTGAATTCTTCGTACTGTTGTCTCGTTCTTAAGGAGGTGTCGCCAGAGCTCCAGAAGATCCCGAGTTTCGCGAAACTCAGCCAATCCTGCATAGCGCCACAGATCACCATTTTATGTTTTTTTTACTTTCATTTTTTGTAGCTCTCTTTCATCGTCCTCTAGGAACATCACCTTCGCTTATTGTGCTCGCAAACACTGTTTCACTACACCAAAAGTGGCTCTCCGCAACGTGAGCTTGCGGTACGGTGACGCAATGGTTTTTGGGGCACAAAGTAAGGTATGCATGTTACACAAATTTTCTTACCACATTGAGAAGCCAATGTCTAAGTAACTGAAATGGGCATAGAACAATACATATCAGTTTCTTTTCAATTAAGCGCTCTTAGAGTTACCACAATAGCTAAAATCTGCCTAATACGAAATACTACACTTTTTACCTCTAGAAACTAAACTATGAGTTGATTCTTGTTTTGTAAAAGTTAAAATACATAAAATTTCATATGCATAACTTCAATTCTGGCGCAGGAGTTGTTTCCACTGAGACAAGATACAAAAAGAGCAGTTAACTGTTTTTTTCACTATTTCAATAAAAAGTTAACAGTTAATTTATAATATATAGTAAGTAATCCTATCTAAGTAATACAAACACGGTTTCGAGATGATCTAGTTTTATGTAAAAAACAAAAACTGAAAAGCGACCATCGTTTGCCCTACATATTGTTCAACTATATCGTTTAGTTGGTAGGTGGCGGTTGAATAGTATGAATTGTTTTTCCCACCTCGAGACCTCCATCTTGCATGCCTTATTTCTTTTATGAGCTCTCTTGTATCTCCATCCCTAATGCTATTCAACTTCTGCTAGAATTTTCACAAAAAATTGACTGTTTTGTGGCGAGGCTTCATTTTTTCAGCATTCTAGCACGAGAAATACTGCGATCACTGAAAGAAGAAAAAGCAACCGATGTCGCAATCCTCATGATTGGAGCCAAGACAAACACAGAAAAGACTCTACAGTGCAGCTCCTTTTATTTGAACACTTCCACCGCACATTTGGCACATGCAATATTGTACAAGTTCGTCACAAATCATACCCACGTAGATTAGAGCGTACTCATCGTCACCCTACAGGTGATTCTGCTCGTAGGATGCTAAAGAGGCTGAGAAGTTTGACGATCAAGAATGAGCGGGTTTACTGTACTGAACTTCAGTATACGCCACCGGCATTATAGCATTTACAGGGGAACTCTATTGCTTTACCCAAAATTTACACTTACTTAAAATCTTTAATTCTTCAGCATTTCAACTTACGACAGACACAACGTTTATTGAACCTATACCCCTAAAATTTTAAGACAGTAACGCCTCTAAAAGGTCTGAATGAAGAGGCGCACATGTTTTCAGACTACCTGAAAAGTTCTACGACGGTTTTTTTATATAAAGTCGACTCCGAACAAACGTTTTTACCTCGTTGCTTTTTTTTCGCAAAAAGTAACCACAAGCATACATTAGGATTTCCTCGGATGCAGGTTTTCTCACTACATGCTTTCATGAAAAGAAGCTTTTCAGCCACAATAACAGTTTCGAAGGAATCGCGAATATGAAAATTATGCACAAAAGGTTATAGTTCCGAATTTTCAAAGATAAAAAACGATTATGATGGTGGCCTCACCGAGCGCCCCTCATTGCCACCTTTACGCTAACGACGAATGAAAGCTGATTCCTTATAGTTCATCGTGAGTCTCTGCTTTATAAATTGTTGCGAAATTTTACTAGCGCTTCCTATTCGGCTGTGATGCAAAAAACAGACCCTTGTATAGTTATCACAGCGTGTTTATTCACTGCTGGCGATTGATAGTCGCCTAACTCGCCCGATCTCGTGCTGTGGTATTATTGGTACAATGTACACCAATAACAGGAACATAGGACATTGTTTCTCTGGCATATGCATCAACTCGCCATGTTTTGTGCCTGCACGGACAAGATTCAAGAAAAGTAACAGCCACATATTTTTCCCGACTTTCATTTGCAACTATTCTATGACGCACACTCGTTCTGTTTCATTTTTATAATGCGTGTGTTCAGAGAAAGGCTGCCTCCTTGGTATACCGACAAATTTTTTTTCCAAAATTTTTATGTAGCACCACAAAGAGGCTGCAAGCATTCTACAACGACTGATTTTTAACACGGTGTTTCATTTTATAACCGAAAGAATCGAACAATTGCCCCGTTGTTTGGTAGTTTTATAAGCGACTGTATCCAAGACTCAATAAAAAGTCCCATTTTTTCTGACTTTATAAATTTTCTGCGAGAGGAACATTTTAGGTGAAAATAACAAACGCGGGTTCTTGGAAACTCACATTCAAAAAACAGAAATATAATTACGGCATTTGAACACAGATGATGTAAAATGACGAAATTCGGGGCAACCTTTCTCTGTTTCAACTACCTCTTTCTGCGATTTTTTTCGCTTGTACTATGAACACTGAACGCACAGCACTATGTGCTGTAAGACGAAGTACTGAACGGCGGTACGATAATAATGTTTACAACACAGACGCGTAAGCCAACGACTGAGCAGCTGCTGAGATGTACAACTATATTTCAGGTGCTTAGCGACACTATAGCTTATCCCCTGGTAAACATTCACACACGCTTCCACTGAATAAACGCACACCATACACAGCACTTACTACCAACTGTATACTGTGCAAAGCTGTTTATCATATGTAATGAGAAGAATTCTCCAAAGCAATAAACACAATGATGCTCATGCGGACTGTTTCCCGGCATGATGCAAGATACTACTGCCACCTAAATAAATGCAAAAATAAAGAGAGAGAAGTTCACTACAAAAAAAAGCTAAGAGGTCGGCCTGAATCAATTTTTGACCTGCTGCTCAGTGGTGCGTAAGGGAAGAGGGTGGTAAAGAAAGTATACACACAGTGTTGATGAAGATGACGATGAAGGCTACGATGGATCGAAACCTCGAAAACTAAAGGGCTATGTATAGTCTTTTTTTCAAGTTCTATATCTCGCGAAAACCTGTTCAATGAATTTTGCCCCGTCATGGTGGTCTAGTGGCTAACGTACTTGGCTGCTGACCCGCAGGTCATGGGATCAAATCCTGGCTGCGGCGGCTGCATTTCCGATGGAGGCGGTAATGTTGTAGTTCCGTGTGCTGAGATTTCGGTGCACGTTAAAGAAACTCAGGTGATCGAAATTTCCGGAGCCCTCCACCACGGCGTTTCTTATTATCACAAGGTGGTTTTGGGACGTTAACCCTCACATATCAATAAACATGAGATCAAGATGGTCATCAAAGGCTAACGAGGTTTCTCGGTCGTTTCTTGAGAGCATACCAGTAGCTCCGTAACGTGATCTTCCGCAATGTCCCCTTCACTCCTATACTGCACAACCAACAGAGCTCGGAATGAGTGCTTTTCTCGAGAGGGGAATCGTAAGCTGCACGTTCTATGCCATTGTGATGAGAGATAATCGCGTGTGTCATGGTGTGTAGTGTAAAATTCAGCATAGACATAGCAGACGAATTCGTCGGACAGAAGTGCGGTGGAACAACTAGCGCGAATACGAAGACGACAAGGGGCTGTGACAAGAAGAGGAGAGGAGGGAATGTGGAGTGTGGCAAGACGTGGCTTAGAAGGATGTAATTGGTTCGGGCGCTAGCGAAGACCGTTCACCAGGGTCACGGTGATGGTTTTGTCCCGAGTACCTAGCAGGGTTCAAGGAACGGAGTGGCTTCTTTCGCTTGACCTCAAGAGTCGATGGTCCCTGGTCTATACGTCAGAGGAGAAGCCCGCGTAGCTTCGTCGACCTCAGTCTTCAGCCCCGACTTACTACGTCTGCGCATATACTTCAGCGCCACACAGCTCTTCGCCGAGCACATGTGGTGTCCACCTCACAGTTACACTGCGCCTACGCAGACTTGCCCCGCAAACGTTTCAACCAGCAGCTGGTGAGCAGTTTTTTTGTTGAGGCTCACATTGGGCTTGTATGTTGCTTCTCCTTGTCGTAACACGTTGTGTCCCCATATAACGTCCTTGTCGTGTGTCCGGTTTTGTACGTGTCTTCGTAAAGTGGAAAGAAACAGAAAAACAGCCTCGCCGGTTTCTCTGGAACGTTGCTCTCCCAGACGCAGCTTGTCCTTATGTCTTTATTATTCTGAAGAACCTCGTTATAAAGAACCCACGTAGGGCACCATTGTAACGGCATTGCGGGGCGCATGCACTAACAGGTCCTTAAAATTACCATTGCACCACTACACAACCTTCGATATTAAGTGAAACCCTTTTCTAAGGCACTCGTTGCTTGCCAGTACTGGATAAGAGTTACGAAGGATATTGTTTTTGTTCGGGAGTGCATTTCATTATTTGGTTTTAGTTGCAGTCGTCGGGATGGGCGGTGCTAAGGGGGTTCTTTTAAATAGTGCTGTTTTGCTATGCAGTTTACATCCTACGATGCAGGCGTTGTTTAAGGCACCTTGCAGGAAACATTGTCAACTACTGTTTTCTTAAGGTTATTTAAGTGGTGAACATATTTACCATAGTCACTGCAGATCATTTTTATGCAGTCCACTTGTCCGACGAAAATCTTTTGCTGGCAGTGTTTCGTGTGGTGACCAAAGTGATAGTATTGTTGCTGTCTGTTGGTTTTCTGTAAAACATGATTTTTATTTTTTTATTTCAAAAGAGCGTGTCTTGGAGTTCATTTCATAGGAACACTAGTGCATGGTAAGAACAATACAAGAGTGACACTTGTTCTAACGATCAATGAATGTCTTTAGTGTGCTTCAGCCACGTTCCCACACAATAACTGTCCTGTATATAGGTGTAAGGTTTTACTGGAGATGAAGTCAACAGCTAAACTCCTCATTGCCCAGTAAAAATTCTGGCTTTTCTTGACACAAAATTACTTCCTGTTTATACTCATTCGAATGTTTAATTAGTAATAACTTCTAATAACTTTAAACTTTATTCATCCCACCACCTCCAAACTTTCGGCATCAGTTAGAGGCACCGAACAAAATTTTCCCATTGTCCACCGACCTGCAGCAGATGTTCTACCAAAGCTAAACTAAGCCCTCATTCACACTGATTAACGTTGTAGCACTTGCGTGAAGTGGATCGGCTATAGAAGATCCGGGTTGTGAATGTGCGTTCAGTGTTGTCAGCAATGAAAACATTTACGTACCGTCTGGACGAGAAATCACATCTGTCAGAAAGCTTTCCGGCTCATGTTCACATATTTTTGTTATTGTCGTCGCCATCTTCGTAGTAGTTGTCGTTGCTGCTTCTGTTGCTGCTGCTTCTGTTGCTGCTGCTTCTGTTGCTGCTGCTTCTGCATCTGCTGCGCAGCGGCGATCTGTTTCTGAAATTGAGTGCCTTGCTCACGCGTCAAAGTGAAGCTAGTGCCTGCACGAGCACCTCGTTTTTGACCGGGGTTCCTGCTTGGACGGCCGGACAAAGTTGGAGATGGCACAGGGTTTGTGAATGCCGATGATGGGATTTTGTTTTCAAATATTATCAATAGGAGTGCGATAAAAATGAGGTTCCTACTTAACCTTTCAGCCACGACCATAATTACTGACACGGGAGCGTTTGCATGGAATTCCTTTTAACAGAAACTGGTTACGCAAGTCATAAGGCAAAGACTGCCGCGGGGAGTCATCCATCCATCTTCGAATGGTAGAGATACTAATCTGTCATTTCCTGTTCTGACAGCCATCGAATGGAACAGCCTTCCTGAAAGTGTCGTCACCGAAACAAACCCGAGTCAGTTCAAAGCTGCCGTTGAAAAATTTATGTACTGATTATTTTTGTGTCATGTATGCGATTATCCTTAGTGGTGTTATCTGCTTTGCTGGTTGGCATTGTATGCTTTTTATGCTTCGGTTGTATGCTTCGTTGGTTGGCATTGTATGCTTTTTATTAACAGAGCATGCTTGATACCCTTTCGTGATACGCTCGTGCAGTTTTTGTTTTCTTTTTCTTATGTTTGTTGATCAGTTGTGTAATTTTCGTGCTTCAACACCCCTCATGTAAAACCCCACTCATTGGGGTCTTTGAGGTACCTGTAAATAAATAAATAAATAAATAAATATTGATATTTCAACGACCGCTCTCTAACCGACTATCATTAGTCGCTTGAATATACTGATTTTATTTCTGATTATGACAAAACCTCTAGTCGTTCACTTATTCTCCACGAATCGGATTTGTGACGTTAGGGGACAAATAGATATAACCATGCCTGAAAGTTGCAGAAACTATGAGTTTCTTGTTCCGGTAATTGTCAGAAATTTTCTTTTTCTAAAACATTAAGCAAACGGTATTTATTGGGCCGAGAAAATATTTTCAGAAAAAGCGAAACAATCTTTATGCTTCTTACTTCCAGTGGATTTACTTTTTAGTGCACCTACTTATCGAATACTCTAGCACGCTTGGTTTTTCTACTGATATCGTTATTCTGTTGGTACTGGCGTTCAAGTAGTCGTACTCATTCTATAACAAAAATTATGCCACACTAACGAAAGCGAGAACAAATGCACAACGCGGTAGATGCTAAAGACAAAAAACCGAAAAGTATTTCTGCCTGATGGCGACTAAAATTTACTATCACGTTAGCTAATCAAAAGAAATTAAATAGCACACATTATCGCAGCTCACTGTTGCCTTCATGAAGACAGAGAGTAAAACAGGAATCAATATAACATCAAAAACACAAAAACTACGCATCAGGAAAACCAACAAACCTTACGGTAGCACCGTTACACGTCTAGTTGAACTAAGCTAACCAAATTATTTGTCACTAAAAACAGTGGAAGGTTTAATAATGCAACGCCCATAGGCGAAAGCCTTAGTTTCCATAATGATGAGTCTGTTATCAGGATGTGTAGCTGAATTGCGTAAGCTGTCGATTGCTGGAACGCATCTAGATTGGGGGCAATCAAAAGCAAACAAGTTTCTTTTTTACTCCTTGGTGGTTTTCCGGCGAATGTACGTTCGGACACCTTCTCATCAGTCTCGCGTAACACTGTCGAAAAAATAGGGGTATGTCAAGTATAAAGCCACTGCAGTAGTCCACGAATTTTACCTTGTGATTAATTTTGAATGCGCCCAGTACTCAGTTCATCAAATCAGTCTAACACGCGGCTCATATGCTTATGCTGTGCCGAATATATATCTGAACTTGCGGCCTTTTCACAATTATTTTAATGGAAACGTGATATTCCATGTTTTTACAGCAGTAACAATAGTAACAGACTTTGATTTGAGCCACAACTAAAGGCCAAGCATTTAAACAGCCTGCTTATGTCTCTCTATTGCTTCAAAATCTGGAAAGCTGTCCAATTTTTTGAAACTTGTCATGCCACGCAGCTTCAACAGAAATGACAAAACGGCTGACATAGCCTACACCTTCATTCTAGTAATCACCGAGCAGCACTTTTCTTTACCACTGTAATAATGACAGGCATCCATGAGGGAGTTGCGTAGGCATGCTTGAATAATACCACACCTAACCAGCTTTAATGTTTCGACGAGTATGGTAGGAGAGGCTTTCAAGTGCGAAGTTGTAGCTCGAACACCCAATGGTGGTTCTAAAATACTTTTTCAAACCAAGGCACTTCACCGAACCATTCTAAGAGATTGCATGTGTGATAACGACTGGATCAACGCGTTCTCTAAATATTGTCAAAGGGGTCCGACGGAAAGATCCAAAGGCTGTCTCGCTCCAATCAAACAGAACAAGAGAATTGCCCCAAACCAGTAATAGTTTGCCTCACTTGCCTTTTTTGATCTTTCTTCAATCTCCTTGTCCACATACACTAGAAATAAGTAACAAAAAATGGGTGAAATGTATGGACTCATGTGCACCCCTTTTCTGCGGACGAACACATTTATTCCATTGATCAAAGGTAAAGGTAAGGCACTCTTTTAAGAAAATTAAGCACGCCTATTATCGCAAGAGCACGCTAATTTCGAAAGGCAACCATAAAAAAATAGAGGATTGCATGTTTGATGACACACGTCAGAGCACTATGAATAATTGAATAACAGAAATACTTTGCGTTGATAGGCATGCCCCTGTATGAAACAGTGCTGGGTTTGTTGAGTTACTGGATGTCATTAGATGAATTAGTATCTAAAAAAGGGCCATCAACCAGTAACATATTGAGTTGACACTGAATCAGAGTGCAAGGTACACTGCCCCATTCCTTTTTTCAAAATTGCGATGCGTCAAAGCGCCCCACACCTAATGTTAGTTTGGGAACATAAAACATTTTAGGGTCGTATTTTTCTGCTCGCTTTTTGTGTGGAGTGAGCAACGGCATTTACATTGAGCTTTCTACCTATTAAATTGATATTTTATTGGCATTTCTCGCTATTTGTTTTGAACTAATTAATAAACGTAACGTTGATGCACCTTCAGCTTTACAAATCAATGATGCGTGGCGGGCACCACGAAAATCACCTACATTGTCTGAGGCAAAAAAAGAAACAGTTGTCCCTGGTGAGGTAGAACAGGACCCTTTCTACATGAACGCGTGACCCATGGCTGGAGTATCGACCAAGCACATTTACACCTTCGGACACATACTTTCACTTTCCGGAGCCCAAATACGCCGGCTCTGCGCCATTGAATGAAGTCTTACTAATGAGTTCTGCCTTAAAAGGCTAACTTGAGTGTAAGAGCGATGGTTCATCGAACAAAGTCTAGTACAGACGTAAACCTATCCTCACGATGGCCTTTCAATGAACTGTTTGTGCAGCCGCAGAAAGCTACTTCCTTTCGAAGATGTGCTTAATTGAAGCACCCTACTCACGGCATTTTTTTGTTATTGCTCTGTCTCATTATTCACCAGAGGTACGGTCACACTTGAGAATGGAGTGCCTCACAGTATACTCTTGCTTCCCTCAATACCTCCAAGTGCAGCGTCTTGCAAACTTGTTTTGCATGTTCTGCAGGATGTGCAACTATCCCAAATGCCACTAGGACATGCGTCAAGATTTGTGAAGTGAAATATCTCCTCCCATCTAGTGTGGGGCAGACCTGTTCCCAAACATCCAAGATATGCCATACGTTACACGCATGGTATAATGTAATCCTTGCAGTCTTATCAACTCATGAGAAGCCAATATAATTATTACTAACTCTATACGTACACGTTTGTCAAGTGTGAAGCAAAGAAAAGGCAGGCTGTATTATCACACAATAACCTGTGGTCTCACCAACCCGTCAGACTTTTGACTTGTATGCATAGAAAATTGACCTACTACTCATGAATATACTTATCCACGTCAAACCCTGCAATGGTAAAGTTGTTCAATATATTGTTTACGAAGCACTTGCCTACTCTCGGAAAGTGTTCTTTCTGCTGCTTGTGGGATTCATGCTGTCATCTAGTCGTAATGGTCAAAGTAGATGTATTTCTCACCTTTAAGGAGCGTTCGAAAGGTTGCATTGAGCACGAACGACTTTAACGGTTGCTGCCTCGGAACTACTTGCATTTATATTCGTTCCCAAATGTCTTGAAGCCTATTTAAGCGATGATTAGCGTTCATAAGGGGTTGAATACTACAATGAAATTCACGTTTGAGCGAAAAATGCGGTACTTGTTCTGCAAGCGATGCTCATTTCCTAGTGTAGTTTATTGAACACTACGTCTCAATGACAAAAAAAACTCGATAGTGTACGAGTGCACTCGATTGACGCACTACATAGGGTAACAAGTTCTTCACTTGAGTTCTCTTTTTATTGCATTTAATCTTCACGCATGTTCTTTTGTAGGTAAGAAGACCCGTGCGAGTGATGCCATGGATGAGAAATTATTACCCTTAATAACTACTCGTTTACGAGGTGTCTCCTGACGGAAAAAGTATCAGAATCTTGGAAGAATGCTAACATCATTCTAATAAATAAGACAGGTGATGACAAGGACTTGGAGAATTACAGGCCGATCAGCGTGCTATCCGTAGTATGTAAGCTATTTACAAAGGTAATTGCTTGCAGAATTAGGACAACAATAGAATTCAATCAACCAAAGAAACAAACAGGATTTCGAATAGGCTACTCAACAATCGACCACATTCATACTATCAATCAGGTAATAAAGAAATGCCCAGAATAGAGCCAACCACAATACATGGCCTTCATAGATTACGTGGATGCGTTTGATTCAGTACAAAATATCAACAGTCATGCTGACACTGCGGAATCAGGGCGCCGTCAAAGCATATGTAAACATCCTGAATAAATCTACAGGGGATCAAATGCTACCATCGTGCTTCATAAAGAAAGCAACAGAATACCAATCAAGAAGGGTGTAAGACAGGGGGATACAATCTCTCCAATGCTGTTTACCGCGTGTTTACAGAAGGTTTTCAGAGGCCTATAATGAGAAGAGTTAATGTAGAGTACCTTAGTAACCTGCGCTTCGCAAATGACATTGAATTGCTGAGTAACTCAGGCGACGAATCGCCACTCATGATTACGGAGTTATACAAGGAGAGCAAAAATATGGGTCTTATTATTACTGTGAAGGAAACGAAAGTAATGTACAACAACCTCGGGAGAGAACAGCCCTTCGAGATAGGTAATAGTGCACTTCAAGTTGTAAAAGACTATGTCTACTTAAGTCAGGTAATAACCACGGAGCCGAACCACGAGACTCCAGTAACTAGAAGAATAAGAATGGGGTGAAGCACATTTGGCAAGCACTCTTAGATCAAGACAGGTAGATTGCCAGTATCCCTCAAGAGGAAGGTATAAAACAGCTGCATCTTCCCGGTACATAGCTACAGAGCAGAAACCTGGAGACTTACGAAGAGGGTTCAGCTTAAATTGAGCACGACACATCTAGCAATGGAAAAGAAAATGGTGGGTGCAACCTTAAGAGACCAGAAGATAGCAGAGTGGATTAGGGAATAAACCGAGGTTAAGGATATCATAGTTGAAATCAAGAAGAGAAAATGGACATGGGCCGTGCATGTAGCACGTAGACAGGATAACTACTGGTCATTAAGGGTAACTAACTGGATTCCCAGAGAAGGCAAGCGGGTTAGGGAGAGACGGAAAGTTAGGTCGGCAGATGAGATCAAGATGTTGGCGGGTATGAATTGGCAGCAGCAAGCACAGGACCGAGTTGACTGGCGGAATATGGGAGAGGCCTTTGTCCTGCAGTGGACGTAGTCAGGTTGCTGCTGATGATGAAGAAGATGATGATGATGCTGATGCTGTTGATGATGATGATGATGATGGTGGTGGTGATGATGATGGTGGTGATGATGATGATGATGGTGATGATGGTGGTGGTGGTAGTGGTGGTGGTGGTGGTAATGGTGTTGGTGGTGGTGGGGGTGGTGATGATGATAATGATGAATATTAGCAATGCCAATTTTGGGACGTGTTAGTGAACGAAACTCGACGACATGTCTGTTAGTGCTCAATATGTCGTCGAATACTTATAGTTATTGTATTATCATTTGGAAAGGACCCGATAAAATTGTGTTTGTGTTGCGAGATGTCATTTTCTGATCACTGACCTCAACTACACCCTACTTTCTGTTCCCCGAAAAGGTCCCCCACAAGTTCCAATGACCAACATAGCGAAAAATGGTCTGTGACCAAGTAACATAGTATATTGAAAATACTACGTGACGCTAATAGGCTTTGGACTCAGAAAAGACAGGTCTGAAATACTTACAAAAATATCTGACCGTGAATTCACTTTGGGTCCCAGGAGGATATAAAGAGTAGAGACTGCAATATAGGCCAATGGCTATTTTGTATTTTGTATTCTGGCGTTCCTGTCGTGCCACTTTCATATATGAGCATGAATTAGAAGTTTATAAGCATTTTATTGGTGTTTAAAGTGTCTATGAATGCCTATTTGTACGTTAGTGTCTAAATTTCCATGAGTGGCTATGAATGGCTAATTTCACAATCTGAGCCTATTTGAACGCTATTTAACCTCAAATATTGCTTCCGAGTGCTGTTGGAGACCGGTATTCATGTTACCGAGTAAAATTGAACTGTCGGAACTCTATGAGGTGCTACATATACTCATTCTAATAGGTTCTTTTTAGCACTGTGAAGGCTACAAGGTCTTTTAGCCAATAGGAGAGCAGATTAGCCTCTATACACATATATTCATCCGCATCGCATCGTCTGCTCAGCATATTCCGAGCGCCTGCTCGCATGCGCAGGCAATACGATGTGCTTTTCGCAGCTGCAGGATGATCAAGAACAAACGAAATACCGTGAAGTATCATCAGGTGGAAGTAGATAGAGATAATAAAAAGAAATGTGCGCGTGCTTTTCATTTTGTTTGTCATCTACTTCGTAAAAGGCGCTTGACTAGTTCAATTAAGAAATTTTACTCGGAAATTAAAACTTGTTGCGTGTCCAATGAAAGGCTTTGTACCACGAGAATTTTTCATTGGTTCATTGCGAGCCGTGAAAGCATGGTGCGAGGAGATGAGCTTCAAACCTTTGCCTTTTGCGGGGTGCACACTTCACAAGCCAAATTCTATCCCTGCTCTCTTTGGTATAGGAGCAACCCAGAGCCGGAAGATCACACGAAGTGGAGTTCGCCGATTATTAGCTTTTCTGGGAGTCTCCGAGTCTATGAAAAGGGACCGCTTACTGCTCTCCTATAGTTGAGTACCAAGCACTCGAAATCATTAAACATTTTTTTTTAAACACAGAGTATTGGCTTTTTTAAACACACATGCATCAACACTTCATTCGCTCGAAAGGTTACATTCACATGAGATACCTATAACAGGGCGGGGACGCATGCGGTATTGTTGTTTCGACGTTTCTTATATTGTACTGCCTGTTTCTGTGGAATGAGTGAGCGCACTATATGAGCGCACGTTTAGAGAAACTAGCTCGTATCATATAGCCCCACTACAACACACAGCGTCGCACCACTGGAGCTGCTCTAAGAGATGATGCAGCGAAAACACGCCAAGCGTTGTGAATGCTGGCACCGGCATGTTGCGAGAACACCAACGCAAATGAAATGGGGGCATATTAGTCTACCATGTCTCTATAGACAAAAAGATAAAAAAATGTCATGCGATGGTTCCGTTCCTATTTTCCAGAATCTGTGTCAACCTTCATTTTTCTATTCAGGCAACAAATTGCACATGTTCCACTCGTCGCCTCGAATAATTGTCACAGTATCACGTGCTACTGTGATGCACGCACTACCACTCCTTGTTGTATACGTCAGCTCTACCATGTTGGGAAGCGCGTCTATGAGAGGAAGGTCAAGCGACATTTAGTCTGGCATTTCGCCTTTTTCTGCGGCGGGTATAGCATCGCAAATCTCGGCATATGACATCGTGAGCATCCAAAGCATGCAGTCATCTTGCCTGCTTGAAATTCTCTACCTTATGAAGTGCGTTTCAAGGAGGTCCCAGACAGAACATAAATTGACACTGTGTGGTTAGAGCAAGTTCATAAGAGGCAAAATTACTCTTCTGGCTTAAAGCACTCAGGCTTTTTCATCTTGTGTTGCATCTCAAAGCCATTGCGAAAACAAAGGGACGCAGGAACGTAATCAATCGATGGTGGACACCTAACTAATCATGCTGGGCTATTGAAAAGCAAAGACCATACGCTACAAACCCTGAAGAAAAAAACTACATGCCTATATGATAAACTATTGGCGCCTTTGTACCATCATAAACTAAAACACTTCTGATTGGTTTCCTGTCGCAGACACCGATTACCCACGTGTTTATTCAAAAAATGCATGTGAATAGTGTAGAGCCTATTGTGCCTATATGTACAATATTGGGGACCTAAAGCAGTATTTTTTCCACCTATTTATGGCGCGTATTAACTGCTCTTTCAGTGCGCACAAATGCGGCCTTTAAAGATGAGTTGACATCGTCACGTCATAGCGGTCACTTCATCCCTTCGCTATATACTGAAGTCTGCCTGGCATAGCGTGCGAGTGTGGTGAACGAAAATGACTTATAATCAATCAGTCAACTTATTTTTCTTCATTTCACTAAATATATTAGCGGAGAATAAAAGCACTACATGACTGATATTATAACTACATGACCCATACTAACTGGCTCAGCTATCCACAACATTGCAGTGCATAAAGTGTAACTGAAATCCAAGCTGCTTTGTAGACATGTATGTTTTATTACAGTTGATGCGGCATTCAAGAAGACGAAGGCAGCGTTTAAGATATGCGCCGAGCATATGCTGCCTTTCATCGATAGTTAAAAAACAATCGAGGCTATCAATTTGTACAGCAGCATTACCGAAAACGACGACATCACAGCCGGGCTGTTAAGGTCTATGTTCTTCGTGTGCCGTAGATAAAAAATGAGGACCATCATGAACTGGCGCGTCTAATCTTCATCCTCTTTCTCATCAGATCTCTCTACCTGATTGTCTTTGCTACCAATGGGCGGGGCACCGACGCTCTGGCGAATAATGAAATAACTTCGTGCATCAATTCTAGCCAACTTATCTATGATCTAAACGAGAGTGGCTTGATCACCTGGCTATCCGGGCAAGCAGGCAGCACAGAGTGCTTTGTGTAGTGTCGTACGGTTAGACGGCTGCAAATTGAAGCGATAATAATATAAATTATTATTATTATTATTATTATTATTATTATTATTATTATTATTATTATTATTATTATTATTATTATTATTATTATTATTATTATTATTATTATTATTATTATTATTATTATTATTATTATTATTAACATGGTCTAGAATCCTATGTCTCAAAAACCACAAAATAATTATGAGACATGATCTAGTTGAGGGCCCCGGTATATTTCTACCAGCTGGTGTTTTTCAACGCGCGTTGCCATTGCACAGCACGGGGGCGTCGACCATTTTCCCTCCAGCAAAATGCGACTGGTGCGACCGGGTTCCAAGCCGTGACCTGCGGGTCAGCAGCCGGGCACGCTCTCCTTTGATCCACTAAGGCGGAAAAAGGTGGTAAGAACTCCACTCCTGGGAAATTGCATGTAGCCGCACAGGAAGTATATCTTACCTAAATAAATTGAACGCACCAATGGCTTTCCCTCTTTTTACCACAGAAAAAGGGAAACACTGTGCTCTTATTTCCCCGTTGTGGCTTATTCCAAAGCCTAGTGTTTATGAGTTTTCAATGATCACGCCCTTTTCGCAATATTACTTTCAGTCCTATTGGGTAGAATCACTTCTATAAAAATAAATATGATGGCAACATATGTGTACCGTGTTCTTTAAATTTCCTGGCTGTTTTTCAAGTTCACGATCATTTCCATGGCTCGAACTCTCGAATAGGTTTGACATAACATCGTTATGTTACATGATGTACACGTAACGACTTTTCATATGCCGCGATTGCGCACATCCGGCTTAGATAACCGAAAAGTCTAAAGGCGAATACCGTGTCTTTTTGCGTCCATTTTTCAAATGCTACCCCACAATTTCTATTGTTAACAAACTACATCTATAAATCAAGCGCAGTCAGCAACCAAACTGACTCAGCCTTACTATTCTTACCATCAGTCAACTTGCAGAAGGCGTGATCACTGGCGAAAATAATAAAATAAATTTCATTGTAAATGATAGGCTTCACGACTTTAACTTTAAGCCGACATTTCATTCTTTACTTTTCATTCTAATATTACAGATACGACAAATGGTATGCATGTATATTACAGATATCTTCTCGAGCTGCGTTCCCGTGAAAGCGCAATATATGTGATTAAACGCCTCCTGCAGGCGCTTGTGCAATGTGCGGCCAACTATATAGTTCTAAAGTTTTGAGCAGCTTTCAAGGGGCCAATCAATGCGTGTTTTGAACGTTCTGTTTACTCAAACTGCAGATGCTTCTAAGGAATGAACATGTCTCGCAGACCTCATATTTTAGGATACACTAACACTACTAGGTTCGCTGCTAGGAGCAACGTTTTACTTCCTAAGGTTCATGCTAACCATGGCAAACCATCTTCACAATTGTGTGCTATTTATTTTTGGAATAGTTCACCCACATCACCAAAATGAGAAGTTTGTTTTATTTCATTCTAAATTATTTCTAAGCACATTGGCTAAATACTCAATTTCCCTTTTTTCTATACTTGCACAAGATCTGTGCTAGTCTACGCTGGAGTTATTATTAGTCTTTTATGTTTGAAGCACACTTGTTTTTCATTCTTGTTTCTGCATTGGTTATTTTGTTTTCGCGGTTCAAACAGCTGCTAGTCCTAGCTTTATTTATTTGTAATTATCACCGCAGATCCCGTTTCACTGAAGTACTTCGGGATTCTCGTCTGTGTGTGTTATCTTCTGTAACATTCGTTTTATGTCATGAGACTAAAACTGATTGATTGATAGATTCACTAACTCATTGAGACATTTTTTAAGGTCTCAGTCAATCGGCAAGAATTGTCGACAGTAACAACAGTAAGCGCTGTTTACTATTAAATGCTAAGTATTTTGCGAACTTTGGCGTCTTTTACCGTATCTATCTGTCTATCTAACTTGCCTCCTATGACTTTTAGCTCTCCAGAACGTTTCAATGATGGGATTTATACCAAAAGTGGTATGGCATAACATCATTGTTTCGGAAGCACAAGGGAGTTGTCATAACAAGAAAATCGTGACTTGTATGTCATGTATGTTATGATTTACATGCCATGGTATTGTTGCTCTTGTGATGATTTTGTTCACATGACATTGCAAAACTGGTATGGTACGCCAACACTGCTTGGCGAACATAAGTGACAGGCCCTAACGTGGAAATCATGACATACATGTCATGTCATGGCTACACGCTACGAGTCCTGATGCTAAGTCTTGACTACACGCGAACTCGTCACTACACGCTACGATCATGGTGTCGTCGCGGCCATTTCAGTAGCTTCACGTATACCAAATGTGGTAATACAGACGTGAATGGATGACGAAGGTATAGGACTGGTGCAAACATGATAATTATCAAGTGCGTGTCATGTGAAAACATGGCTAAATGCTACACTCATAATGCACTCGCGGCCGTTTCGCTAGCTTCAAATATACCTTATTTGGCGTTATGTGACGGTATTAGACCACGAAGGTATTATACACGCCCAAACACTATAATCGTGACATGCGTGTTATGTAAAATATGACGAAGTGCTACCCTGTTAGTGTGCTCGCGGCCGTTTCGCTATCTTCACATATACCTAATTTGATATTACATGATGTGAATGGCCCCACCGCGGTGGTCTAGTGGCTAAGGTACTCGGCTGCTGACCCGCAGGTCGCGGGTTCGATTCCCGGCTGCGGCGGCTGCATTTCCGATGGAGGCGGAAATGTTGTAGGCCCGTGTGCTCAGATTTGGGTGCACGGTAAAGAACCCCAGGTGGTCAAAATTTCCGGAGCCCTCCACTACGGCGTCTCTCATAATCATATGGTGGTTTTGGGACGTTAAACCCCAAAAATCAATCAATCAACGTGATGTGAATGGAGGGCGAAATTATATTACTGATACAAACACAAAAATCATGATATGCATGTCATGCTGGAACATGACTGCATACTGTACGTGGAATCTGCCTTTTTGTTTTGCTCGAGAGCTTTTAGGGTCGCCTTCTTGTCTCCGATGTCATAGAGAGAAACAAGGTACCAATCTTCATGCTAGCGATCGCTACTTGAAGAGTGCTCGACGCTGCCGGCCCGTATGTCTTGCTTGTGTTTCGGAAACACTGGAGGGGAGGGGGGGGAGCTGCAAGTGCACGGAGCAATTTGTTCTGAATGACTAAGCAAAATGCCCTGCGCGATCGAATTAAGTTGCCGTAAGGAGCACGTTCACGCTCAAACTGAGCCGCGCTAAAGCAATATCGTTTTTTCACGACTATTGTTCGGCCATACTGCACTCGAAAAAACTTTCCAGTCGGTTTTCAGTTTTCGGCTTCCTTTTCGGCGTTAAAGCACTAGGCATTGTCCCAAAGTGCTTTACGGTTAGTATTTTATGAGCCCCCCAGTATCCGATTTTCGAAATGCCGTTACTTTTACGTGAGATGGTGTACACAGTGTGATGCGCGGGTATTGGTGCCAAGCTTAATTTTCGATTCACTACTCCTTTTTTTGTCGGAGTTTTAACCGCATGAGAGATGGTGCATTTCATCAACAAAATAAGTTCCTAAATGTAAATACAGCCCTAAATTAGGTGTCATACTATTTCTTACGAAAGTTTTCTTGAAGAGCAGGAAATCTAGAAGTAAGTGGTTGGTCGAAAGAACTTAGAAAGTAGAGTGTCATACGGTGCCCGTACCACTAATGAGGGGCGGCCTTTTCTGAACACACCTCGTACAGCTTTCATCTGCACCCAATGATTAAAGAAGTAACTTTACGGCTGAATTGTTTCTTCATGTCCAATGCAGCGTAAAGGCCACCGTATAGAACAAGTTCTCCTCAGAGAACAACTCATTTTTAGTACAATTTCTTGCAATTTATTTTATTTACGACCTATTTTATATTACAATATAGTGCGACTCATTGAAGCCACATGTGCCAAAGCCATGGTTCTGAATAAAGCATCCTGTCCGCGTTAAAAAGCTATTAAAATGATTTATTCAAAGCGAAGAAACTCAAACAAGTCATTGCAGAATCAAAACATAGAGAACATATCAACCGAGACCTAAATGCCGCAAAAGAAAGCAATGACTATGGCGAAGGATACACACGTGACACAATGGTTACCCTATGCTGTTCAATCATTTTTCTAGCGACAGACGCCTGCTTCGTTCTTTTCGTTCTCTGAAAGCATCAAAGATGTTGGCTGACGCATGTACTTTTTTTATTACCAACTACGACATAATTCTACAAACGTCACTGATGAAGAAGTACTGCTGTAGTGTGAAAGTGTTTTGCACACGATGATTAACGTTCGTCCAAATGTTTCCTTAACCATAGTCATATTTCGTTCTATTTCACTTGATAATTTTACCTCCTAATACGAGTGAATTTCGCTTAACAGCGCTCGCATTCATCCAGTACAATGGCGGAATGTTCTCAAAAGCTGTTGTGACCTTACACTAAATGTCCTTTCAAAGGTGGTGCTGCTTACTGCTGAAACGCTGTCAGGACCGTGTTTAACAACTCAAAATGTCTAGTTGAGCTGGCTTGAAGTAGTATCACAGCAGGTCTCAAGTGATGTAAATTACTTGACTGGCGGTCATTTCATAGCTTGCCCACCTGTTCTGTCATGGTTTCTTACTCATTAAAACAGTACTTTTTTGGTCCTCATAGTCGCAATCACAGCTAATATGGCACAGACGTTCTACAGTGCTTGCTTGATAAGCTTTTCAAACGGCTTACTAAGTAAATGACATCACAGGGCAGACGAGCTACAGCTGTTCATCAGCACACAACCAGTGAAATTCACTTTGGGCCATGAAAATCTAGTGCTGAACGGGCTTTACTATTGTACTGGTGGTCAAAGGAGCCAACTAAAAACGTATTTACAGTGAGGCAATACATCCAACAAAAGTATAGCCTATGCTTATATTAATCAGTAACTATATGTGAAGGATTTTACGCGAAAAAAAACGATATGATGACTCAGCAAGCCACCATGTGGAGGTCTGGAAATTTATACCATCTGATGCCCTCTAACGTGCACTGGCACGGCACAAGTCTCTTCGCTTGTCGCTTCGATTGAAGTGCTCCAGCCGTGGCCAGGTACGAACTCGCGACCATCGGGTGAATGAATATTAAACCACACTGCGTATTGAAACTGAATGCCTGACAACACGTTCCGTCCAACCAACAGTCAATGTTCAATTTCATTGGACGTTCAACCTCAAGTCCAACGTCAAAGAATGTGCACAAAGGGGGAATACATGACCATATCAATTTTATAGTGGCTCTAAATCTCTAACGGAAGCTAGTGTAATTTTTTTTCAAACTTTTCAAAACTATCCAGCACCAACGTATAGTGCACTTTTGTTTATCTGAAGTTTTTTCTTCATTTCGGTGTTTTTATAATCTATGTCTCATTTTCTAACGGCTCAGTTGCTATCATTTCAACGCACTTCATTATTATGTATGTTCTTCAATTTCTTAGTTTATTTGCTCGCTTTTATATTCAGTTCAGTTTTCACTTTTTCTTCATGAAAATACAATGTTCAGAACTTCAATACAATAGAATGCTCGGCCAGTTAGTAAAACACAATGCGGAAATATATGAGCGCACAGGGTAGCAGGAAAGGCACGTGGCAGAAAAGACGCTCTTTCTTTCAGGGGATTTTCCTGCTACCTTGTGCGATCATATATTTCCGCATTACAAAGTCAAGAGTTCATGATATACAGACGAGGGTCCCAAAGTCGGCCAACTGTATTGGGACCCTAGGTGAATAATAACAATAAAGGTTTATTTTAACAACACGTATTATTACACAACGTAAGTGGAAGGGAACAGTAAATGTACTAAAGAACTACAAGTGAGTGAAAGAACAAAAACACGGTCAAAGCAATACAGCTACCTGATAAACAGTTATACAAGTGCACTAAGCAAACCATAAAAAAACCAAGCCTAGAATTTCTAATTTCTTACACTTTTATAATAAAATTCATTATTGTTGTAAGCCTAGTTATACAAGATTAGGTTTTTAAGCTCATGTTTGAATGCATGCAACGATGACAATGATTTCAGTGAGTAGGATAAATAATTCCAAAAGTTATTCACCGTAAAAAAAGATGCTATTTTTTCATAGTTCGTGCTACATTTAGGTAAAAATAAGTTGTGATTATGGGCGAAACTAGTGGGGTTGCTGTTAGTGAGTAATCTAGCATCGATTAACTCAAGGACAAGCTGTTGTTTTCAGATGTGTAAATAACATTAGGATTAAGTGAAAATGAAACAAGCCAGACACAGTAAAATGCGGTAAGCCGGAAGGAATGGGCTGCATTGAAATAAAATGAACTGCTTGTAATATAGCCAATGGCCTGATTCTGAATATGCTATGTGGATAAAAGATGAGTGTTATATATACTACCTCATGATGTAATGCCATAGTGATTTCACTCTGTGCCACCCGAGAGCAAGTCAAGCCTGCGTCAGGGTTCCGCACCATGGTAGTCTAGGGGTTAAGGTACTCGCCTGCAGACCCGCAGGTTGTGGGATCGAATCCCGGCTACGGCGGCTGCATTTTCCATGGAGGCGGAAGTGTTGTAGGCCCGTGTACTCAGATTTGGGTGCACGTTAAAGAACCCCAGGTGGTCGAAATTTCCGGCGCCCTCCACTACGGGGTCTCTCATAACCGTATGGTGGTTTTGGGACGTTAAACCTCCTTTATCATCAAGCCAAGGTCGGTGAAACTTTTCGTAAAACACCATACGAAGTGTGGTGCTGTACGCACGAGTATCACGCAAGTTTTTTGACACGCACTATTGTGCGCAATAAGTGTTCTTTAGCACACGAAAGAGTAATAGCAATGGCCCATTTGTCACGGGATAATGTTCAGTTTCGTTTACAAAGCTGTAAGACTCCAGAGCCACCAGAATAAAATCAGAACGTGCTTCGTTCAGACCGGAACAAGGTATTCATGAAGGAGCTTACTGAGCTGCCGATATGGCAGCCTGATGCGTCACAGCAAAATGAAAAAAATTAACCCATCTCCCTCAAGAGAGAACGATGAGTAGCATGCGAAGCAGCACACGAGTGGACTTCAAGTTCCGTTAATCACGGACACCTTGCCTGATTTTAACACATACTTGCGAGTGGAGCACACCATGATTTCACTGTAGTGTCTTTTCCTGTTACTCGTCCCGAATTTTTTTTTGAGCACCGCATGTGAGTTCATCCCAAGCGGCAGCACGTGGGTTGATCGCGTGTCTGCAGAATCTCGTTCCCCAACGCCATGAAGTGATTGCTGAGAGAGCGTAAGGGCAAATTCACTTACCCAGGCCAGAACGCTCTAGCACCTGAGCACGTTCTGGTAGTGCTTGGGCCTGCTGTTGCGCATGAGCATTAAGGGTGGTTCCACCACACACCGCACAAAACTCCTTCATGACGCTTCTCATGTAAACAAACAATTAGAGGGTAGCGAGTTGAGTGAGTTGGAAAATAGTCATTACGGCCAGCACAAACGAAGTACCAACAGGGAAGAGAGCGCACCCCCAATCACTGATAAAAAAAGAGTGATGAAAAAACGAGTTCCAACTGAGGGCAATTTCGAGGTGATAGTGCCACAATGGAGCTGGGCTTTTTATATATAGCATAGGTATAAATCTAGATTCTGAAGCAATAAAGACGCTTGTACTTATACTGTACAAGTAATGGAAGCCATATAGCATGTTTCTATTAGGTGTGAATGTATTCGCCCCTTCTTTATTGGAATTTTTTTTGTTTTTCATGGAGAACTATGGTAGATGCAGTTCAAGTGTGAATTTCTTCCAGTAGCTTTATGTATGGTTCGTCCATGCCCTGATTCCGCAGAGCCTGCATCATTCCTGATGTCTCGGATGAGTTAAACGCCCTCTCGTAATCTATAAGGGTGATGTGTAGGAGTTGATTCTATTCCGCCCATTTCTCTATCACCTGGTAAAAAGTGTGAATACAGTCTATTGTTGAGTCACCTGCACGAAATCCTCTTTGGTTTTTTTTCTGATTGAACTGTAATGTCCCCTTAATGTTATTAGCTATTATTTTTCTAAATAGCTGATAGAGAACCGACAGTAAGCTGATCGGACTGCTATTTTCAAGTCCTTGGCGTCTCCTTTCTGGTGGATTAAGATGATGTTGGAATTCGTACAAGAGTCTGGTATCCTTTCTGTCAATAGACTCTGTTATATAGGTTGGCCAGTTTTTTTAACACAATTTATCCGCCATGTTTCAGCCGGTTAGTTGTAAGCTTGTCCTGACCAGCAGACTTGCCTCTTTGAATCTCTTTTATGGCTCTCCTTACTTACCCTGTCATTACTGGTAGGATGTCATATTCCTCTTGGGTAATATTGCTTCTTACGATATTGTCCTTGTTGTTTCGGCTTCTGTACACCTCTGTGTAGAACTCCTACCTATATTGGTTATGACATTGCCTTCCTTGTCCCTTAATGCACCCATCTTATTTTTGGCTATACATAAGTTTCACTTGGCAGCTTTTAAGTCTCTGCAGCTTTTCACGGCCTTCTCCATTCTCCTCGATGTAAGGTAACTGACCTTCTGGTGTCGGCCACCTTACGCCTATTAACTTCGAAAGCTTCATCAGCTCTATTTGGTCGGTTGCATTTGAAGAATTCATGGTTTGTCGTCTTTTCATAAAATTTTACGTCTCCTGGGTCACTTTGCGAGTGCTATTCTAGTGACTGCACCTCCAACTTCCATTGCACACATTTATGATAATAGTAAGATTGTCGTTTATTGTGCTAACGCTATCGTCGGTTACATCGTTTACAGTCTCAAATCTATTCTAAAGTGAAACTCTGTATTCTTGTACATTCTCTCTCTTTGCTAGCTCATAAATCTCTTCTTCTGAATCAGTTTATGCCTTTGACTTTTAAATCTAGTTGAATATGACCTTTTACCTTCTATGGTCAATGTATCGGATCTTCCCAACTACTTCGGTATCCTGTACAACGCCTGAGTGTGTACACAGAATGAAGTATATTTCATTTTAGTTTAGCGATTATGATGTCGCCAGGTCCACTTACGCTTAGCCAGTTTTCTAAAGAATGTATTGAAGAGCCGTCAATTACTATATTCTGCGAACTCTACAAATACTTCCCCTTTGGTATTTCAAGAGCTGATGCCATACTTTTCCAGTGTATAGTCTGCGGCCTGTTTTCTTTATACTTTGGCATTAAAGTAACCTATAAGTATAGTACACTCTGCTTTATTATTGCTCATTCCACGTCTTCGTAGAACCATTCAACCAAATTTATTTATTCATTGTTTTATTTATTTATTTATTTTATTATTTATTTATTTACGCTGGCTTGCTTTGCAAGCCATAAGAAGAAGTGGGTTGTACAAAAAGCTAGAAGAAACAAAAGTAGCGAATTGTGAATACACATTTTGAAAAAAAGTAAAAAAATGTTAAGATATCGGTCATGAACAATATTTACAGCGTGGTAAATACTGAAAACAGTATAATATAAAAAAACGCAGAGTATTGTAGGTGAAAATGCCGGCAAGCAGTTAAAGGGATAAAAACAGCAGAACAAATAACCAATCGTAGCTTAAAAAAAGTACCGGTAGACGAATGTAAAAAGCAGAAAAAACATGACAAGAATGCGCAAAAGAGCACTTGAATACTGAGCGCAAAGCTCAGCAACAAAAAGAATATGTTTGTGTTGAAACACCTTGTGTCATAGATTACTAAGAGCATGGACAAAACAAGATACATATTCAGGCATTGCATTCAATTAATGGACGGCACGAGGAAAAAAAGGCTGTTTGAAGATGTTGGTTCAGCAGGAATATTCAGTTAATTTGAGCGAATGAGATGAGCGAGTAGGGCACCGGCCACACGGTTTCATGTACAAATACTTGTCTGTTTTAACGTGTTCGTGGTAAATTTGGGTATAACATTTTGAGTCTTTCTCGATGGCGTCGTGTCTCTAGAGGTTCGAGGTTCGCGTCTTGTAGTAAAGCACTCACGGATGTGTGACAACGATAAGAATTGAAAATGAAACTGACTGATTTTCCTTGTATGCTCTCGAATTCACTTGTGGTTGACTAGTGTAGGGACCCCAGACAGGAGCAGCATATTCTGACCGTGGCCTAATGTATGTTTTGTACGCCAGTAATTTCATGTTACTCGCGCATTTTTACAAGGTTCGCCTCAGATATCCAAGCTTTTTCATTGCTCTATTTCCAATGTAAGCTATGTGACTATTTTACCCAAGGTCCGATGTGATCACTTGGCCAAGATATTTGTAATCATTAACAAACGATAAGATATGACCGCTTATGTTGTATACAAAGGGTAATGAATTCTTTTTGCTTGTTATCTAAAGTGTTTCTTTTTTTGGGGGAGGGTTAAGGTTCATCTGCCATTCTAAGCACCATGTAGCTATTACGGACAAAGATGAATTCAGGAAAGCCTGGTCTACCTCGCGGCGAATTTCTTTGTAAAGCATACAGTCATCTGCAAACAGTCAAATTTCAACTTGTATGTTTTTACTATGTCGTTAATAAACAGTAGAACAAATAGAGGACCTAAAACTCATTCTTGTGGTACAGCAGACTGCACATCGGATGAAACTGCACAGACTGCACATCAGAAAAAATAGAGGACCTAGGACTGATTCTTGTGGTACAACAAACTGCACATCGGATGAACCAAAGTTAGCGTTTTCAACAACAAGTGCCTGTCACCTACACAGCCAAACACGCATCTACCCTTCGAAGAAGGCAGTCATCTTCAAAATAGGTTTTAGTTTTGATGACAACATTTGATTGTATACGTGGTCGAAGTCCTCCTCAAAATCTACGCATATTATGTCGATCTGACCTTGGTTGTTCAGTGTGACCGCATTTTCGTGTACAGCTTCCAGTAGTTGGGTTACAGTTGATTTTTCGCGGCGGAAGCCGTGTTGCCGCGTAACACAGAGGCCGTTGTTTTCAATAAAACTTGATTTGCTTAAATATAACTTGTTCTATGAGTTTTGATGACGTGCAAAGTAACAAAATAGGACGGTAAGAGGCAAGCAGTGAATTATCTGTTGATTTAGGGATAGGTACAGTTTTCGCATGCTTCCAGTCATAAGGTATTTCTGCAGGCGAAAGCGATTTTTTGAAGATAATGCAAAGATATTTGGCGCACCATACGGCGTATCTCCGAAGGAAGGCATTCGGTATTTCATCGACACCTTGCGATTTTTTTATATCAATGTCAAGAAGCATGCACAGCACTCCCGCTTCATTCACATCGAGAGGACCCATGGGTGGAAACTCATCAAGAACAGCTGTGGGTGGTATCTCGTCATTGTCATTTGTGAATACGGAGCAAAAGTATTCGTTCAAAGCATTTGCAATTAAAAGATTGTTGGCTGGTATGGTGCTGCAACACAACTATCAGATACGCGGGTCTGTTTTTCGGGGATGTCACTTATCTGGGGATGTCAGAAGAAAGTTTTGGAGTAAAGCATTTTGGTAGTGGTCTTTTGCTTTCACTATACCAATTTTGAACTGTCGGCACAAGTTGCTTATTCTATCGAAGTTGGCCGTCGATAGCCAAATTTTGAGATTTTTTTTGCTTTTTTTCAGTTTTCATCCATGGCGCAACAGGTCTCGTGTCATCCAAGGATTCGTTTCACATACAACTTTTCGTTTTGATGGCACAAAATTGTGGATGCACTCGTGAACAAGTTTTTTTTAAAGGAGGACCATAATCTAATAATGGATGCATCATGTGATTTCGAAAGGCTTACAGACTTACAAAACTCATTAGCTAAAGCATTGAGTATGTCGACATCACTAGCACATGAGAAAACAGTAATGAAATGCAGACTTTTAGAAGGTTTCAATCGGTAGTTTATCTCTAGCGTAATACACACCATTTTGTGATATGGAATTTCCTCAAGTACGAAGACCATTGGGTCGCGCTATAGGACGTGATCGTTTATGAAAAAAAAAGATACAATATGTTTCGTGCTTGGGTCTGTTGCTTCACTTATTACGTCAGCCCATGAAAGAAGACGATATCAGTTAAAGGTTCTTCTGCCGCACAAAGAGCGCTAGGAAAATCAGTGCACCACTGATTGATTGATATGTGGGGTTTAACGTCCCAAAACCACTATATGATTATGAGAGACGCCGTAGTGGAGGGCTCCGGAAATTTAGACCACCTGGGGTTCTTTAACGTGCACCCAAATCTGAGCACACGGGCCTACAACATTTCCGCCTCCATCGGAAAATCAGTGCACCACTCGATCGATGGGACGTCGAAATCACCAGTGAGCAAAATGTTTTTGCTATACTTACGAGCTGAGCACTGAAATTCATTCAAGTTATCGAGAATGTATCACAGTTTGGTGGGCGGCAAAAGCCGGCGATTAAAAGATAGAAGTCACTCAAAAATACCTTTGCAATTACGGATTCAGTTCCTGCTCAGGTAATCAGGTAATATCAGGTAATCTTTGAACATGCAGGAAGCTACGAAACATTAACGCAACTCCATCTTTCCGCGAATGTCTGTCTTTCCTCTATATTTTGTAACCGGGTGGTGTTATCTCAAAGTCTGCGATACCAAAGTGCAGCCAAGTTTCGGTTATTATTATGACGTGGGGCTCATGCGCCACAACAATGCTTTGCAAGTCGCCAAGCTTGTTCACGATGATGCGAGCATTTATATTAATGCGGCAGAAGCACTTCTGGATGACGGAAGTAGTTCATGGCTTCGTCCTAGAATTTTTGTTAGGTGCTAAATTGGGAGTTTTTTTCATCTCGGCAGCATCCCATACGTATGCGTCCCCATTTATAATAACTATGTAATGTGCGAGCTTCACTTTCAGGCCTTTATTTCTCTCGTTTACAGTGCTTTCCCATAAGTGCTTCCTAGTTTCGCTAGTCTCTGGTAAAAAGTTGTCAACAATTGAGGTATCTTTTCCTTTCAGTTTAGCGCAATCCCTGAGCACGTATATTTTTTCACGGTGGCCAGTGACCTTTAGTGCAACTGGTCGGTATTTTTCCTCCTTTTTCGTTTTTTTCAGTCAATTCTTCTAACTGTTGTGACGCGCGTTTCCAAATATCTCACAAACTACTGTATTTGTTAGCGATTGCAATGTTTCATCAGGGTGTTCCGTTAATCCAAACACGGGAAGGTTATTGCGTCTGCTTCTATCTTCTAAAACGATTAACTTCCTTTGCATGGTATGGATTGTTGCCTCGAGGCTAGAAATTTTGCCTGTGAGTTCTTTGAACGCTGCTGTCGAATTTTCGACTTTGGACACAATAGTATCAACTCTAGCTTGCACAGCTTTTTGCCCTTCAAGGATTTGACGCAACATTTCCTCTGTGTTCGGTCCTGCGTTCAATTCCACGTCACCACAATTGGCATACAACATCATGAACAAAAAACACAATATTGATACACATCTGGGGCACGTCAGCTCGATGAAACAACGGTTACTAGTTTTTTATAGTAGAGTAGGTAATACTAACCTGCATGAAATACAAGAACGGGTCCATCATGCTAGTCGGGGAGCAGCCGATGTGCCCACTGAAGAAGTTGCAGTTCGGCCCGCCTTTCATAGACGTTCACATTCATGACGTCAAACTCGTGGGTGGGTACATTTTACCACTGTCGCCGCCGAAGTGACACAGAAGCCGAACTGCGTTGGCGCATTGAGGGATGTCTGTCGAAGCAAAAACATCCCTGAATGAAGCAAAGACGTACTTTTTCACATCTTTAGATGCGCTGATCTATCCAGTCGAACCTAAGAGAGCAATCTGCTTGAAATACAAGAACGGGTTCATCATGCTAGTCGGGGAGCAACCGACGTGCCCACTTAAGAAGTTGCAGTTCAGCCCAACTTTTATAGACGTTCGCATCGATGACGTTTAACTCGAAGATTTGTACATTTCACCGCCGAAATAACATAGAAGCCGAACTGCGCAGGCGCATTCAGGGATGTCTGTCGAAGCAATGACATACCTGAATGAACCAAAGACGTACTTTTCCACAGCTTTAGATGCGCTGACCTTCCAGTCAAGCCGAAGAGAGCAATCTGCATCAAATACAAGTATGAGTTCATCATGCGAGTCGGGGAGCAGTCGACGTGCCCACTGAAGAATTTGCAGTTCGGCCCGCCTTTCATAGATGTTCGCATCGATGATGTCGAGCTCAGGGGTGGGTACATTTCACCACAGTCGCCACCAAATTAATACAGAAGCCGAACTACGCAGGCGCCATCAGGGATGTCTGTCGAAGCAAAGGCATGCCTGAATGAAGCAAAGACGTACACTTCCACATCTTTAGATGCGCTGATCCATCCAGTCGAGCCGAAGAGAACAATCTGCATGAAATACAAGAACGGGTTCATCATGCCAGCCGGGGAGCAGCCGACGTGTCCACTGAAAAAGTTGCAGTTCAGCCCGCCTTTCATAGACGTTCATATTCATGACGTCGAACTCGGGGGTGGGTACGTTTCGCCACGGTCACCGCCGAAGTAACACAGAAGCCCACATACACAGGCCCATTCAGGGATATATGTCGACGCAACGATGTACTTTTTCACATCTTTAGATGCGCTGATTCATCCAGTCAAGCCACAAAGAGCAATCTGCATGACATACAAGAGCGGGTTCATCATGCTCGTCGGGGAGCAGCCGACGTGTCCACTGAAGAATTCGCAGTTCGGCCTGCCTTTCACAGTTTTTCGCATCGATGACGTCAATATCGGGGGGAGGGGGGTACATTTCACCACAGTCGCCGCCTAAATAACACAGAATCCCACCTGCGCAGGTGTATTCAGGGATGTCTGTCGATGCAAAGGCGTAGTTTTCCATATCTTTAGATGCCCTGATCGATCCAGTCGAGCCGAAGAGAGCAATCTGCATTAAGTACAAGATTGGATTCATCGTGCTCGTTGGGGAGCAGCCAACGTGCCCACTGAAGAAGTTGCAGTTCGGCCCGCCTTTCATAGACGTTCGCAACGATGACGTCGAACTCTGGGGTGGGTACATTTCGCCACAGTCGCCGCCGAATTAACACAGAAGCGCACCTGTGCAGGCGCATTCAGGGATGTCTGTCGACGCAAAGACGTACTTTTCCGTATCTTTAGGTGTGCTGATCCATCCAGTCAAGCCGAAAAACGCCATCTGCATGAAATACAAAAAAGGGGTTCATCATGCTCGTCGGGGACCTGCCGACGTGTCTACTGATCATCATGGCTCGATTTAGGCTCATAAGCCTATACATCCTTCACCTTGTACTTTATGGTAAACCTGATTACGATTCTTGGCACCCTCTCATTGAAGCTTATTACTCTATGTTGCCAGTGGTGTTCTTGTGTAGAGGAACGCCACTACTACTTTTCTTATCTCAACTAATCCACGGTAGTGTATCACGTTGCATTTTTCAGCATTGTAAAAGCCTTACGTGTCCGCCTAACATTGCTCAGCCCTACGACATGCTATTTAACACCCTGTAATTTCTGAAATAGTACAGCTACACTAGCCTCATGAGATAGCGTTCTATCGCTGAAGGTGGCCAACGTCAAATTCCAATGGCGGCCTGTCCGGGTCCAGGCATTTTAGCACCCTCCACTGCGTCACAGATATGACCGCCACGTTGGACATTTGCTTCGCAGCCACTGGGTACTGAGCGCCAAGGGTTAATTGCTGTAGTTATGGGAGGTAGTGGCCAAGTACTGTACCAGGGTGGCCAGTCCTGCTCTGGTGAGGAAGTGCATCACTGGCAGGATGTCGCCGGTGAGACCGGATCCCGGACCTTTTTTAACAATTCCTTCATCGTGCATTTTAAGTAAATATATGAGTAGGAAATGTCCGGAATCTGCCTTCGAACCAAATTTTGTTACCGCAAGCTAGGCCAATTGTTCTAAGTATGGGGTTTAGCTGCACTTTCCTTACTTAGATGTGTCTGGAAGCTACCGCTCCTTCCTTGCAAGAATTGATGAAATGTACGTGGACGTTCCACAGGGTTGGAGGGAGACGAGGAGGAAGAAGAGGTTAGAAATAAAGAAGATGGCTGACACCCCAGCCTAGTACTGTGTCTTATTACAAATTGGCGCAGCCGCGTATACTTTCTGTGCGGACATTCAAGATGTGGGTGGACTTCACCATTGGAGCAAATCAACGTGGTGACATCCGGATCTTGACTGCAACGCCTCAAGATGAAGAGGAACTAGCACTTCCGGAAGCAGTGAGCACTGACTTATTTGTTTCCTATATAAGCACTGAAATGAAGCTCACTCCAGACCATTTACTTGCTAAAAGAACGGTGAGGATCAACATGAAACTTCAGGATTATGAGAGTTTCGTGCTGACTCCAGTGAGAAACGACGTGAAGCCTGCTACCGCTGCCTCACCTGAGAGTTCCGTCGGGCTGATCAACAAGTTTCTTGAAGTGCACCAAGAACAGAATAGGCAGCAAAATGATTTAATGCGCTTGCTTGTAAACGCAACGGAAAGATTAAGCAGACCGAGTCGCGAACACGTGAAGCCAGACATGTTTGACGGAGAGTCTAGTAGTCCCGAGTCCTGGCTCACGTTTTACGAGTGTGCATGCAATGAGAACTACTGGCACAGCGACGAAGATAAAGTGAAAAACATGCGACTATTCCTATCGGGCATAGCAAAGAGTTGGTACGAATGGCGTCTCAACGCTCACAGCAACAAACCATGCATAGAGTGGAAAGCAAGCTTTCTGAGCTCCTTCTGCGAGAACAAGGTGTTGCTATGGGACAAAGCAATCACGTTCAAATACAAGTCTGGATCTGCACTCAGCTATTTTTATGAGAAAAGGCGCTTGCTACAGCTGGCGGACTCATCTTTGCCTGAGATGTCTGTGGTTCCGCTTATCATTCATGGCTTAAGACCGGACCTCCAGAAGCAAATACGAATGAGAGAACCCAAGACGGTCGAAGAACTTCTGCAGGGAATGCGAAACCTCTACCTCCAGGACCTAGGAACCCAGCGTCAACCCGTGACACCTGCTGCAATAAATACCGGAGCCACACGAGCGGAGGAACGACGCCCGCTTGCAAGCTGGAGACCTACTGCAACACCCATATCCTTTTTTACCGCCCTGGGAGGCTCAGACCATGGCGAAGAGCTAGATGACGTAACAAAAAACTGAATAGAGAGGGTCTCGGCTTCCACCCGACAACACCAAGAGAAGCTGTTTATTTGTCTCATACAAGTCTAATGTACATATCCGATTTTGTGGATGGAAAGGAACGGAGTGCGTTATTTGACAGCGGAGCAAGCGTCATGGTAATTAACGCAAATATTGTTGAGAGGGCGAAAGTAAAAGAGGGAAGACCAGTAGAAGAACACGGATACGATGGAAGACGAGATGTTCACGATAAGTGGGCTTGTATAACCATATCGTGCCTCGGCAACACTATCACTGCGCAAGCACTGGTACTCGACGGAGTTCCGTATGAACTACTGCTTTCACGTCCAGTCATCAGTGCACTTCGCCTTCACATCTACTGGACAGGCGAAATTACCACAGAAGAAAAGTGCCACGCTATCAGCGCTGCAGTTTCGCCTTCAAGGACTCCGCGGAAACCATCGTCAGGTGAAGATGTTAGGACGCCTTACCCGGAATCGCTGTGCCTAAAAGAATATCGTACAGCAACTACGAAGTTTGAGGTTCCATTCCAGCTCAGTGATACGACGGTGGTGAGAAAAAAGCCCTATAATGTGTCACGAGAGAAGAAAGTGTGGCTTCAGAACGGGATTCAAAAGATGTTGGATGCGCAGATTATCCGTCCATCCACGTCTACGTTCGCTTCACCCATCACCATTGCACCAAAGGAAGATGGAAGTCTTCGACTCTCGGACTACAGACAAATTAATAAGCAGACTGAGCTTTTCCCGTTTCCTATGCCACGTATAGACTCTATCATAGATGACATGGGTGGCTGCAGAGTTTTCTCGCGCATTGACCTATTTAAAGGATTTTGGCAAGTTCCGATTTTCAAAAAGTGCAAGAAATATTCTGCATTCATCACACCCTTTTACATCTACGAGTGTAACCGACTTCCATTTGGATGGAAGAACTCACCCGCTTAGTTCCAGAAAGTGATGAACGACGTCTTGCGACCGTTTATGGGGAAGTTTCGTAACGTCTACATAGACGATATAATATAGTACACTCCCGCAACGAGGAAGAGCACTCAAAGCATCTGGCTAGTGTACTTCAAGCAATTTGTGACGCCGAGCTGAAAATTAATGACGAGAAGAGTGAGTTTTTCCAGAGTAAAGTGGTGTTTCTTGGAAGAGTATTCGACGACCAAACCAAGACAACAAAACAGGAATCAGTCGAACGAATCACAAAATTGCGGAAGCCATATGACTTGCACTCTTTGCGGGTATTCCTGGGTCTTGCAGGGCATTTTCGGCCATTCATTAGAGGTTATGCGACGAAAACCAAATGCCTCACAGAAATGACTCAGAAGAATGTGCCATTTCAGTGGGCAGCAGAGTGTGAATCTGTTTATCACAGCCTTGTGACCATTATTTCATCGGACCCGGTCCTGACTCTTCCAGACTTCAAGTTGCCCTTTGAACTGAACACTGACGCTTCTTATTATGGCACAGGCGCAGTGCTTTACCAGAGAGATACCGACTCTCCACGGAGCCATCAACAGAGGGTCGTCGGGTACTATTTGTACACCTTTTCGGAAACTCAGCTCAACTACACCACTACAGAGAAGGAAGCCTTGGCAGTCTTAATGGCCGTACGCTATTTTAAACCTTACCTGGATGGCAGGAGCTTCAAGCTCTTTACGGATCACCAAGCCTTAACGTATATCCTTAACCTCGCCGAGCCGCGAATAAAAATTGGTAGGTGGGTGAGTGAACCCCAGCAGTTTACTTTCATGGTCCACCACAGGACTGGAGAACACCTCATGGACGCAGATTCGCTTTCAAGACTTGCGGTGATTCCTGATCAAAAAAATGTCAACGCAACGTTGTTGTGGGAGGGAACTGAAGAACTTAAGTTCCATAACGGAAAGTTCACAGTCCCAGAAACAACGGTGCCTCGAATTCGGGAGCTCTATCACGACTCCCCGCACTCAGGGGGATATGACGGCTTTTGGAGGACATATCACAAGATTCGTCAGCGTTTCCAGTGGAAACACATGAGAGAGGACGTTCAACGGTATGCTCAGTCTTGTCATCAATGTCAAGTTCACAAAGCCAAGTACCTTCAGAGAACAGACGAGATGGTTTTGCCTCAACATTCCGACGTACCATTTGAAGTCATTCATCTGGTTTTCGCAGAGCTCAAGAAGAAGGCTACAGGAGTAAGAAGAACGCAGTCTTTTCTAGTGGCAATAGACCAGTGCACAAGAATAGTGGCTGCACGGCCGGGAAGGGAAGCCTCAAATAGTGTGATCGCTCTTTTGAGTCGAGAGATGTTCAAGAATACGAAAATAGTAATATGAGACAATGGGCCAGCGTTTACAGTCAGCGTTTGCAAGATTGGGCGAAGGAGCGAGAAGTTGTATTGCGACGCTGCGCTCCGTACCATCCTGCAGGAAATGGCATGGCTGAAAGAATCATTCGGGATTTGAAGCAGTTCATTTCAATTTATCCAGGTGTTCAGGGTGGAAGGAAGTGCTGCTTGGAGGCAGCTGTCGCTCATCGCAATCGGTCGCACACTGCGAGCATCGGCTGTAGCCAATAATTTGGAGCATTCGGAAAGGTACCAGTGCTTCCTGCTGATCAAGAACTTTGCATTGCAGACCGCTTGCAATTGTGCGAAAAACGAAAAACTTCGGAAGCCTACCAGCGATACCGGGAAAGTATGAAGAGAAACTTTGACCGTCGCCACAACATGCGGATACCTCAGATACAACTGAATGATCTAGTGCTTGTCAGAAAAGGCCTGCCCGGCACAAAGTAGGTGTACATGGTACCTTATCGCGTGGTACAGATCGCAGTGCAACATGGCGTTCTCAAAAGGGTCGGTTACACCAACGATGATGGTGTACTTGAGTTTGCGACCATTGGAAACGTTTTCATGTATCACCTTAGGAGGGATGAGTCTTCAAAGAGGGGAAGTGTACATGGACGTTCGGCAGGGTTGGAGGGAGACGAGGTTAGAAATAAAGAAGATGGCTGACACCCCAGCCTAGTACTGTGTATTATTACAAACGTCCTAAAACACCACTTGATTATGAGAGACACCATAGTGTAGGGCTCCGGAAATTTTGACCACCTGGGGTTTTTTAACGTGCACCCAAATCTGAGTACACGGTCCAATAAAATTTTCGCCTCCATTGGAAATACAGCTGCCACAGCCGCGAGTCAATCCCGCGATCTGCAAGTCAGCAGCCAAGTTCGTTCGTACATACGAAGCCCCTTCTACGCTACAAATGTTTCAAGATGGGACACGTGAAGTGGGTATGTACCAGCAATGCTGTGAACCCACGGTGTGCAGAACCTCATTCAGAAGGCGGCTGCCCCACAATTGTGTCAAAGTGCGCCAAATGCCACGGCGTCAAAAAGCGTCATCTAAATATTTCCCGCAAACGCGGAACGAGCGCACTGTGCTCAACTGTATGGTACGCGACAATTCAACATACAGAGAAGCTGCTGCTACTGTCAGGCGACGTCGTCAGAAGCAAGTCGAAGTCGAAATCTGAAGCGTGAGCACCAAATTACACCTTTAAATTCACGCATGATGGCGGACATCCTGCTGCTGATGTGTTCAGTGTTCTTCGAGCCTCACCAGTGTGTAACAGCTTCTATGCGCAACCTCCTTAGTATTTGATTGATGAACCAGTCAAACATTGCGTTAAAATCGTGCGTAGATTTTTGTTAAACGTAAGCTGCGCCGGAGGTACCGCATTGTTCGTTGCATCAAACCTGCCAGGCAGTTTGGCCATTCTCTGTGCTGGGTCCGACATTTCAAAATGCACTTCCGGGACGCAGCACTCGTTCTCTTTGAATATTCTATCGAAAGTGTCCTACGTACGGAAGTCTCAGAGGGTCTTCTCCAACATATGCGCAGCCCCTTTAGCACCTCCTGCACTGCACTTAGGGCTTTATAGGGCCCTTGTCAGCAGCTCACACGGTCTGAACACCTTAATTGCGGCGTTAAGAAAGGACACTGTGTCGAATGTTTTCACGCGCTTGGACAAGCAGTCAAAGCCACTAGCCTGCTGTCAGCAACAGCGCCTGTTATTCCTAAAATGTCTTACAAGACTTAGTACATACGCTCATAGATTTTCTAGAAACACGACCACTTCACATTTACTGCCCAGCACGTTGGACAGATTGGTAGTAAGCGCTGAACCTTCTGGCGTGACCCGCCATCACAAGGCTCGAGCACGATGTTCATGTAAACGCATCTTTTTTCAGCTGATATTAAGATGACATTTGACACATCCTTCGCCACTGGCAGCACCTTACTCGTAGGGAGATACTTCCTCGAGAGCGAGATCCAATTGATTGATTTATATGTATGGTTTAACATCCCGAAACCACCATATGATTATGAGCGACGCTTTAGTGGAAGGCTCCGGGTCCCCAAAACACCATATGATTATGAGCGATGCTGTAGTGGAAAGCTCCGAAAATTTCGACCACCTGGGGTTCTTTAATGTGCACCTAAATCTAAGCACACTGGCGTAGAATATTTCCGCCTCCATTGGAAATGGAGCCGCCACAGAGCGAGATTCAAAGCACGGTTGCTGTAGTGAATGTAGGTGTTTTTAGATTGTTCATTCCACCGTATTTTTTGCACGAGATGCATGCGGCCAGACGTGTGAGCCGTTACGTCAAAATAATGCACAGGAACATATTACATGGTTAGTGTTTGTCTGAGCAATACGTCTTCAATACAAGCAGCTGGCGTTCCTGCTGTGGTGCCCGGTGGGCTGTACACACGAAAAAAGCTCCTCCGCAGAGCTCCTCTGGTTTCACAGTATGAATACAAAGAGGAAATCGTTCAGTTCCTGCGATGGCAGTAGTCTAATACGCAATGATTGAAAAAAGGGATCTCTTGATGTATGCAACAATGCATCGTTGAACAATATGTGCTGGCATCTCTAGGATGTCATTTCTCATAGATGGAGCTAACCAATACGCTAGACGCTTCAGCCAGGATCTTGGATAAGAAACATCAATTGCTCTTTCTTGCGGGAATAAATAAGGTTCACATCATCCGCATCGTGACTCTGTATGCTAACACATCTACAGGCTAGTTACCTTAAGGAACTCACGACTACTGATAGCGCTGTCCGGATTTTTTCTGCTGGTTTGTTTTACGCTCAATGAATTCCCAAATGACGGGGCTACTTTGCTGCCATTTAATAACGCGAAAGCGTATAGAGCTCAATCACAGGAATTTCTGTTTTGGTGTCGGTGTTGGAACGAAAAATCATCTTATGCGTGACCGAAAATTTGAGAACGATCCAAATAAGATAAATAATATCAGTCCTGGGTCATAGCGGTTATCAAGATCAAACCTGGGTTTTTAGCGTGACAACCGGATGTACTATCTCGCAGTCACGCATCTACCTGCGAATAGATTGAAAGTAACTTCATCTGCTTGAAAAAATAGTGTGAGAAACTGTCGTGCTTTGCAAATACACGCTTCCTTTACACATGCTTCACAATGCATCATGAAATATTGCAGTAATAAAGCGTGGTACAAGCGTTATCACCGTTGGATGTCAAAACATGTGATTATGATGAATGCGTAACTTATAGAACGTCGCCCACTCCAAAAGACACACATGCTCCTGCGCCTGTTTCGTTAAGGCCAGATAGAGGGTGCATGCAAGCTCAAAACGCTTCTGAACTAAGTCCTTGAAGTACGCACTAGAGGCAGGATATCGCTAATACGTTCAACTATTATTAAGTCACTCTTCTCGTGGAACCAGGCCTTCTTGAGCGCTTCGTTTCTATTACGAAGTCATCTTGTAATAAATGTCATTTCTTGACTCTCGATTGAGCGACCTTTTGCTATATTTTGTTGCACTTACGCAGTGAAAGCAGAGTACACAGTCACACTTGTGGTCATAATGTAGCCAGTTAGTGAAGTTAAACCAGTCGGACGGCCTCTTATGTCATTGTTCTGTGGAATATTTGTCGTCTCAGCTGGCTGATGCTGCTCATTGAAAAAAATATATTGGTGTCTTTTAGATATTGACAGCCCGGCCGAGACATCACTACCGCTGATTCAAGTATATCCCAGCGAGGTGAAACAAATTAGTTAATCTAATTTCGAGCGTTTAAGGCACAGTAATGTGGCTTTTATGAGAGTCCATTCATGCATGAGCGTGCAGGAGTAACTCTAATGGAACATAGATTATTTCTTACAGATTCTATTGCCAAAGTATATAGGTAAGAAATGCGTAAATTTGATGCAGCGGTGCTGTCCCTCCGTCCATAAACCACCGCCCGGTGTCTAGAGAAGTTGTAGAACCGACACATCTGTAAAAACCAAAAAGGTTATCAAAAAGTTGTTAACCAGAACAAACAAAATAAAAGGTGACAACACCGGAAAACACCGGCATTTACCCATCAATCAAACCGAATGACCGAACAAAATCTTTAAAAAACAAACAAAATGAAAGGCTGTTAACCAGAACAAAAAAGAAGCCCACGAATGAGGATTCAAAGCACACTGCTTCACACCATCATCAGCATTAGCTTTGTAAATATGCGTGGATATTTTTTCTACAAATTCGCTGTTACATGAGCGCGCAGGCTCAGTAAGCCATGTTGCGAAGTGCGCCTCTGACGAGGTTACGAAGGGCGCCACAAATTCTCACCGCTGAATCCACTGTTACGAAAGACGGCGACGCCAACACGGTCCCGAAGACGCCACTGCTTCGAACTCGGCCGGGAAGGTCACCAGCCGTTTGGTAGCGTAGGTTTCTCAGCTCGCGACTGCTCCTGCGCAGAGCTGATATACGAGTGGACGAGACGACGGTGAATTAAACAAGGTTTATGTACAGCATATTTACAGAGGCGTTACAAATTCGGCACTGGGGCCGACAGAGACTCGAAGAGCCGAGCTCTCCTCTCTAACACATAGCTCTCTTCTCTGACACACATGTCTACTGCTCGCGACGCGCCGCAGGGCTTCTTTTATATGCACCGGGTGGATTCTTTGAGTAACCAAATGTCCAACCAGAAGTGCCGCTGGTCTTGAGGTCAGAATCCTCCAATGGGGTCGCCGCTAGGCCGCATCATTCTCATCGAATCTGGAGCCGCTGCGCTGCACGTGGCTGCACCCAAGGACGAGTGACGTCGCCACGCATTGCGTCAGACTCGCCAGACAGGAAGGCGCCGATTGCTTGCTCAACGAGCTCGCTGGCGGAGGTGACTCACTGTGCATGCGCGGCAGAGAGGCACCGCTGCGTGATGACGCCGTTGAGTTGTTCGCGTCAGGCGGGCTCGTGGGCTGGCCTTGACACAGATTGCCCTTTTCAGAGGCATGGACGTTCGCTGTGGACTCACAGGCATAACAGCACCCCCGCCGCCAGACAATGCACCGGAAAGACGAGCTGCTTCCACGTGGCTCGCATGTCAGGTGCGCTCGTTCGCCAGGTCTCTTCAGGTTCGTCTCCAGGGCCATGGGGAGAACACAGCTCCAGACTCTGTTCCGGGAACACATCCCATTCTTGACGAAGGATCCCAGCTCCACTGGCTTGTCGCCACAACTTGTCGACCAGCTTCGCTCGTCTCTTCTGACGATCTTTGGTTTCAGCACTTTTCGGTGGTTCTGCAACTTGTCAAAAACGGTTCGACAACAGAAAACACACGACATAAGCAAGTGCCCTCGGTCACCCGACAGAACACCAGACAAAGTTTATTACAACATATACCTAGCTACGTGTCTATCGGAATTTCGTTCTCTCTACATCAAGAGGCACATGTGGGACACAAGACTCTTAAAATGAGAACTCAATTTTTTGACACATACAGCAACGTAACGAAATAGAATAGAGCATAAAGTTGGCTCCTTGAGCTCATTCTGGACGAGAGTGCTCAGATAAGGTCGTGATGAGGACAGAATTTTGCCCCTAATTGCCAGCGAGAAACGGAAAGGTGGAGAAGGTACTAACTAAACGCACGGCTCAATGCCTCTGCATTAGCGTTTAGCTTTCCTTTTTTGTAGCGAACATCAAAGTTCTGCTGTTGGAGTATCATGCTCCACTTCAGTAACCGGCCCCTTTTAGGCAACGATACCTATGCGGTACCAACAGCTGCTCATATTTGCGACGTTGCACAGGGGAACAACGATACGGCTTGCTAGGGATTGGCTCCACACAAGCTAGCTCGATGTCGTGTTCCATCACCGCCGTGTTTTCGCGACGGTCCGAAAACACGTCTCCAAACTCGGAAATAATCTTTCTCAGGTCCTCCTTCTGGACTTCACTTAACCTAGGCTCTAGGTGGAACTGCTCCAAGGTTACCTCCGATTCCCTTTCGATTGCTTCACTATAACTCAAAATTTCTGCTTCCTCTTCCTCTGAAGCATTGAACAACAGATTTACGACCGCTTGACGTTGAACGTATGGTTTCATCAAGTCACTGTGGTAAATTGTGTTCGCCGCCTTCCTAATTTCACTTCATAATTGGTATCAGAAAGCTTCATGGGTGTCTTCACTTGTCCGCGGATTTTCCCGCTCTCTGACAAGTGTCGCATGAGCGTACAAAATCTTCGATATCTTTCCAGCATTTCGGCCAATAAAACTCAAGGGAAACTCTAGCCTCGGTCTTTTTTATGCCGAGATGCCCTTCCCACGCGTTTTCATGCGCCAGTTCCAATAGTTGGCGACGATACCTTTGTGGCACCAATAGCTGCTCATACTTACGACCTTGCGCATTTGTGTAGCTCCGATACAAAAGCCCTGCTTTCTCAAAAAAAACATTCTTTTTCTTTTTTCCCAAGTTTACGCTTTCTATTAGCGGTTTAATCGAAAGGTCCTCGCACTGCTCTCGAATGAGCGTTCTCGATCAACCCTCGACAGCTCACTCCAACTTTCCGCAACAGGCGAGAGCATTGCACCCCTTTCGCTTTGACTCGATGGCGCCATGTCGTCTCCCCCAGCTACGGAAACCGCGCCGGTCGCTTCGGCGACGGGCAGCTCGCGTGACTGCTCAAATGACTCACACGGAGAATTTCGTGTCTGAGGTTCCGTCGACTCACCGCGAAGGTCCAAAGATCGGCTGCTTCTGAACTTGTTTCACCGCATTGAACAAGATGAAGTGCCTGCGAAAGCTTCCGCGCTTGCGATCGCGTGAGGGCTATGTACGCTAAGTGTGGGAAGAACGATTTACCCTGCTCTTTGAGAAACTGCTCTGAGTTGTTAGACAAAAGATAAGGAAAACTATCGGGAAGCGCGACAGACACAGCCGCTTCGGTGCGCAGCTTACCGAACAGGCCTTCAACGACAACCGTAGCGATTGGTGTAAGCAAACACTCTGCTCCTCGGCGACTTGCCTAATCCACGCGCATTCTCCTGTAAAGTCATCCAGAGACACCAATGAAGGATGGACAACGTCCATGGTTGCCGCTGAGTCTCGAAGTGCTCGACACGTTTTCCCATTCACACTAATTTCTTTGATATACGACTCTACCAACCGCATGTTCTTTTCCGATTCTCGGATTGTTGCAAAAGCAAACTTTTGCTTACAGTTTATTGCGGTGTGCCCTTCCTTTTTGCAGTTGTAGCAGATTAGCGGCTTCCGTTTGTTTTCCGATTTTCGTATAGTTGCAAACTGTTGCTTACAGTTTATCGCAATGTGCCCCTCCTTTTTGCAGTTGTAGCAAATTCGCGGCTTGCGTTGATCAGGTTTCTTTGAAAAGCCCTCTTTCCTTTCATCCTTTTCAACGCGCACTGCCATGCTATGCAAATATCGGCGAGTATAATACTCCTCAGCTAACTCTGCTGCCCTCTTTAGCTGTGCTTCACCGAGTTTGTGCTGCAGCCAAAGCTTGACATCCTCCTCAATGCAGCGGTAGATTTGCTCCAATGCAATGCATTCCACCACTTCACCGCGATCGTCATGAACACGTTCACCCTTGAGCCATTCAATTAAATCGGCTTTAAGACGAAACACGAACTCAACGTGTGACTCATTCCCCTTTTTAGCATACCGGAACCTTTGCCCGAAAGCCTCGGGAGAGAACTTGTAACGTCTCAAGAGCACTTCCTTCACCTCGTCATAGCTCTCAAACGCTTCCCTCGACAAGCAAGTTATCGCGTCGGACACTTCGCCGTGAAGAAGAGCTAACAGGTTCCGCGCCCAAAGAGACTGCTCCAAAGCATTTCGCTCACAGACGTGTTCAAACTTGACTAGATACTTCGCCATGTCCTCGCCTACTACGAACGGTGGCTGTTGGTCTCGAATTCTATAACCGCTGACCTGAATCGTCGGAGAAGCTACGCTAGGCGCCTGCGAACACTGTAGCATTGCGAATTCTATTCGTTTTAACTCGAGGCGCTCCTTTCTCTAGGCCTCCTCGCGCTCGCGACGTTCGCGTCTTTCAGCTTCTTCACGTTCGCTAACTTGTCGCCTTTCAGCGTCTTCGCGTTCGCGAACTTCTCGCCTTTTAGCTTCTTCACGTTCGCGAGCTTCTACTTCTCGCCTTTCAGCCTCCTCGTGGCTTGCTTTTATATCCTCCCAGGCCTCATCGACTTCCTCAGCCAACACTCTTTCATCCCTCATAATCTAAAGGATCGCTTGCTTTCGTTTCGCACGGCCCAATGTAATGCCGAGTTCCTCACAAATTTCGATGACTTCCTTCACTTTAAGGTTCTCCTTCGTTCACACTAGCCTCTTGCTGTTTGCCCCTGTTAAGAATTTACTTTCCGTACCCACTATAAGTGAACTAGCAAGACGCGCAACAATTTGTACCACTCCCGTGTTTACACCCTCCGCATTAACTTTGGTTTCAAAGCGCTTCGAGTTGGCTTGAAATGATCAAAGCTCACTCTAATGCTTCGCACAGCCCTTCTCTAAACTACAATAACCTGAGCTAGAGTAGTCTGGTGAACTGAGAGGAAAACATCAGGCACTCACCGCATCGACGCCGCTGACGCCGGCCGATCCCGCAGCTGCCAACTACTGTTACGAAGCGCGCCTGCGATCACGTTACGAAGGGTCCCACGAATCCCACCGCTGCCACCACTGTTGCGAAGCACGCCTCCGAAACCGTTACGAAGAACGCCACGAATTCTCACCGCTGACTCCATTGTTACAAAAGACGGCGACGCCAACACGGTCCCGAAGGCGCCACTGCTTCGAACTCCGCCGGGAAGGTCACCAGCCGTTTGGTAGCGTAGGTTTCTCAGCTCGCGACTGCTCCTGCGCAGAGCTGATAGACGAACGGACGAGACGGCGGTGAATTAATCAAGGTTTATGTACAGCATATTTACAGAGGCGTTACAAATTCGGCACTGGGGCCGACAGAGACTCGAAGAGCCGAGCTCTCCTCTCTAACACATAGCTCTCTTCTCTGACACACATGTCTACTACTCGCGACGCGCCGCAGGGCTTATTTTATATGCACCAGGTGGATTCTATGGGTAACCGAATGTCCAACCAGAAGCGCCGCTCGTCGTGAGGTCAGAATCCTCCAGTGAGGTCGCCGCTGGGCCGCGTCATTCCCATCAAATTTGGAGCCGCTGCGCTGCACGTGGCTGCACCCAAGGACGAGTGACGTCGTCACGAATTGCGTCAGACTCGCCAGACAAGAAGGCGCCGATTGCTTGCTCGACGGGCTCGCTGGCTGAGGTGACTCACTGTGCGTGCGCGGCAGAGAGGCACCGCCGCGTGACGACGCCGTTGAGTTGTTCGCGTCAGGCGCGTTCGCGGGCTGGCCTTGACACAGATTGCCCTTTTCAGAGGCATGGACGTTCGCTGCGGGCTCGCAGGCATTAACAGCCGCGAGCTCGCACGAATGAGACCATTTTACATGGCGTGATGCTAAAAAATTGATAAGCCAGCCGTACATAAATTCGTACGTGCGGGCTCGCACTTAAAAAATGCCTTCTGTGTGTACCAATTTCACTGCTGTGATGTTCAAGAAATAATTAAACACACACCTAATGAATCAGGAATATAAGGCACAAGCTTGCTCATCAGGACAATTATGACATTTAGTTGTGGCAATCATACGTTTGATTTGGAGGTAAAGCATTGCTTTAAGTCATATATGCAATTTGGAGTGCCGAGCAGCGTTCAGAAAAAATCAAGGCGAGAAGACATCAGCGGTGGTTCGTAGTTTCACAGCCACTGATTTCACTAATCACGTTGTGTCCGCACAGTAAACGTCTATAGCCGTCATCATAAGGACTGCTTCCACTGCAAGGCAGAATCCCTTTCCAGTTGTCTCTCATCAACCATAGTCTTGCTGTGGTCATGTTAAATTAGGAGCACGGTTATACAGACATTTTTTTTAGAAATTGAAAAGCTTACTGGGCTCCCACAGTGGCGTTTCTTTATCGTAAGTATCATGCAAGCCGACATCATACGCATCGCGACAACATCCGAAGCCATCTGACCAAAATGTCATGTGGTCGGCAGAGATGGGATTTGTCGTATCATGTTCAAGATGTAAAGACTTGAATTGATTACGAATTACCTAACAGTCGCACAGTCCATTACATGCGCGCGTACCATTGCATGTACAAGTTATGAGTGCTCGAAAGCATGAACTCTACTAAACCGTTCGCAGACATTAAAAGATGCACCTATCGTAGCTTTAAAGTGTACTTTAATTTTTGTTTCATGTTATTGCTTCATGTTTTAAGCTTAGAAAAGCAAAACATGAAGAGGGGAGGGAGGAACCAGACCTGAACAAGCCGTTTTGATGTGTCCTCATATTCATGCGAAATAGCTCATGGTGCATTGCAGGAAAAGGCTGAGCTGCAAAGTTGAGGGCGAAAAAATTGAGTGACACTAGGAAAGTGCGTCTAACAACTGAAGTTTATTGAAACAAATAGCCAAAAAAGGGGGGGGCTGTAGTGATATACAAGTGAATTGGCACTGCAAGCAAACCACGCATGATCCTACCGGGGTGCTGTCTATGCCGTAATACACGTTCTTTTTCTTTTTTTGTCATATTTTATTTGTCTCTGTAAATAGGTCACTTGTCTGTCTTTAAATGCTATCGAAGGTGTGCCAACGTCATGCACCAAGCTTCCGATACATCATAAAGTAGGCTTCAATGATTGTTCCCCTGATTTCGTCTTTGCTGTGAGCCAAAGTAGTAGTTTCCCCGAAGTTTGGTTGACATTTAGATTGACACAGTTAGGTTAACAGTTAGGTAGAACAAGCTGGACCATCACCGAGACTTTACTGGTGGAAGCGCTAGCGCATCCGGCATATCGTCTCGCGCATTTTCTCTGTATATGGAGCTATTGGGGCCTGTTGTCACCTTTCCACGTAGAAAACAAGTCTGATTATCCTTGTCAGCAGCTTCCCGTAAGCTCGTGAGATGTTGTCGGCTTCGTCGGCTGGCTGCGAGTCTGCCAGGACTGGTCAACTTGGTGTTTCCCAGCTCATAACAAGCAGGGCCATCACCTAGACTTCACTGGTGGCAGCCACGGTGCATCCAGCATATCGTCTCACGCATTTTCTCTGCATGTGCAGGTTAATTTTTTGAACTTTTACGCACCATTATACTTGTACGCTGTCGTTGCCACCATCTTTTTCCTTTTCCCCCAGTGTAGGGTAGCATACCGGTCGTTCCAGACTGGTTAACATCTCTGCTATTCCCTCGCCTCCTGTTCTTCTTCTTAATTTGTACATTTTTTAGGTTGCCTTGTTTCTTGTAAAATGTCGTCAAACACACAGCTTGCCAAGTGGTTGAATGCACTTGAGGCTAAATTAGAAACTAAAAGCAGCAAACTATCTTACCACAATCTCAGTAAATGCTTCTTAAAGCTTCAGTCCTCTGGCTTGATGCTGTACAGCTGAAGAAACAAGTAGAAAACTTGGAAGCAAGTATTGGTGTCCTAAATAACATTATTGAAAAACTACGTGATGAAGAGCTGAATCTTACAACAGATAAGAAAAAGCTCATGTCAGAGAACAAAGCACTGTCGCGTACGGTGTCCTAGCTCGAACAATACTTAAGGATGAACAAGTTTGTGTCAGCGGCGTTCCCTGCCCCCAAGGTGAGGACTGCATCGCAGGCAGTCATGCAAGTCGTTGCACTAAAATTTGTTGCCTGGTAACAAAGGTTGATTTCGATGTCGATGTCACTCATTGAGTTCCCACTAAAGTTCAAGACAACAAAATTGTCTTAGCTATGTTCTGTTTGAGAAGAAAAAAAGACCAATTCGTCCATAAGGCATTGAAGCCTAAGCTTCACCTTAGCGGCATTGGTGTGAACGCATATGTTCACAGTGCCGTCTATGCGAATGAGCACTTGACGCCGCGAAACAAGGCGCTCTTCTCGAAGACACTGGCTTCGAAAAAACAACACAAATGGCCATTCTGGAGGATTGTCAACTGCCAAATCAAAGCCAGGAAAGCTCAGAAAACCAAAGTGTGCTAAATAGCCGAGGAATCGACCTCAGAGTACTTATCCAGTTAAATTTCGATTCGTGCCTGCCTCATTCTCATCTTTTCGTCATGGCTTCATTTTACAGCACGAGTGAGGTCAACGACTTCTTCCAGAATAGCAACCGCCCGGTTATTCATTAAAAGGCGCGCGTAGCCTCTGTTACGAAGACTTGCTTAATCTCCTTTCTACTCTTTCTTTTACTTTTTCTATAGATTTACTGTTTCAATACCGTGCGTAGTAATACAGCTGCAAAGCAAATCTGCGCGGCCAAAACAGTCTTTGCAAATAAAAGGTCTATTACGTGACTGCTATGCTACAAGAAAGGTCGGCGTGGGTTCTTGGATGTTTCAGTGTTCTGCCAACAAACCTCGCTTTCAGAAAGGGAGGGGGACACAGTACCCCCAAGTTATAACAGACGGGAGCCAGCACTCCCTCTTTCCTTCCTCTTGCTGCAGATACGCCTATGTCCATATAACCCACTAGAAACTGAGAAAGTGAGAGTAGCCACAGAATGAGAAAAAGGAAGTGCACTGTCCTGATGTGGGAGTGCCATGTGTGTCGATGCCAGCCGTGCCAAGGAGGAAGGGCCCTACCCACACAACTCCCATCTTTTTTTAGATTCGAAGCAGCTCTTTGACTAACCTGCGTAACCCAGTCCCTCCGTCCGCACCGCTCCCCTCACCGCAGCTGTAGAAGCGGTACCAAGTAGCCAAGATCCCCCTAACAGTGCGCCGTGACGTCTCTCTACCTCACCTGTCGCGAGCTCGCCGCGCGTCAGCGTTCTCATTGCTTCACCCTCTCCACGGCTCGCAATGCTCGAGCCATGGAGGAAGAAAAACTCGATGGCTAGAGCCCACTCCTCACGTGGACATCATCTCACCTACGCCACCTCACTCCATCTGTCAGCGAGAAGAAGCAGCGCGATGGTGGGTGCGCACACTGCGCACGCCTCGTTAATCTTGCGGTGCCGACAATGGGGACAGCGTGCCGCTGCTTGCCGCGCAATCGCGCCTATGAGCGGGACGCCGTCGAGGCATGCTTCCCACTTCTGTGCGCGTACCTTTCCCGGCTTTCGCCGGTATTGTGAGGGTTAGCGAATCCGATCACGTTCGTGAATTGCGACACCTACACCGACGAGGCGTGAGTAAGGAAGCCGAACACCAGCGTCGGCAGTCGAAGACCAGCGACAGGTGCGAGTCAAGAATACCGATCGCATTCAAGAATTCAGACGGCGCGCTGAGAACACCAACGAGACGCGAGCAAAGGAAGCCGAGCGCAAGTGTCTTCAATGCGTCGCGCTTCCCGGGTCCTTGCTTTCCAAACAAACGTTCCCTCGAGCAAATGCTACACCAAGTATCGCATCAAACCGTTCTTCTAGCACCCGAGTCGACGCCCGTTCCCACCGAGTGTTAGGATGCATCGCATCCTAACAAGGTTCCTTTGAAGGATATGATGGTTCATAGTTTTTAGGGGCGAAGCTCCTTTTGCGTGGCTTGCGCGTCCGTCGTAGTACGTAACCACCAGTGGCACATACCCGAAATAGCGGTTCTTACGATTTTGACCTCCAAGGTGGTTCCGGTGAGAGATTTCTTCTGTGCGTTGTTGAACAAAAAAAGATAGTGCTCAATGCACATGTTAATGGCTGCTAAGGGGGAATGAGAGACAGGAGCATTTGGCCTTTAGGTAACGCGCACGCTGCTATCCCCATTAGCAGCTATTGGCACGTACATTGAGCACCATCTGACAAGAAAGGGTTGCTACGTCATACTCGCTGGGTGTAACCTCCTTGGTTTTAGAAAGGTTTAGCGAGCGTTAGGCCGCATAGCCATGAATACAGTGAACTAGTATATACCATGAACTCGAGGTGGTTAAAGGTGGGAAATAAACCCGAAGCGCAAGCCGTAAGAAAGTGTGCATGTGCCACCTCCCGTTTAGTCCTTGAAGTGTCCGCTGGATGGCGGTGCTTCTATATAGAGAATATATGATGAAAAGATGCGAGATGATGGTACTTGGAGTGCTGAATAGATGGACGAACGAACGCACAGACAGATGCATGGATGGACGCATGAACGGACGCAGGCGCGGATGCATGGACGAACGCAGGGATGGACGCACGAACAGACGCACGCACGGACGGGTGGATGGACGCATGGACGGTTACACAGACGTACGCTCGAACGGACGGAAGCAAGAACGAATGAACGGACGAATGCTTCGCCCCATTCCCCATCATTCACTCCGTGGATATGCTGCCATTTTTTTTTTCTCTGCTCAACGTCCTCCTCCTGTCCTAATAGCCCCTATTAGCGCCTTTGCTGTCGTGCTTCTAAGCCCAGATGTCATTGCTGAACCCCTCTGTTCGTTATTGCTGACGTGGAAAGTAACCCTGGTCAACCTAAAAACCAACCAGAAGCTTTAAGCAAAATTTTGAGAACTAATAAAAATCTAAACCAGAAAAGCATTAGAATAGAAGTGTAAAAACAGATTTCATACACGATCGTTGAGCATAAAACTGAGCAAAAACAGCTGCTATTTCTGATATCCGTGAAAGGCTTCCAAAAGTAAAACACCAAACAGCAAATATTGATCACTGCCAGAGCGAAGTCAGTGAATTGTGTGAACCAATGCAAAGTTTTGTGAAAGTTTCAAGTGAATTGCATGTAAGGCTTGATGATGCGGAAGATCGCTCCCACTGCAATGACCTTGTGTTTTATGGAATACAGAATGATACCTCAAATTGTGCGCTTCAGTCTGAGAAAAAAAGTGTTGTAAATCATAGATAACATGCTCAATCTTGATGTAACTAGTGACAACATTGCAGGAGCTCACAGGATTTGTCGTTTTCGTACTGCCAAATCCGCTGCTTCACTTTCAAGTTTGCCACGTACAAAACAAAAAAAAACAAATGCTTCGCAAACGTCCAGAGTTTAAAAAAAGTGCTGTGTCCATAAGTGAAGATTTCAGCCCTGCAACACGATCTGCTAGAGAAATAAAACAATGGCAGCATATCCACGGAGTGAATGATGGAGAGTAGGGCGAAGCATTCGTCCGTCCATGCGTCCGTCTGTGTGACCGTCCATGCGTCTGTTTGTGCGCCCGTCCCTGCGTTCTTTCGTGCATCCGCCCCTGCGTCCATTCATGCGTCCATCCATGCATCTGTTTGTGTGTCCGTTCGTTCATCTATTCAACACTCCAAGTCCCACCATCTCGCATCTTTTTATCATATATTCCCCATATAGAAGCACCGCCATCCAGCGGACATTCCAAGGACTAAACGAGAGGTGGCACACGCACACTTTCTTACGGCCTGCGCTTTGGGTCGACTTCCCACCTTTAACCACCTCGAGTTCGTGGTATATTCTAGTTCACTGTATTCATGGCACTGCGACCAAACGCTCGCTAAACCTTTCGAAAACCAAGGAGGTTACGCCCAACGAGTATGACGTAGCAAGCTTTCCCTGTCAGATAGGGCTCAATTTACATGCCAATGGCTGCTAATGAGAAATGAGAGACAGGAGAATTCGGCTTTTACTTTCTTACGGCTTGCGCTTCGTATCTACTTCTCATTTTTAACCACCTTGAGTTCATTCATGGTATATACAAGTTCATTGTATTCATGGCACTGCGGCTCAACGCTCGCTAAACCTTTCTAAAGCTAAGGAGGTTACACCCAGTGAGTATAATGTAGCATCCCTTTCTTGTCCGATAGTGCTCAATGTACATGCCAATGGCTGCTAATGGGGATCGCAGCGTGCGCGTTGATTAAAGCCGAATGCTCATGTCTCTCATTCCCCATTAGCAACCATTGGCATGTACATTGAGCACTATTTTTTATTGTTAAACAACGCACAGAAGAAATCTCTCACTGGCACCACCTTGGAGGTCAAGTGTTATACCTATTTCAGGTATGTGCCACTGGTGGTTACATACGAGGGACGCCCAAGCCACGCCATAAGGAGCTTCGCCCCTAAAATAAAAATGCCAGGCCTGCGCAGAAGGCGCAGCACAGTCACGGCGAAAGCTAGAAGAGCGGTCTTTCAGAGCCATTTCTAAATGCTCATTGGGTAATACTGCAAGCACACTTGCTCGATACACACTACGGCGTTAATAATAATATTTAGTAGTAGGCCAGCATTCGCTATGCTACTTTTCGTCATTCTTCAGAGAAGCGTGGTATGCGCTAAACACTTGCAAAGAATTTTGTGCCAATTGTCCATGCAGTGGCTGACGACGATGAGCAATTAAGGCTGATGTGGGTATGCGCCCCAGTTAATAGAGAAACAAGAGCAATTTTTTGTAATGGGTTGGAGCATTGGACAGCCCACTTTTTACCATATTCGCATTGTGCGACGACTGGTCGTTCTTTCACTGTTGCGAAACGCTTTATAGCTGGTATTAACGACACCGCCGCGGTGGTCTAGAGGCTGAGGTACTCGGCTTCTGACCCGCAGGTCGCGGGCTGAAATCCCGGCAGCAGCGGCTGCAATTCTGATGGAGGCGGAAGTGTCATAGGCCCGTGTGGTCAGATTTGGGTGCAGGTTAAAGAACCCCAGGTGGTCGTAATTTCCGGAACCCTCCACCACGGCGTCTCTCATAATGATATGGTGGTTTCGGGACGTTGAACCCCACAAATCAATAAACTAGTATTAACGTCACTGCTTTCCTGGCATCAAGCCTGAATAAGGCAAGTTTGACAACAAGTAACAAGCACCGGTGTAGCTCAATGGTAGAATGCTGGGCTGGCACCCAGCGTACCCGTGTTCGAGCCCCATCGGGTCATTGATGCTAGGTCATGCCTGCCTGAGGCAAGTTATAAGAACAAGTCATAAACACCGGCGTAACTCAGCGAACCAGAGTTCAAGGCCCACTGTGTGAATGTTGCAAGGTTTCTTTTTTTTTCTAATTTCGCGCGATGTGGTTACAGCCACGGGTGGCGGCTGCGGCCAACAACTGCGCGTCACCCAAAAAGTGATCTCATAACAGCTTTCGCTGTAAAAGCGAGAGATAAACGAGCAGCGTCACGGCTCAAAGAATGTTTGCAGGACTAACATAGCCGCGCTGTTTACTAACAAATGTAGCCTTATGTCAAAGAGATAATAATTATGTAGCTTAATCAATGATTGCAACGCTGACATCATAGGCATCACTGAAGCGTGTTTATGGGCAAATGTGTTCAACGCTGAACTGCTATACTGCAATAAAAAATAATAAATATATGGCAATGATCGCATTAATTCTATTGGTGGTGTACTACTTGGAGATGCTGAAAGTGCAGTTTTGCTGTTTCCGTTACTAGCGATTTGTAGTCGGTATGCCTTTGTTTGGCAACAAATGTTACAAGGATGATTAATGGTGTTTATTACCGCTCCCCATCCGCCAGCATGTCATTCAGTGAAAATCTTCACGATTGTTTAAAACAAATTGCTGTGCATTATCCTGGCACTGAAATACTACTTATGGGTGATTTTAACTTCCCCAACCTTGTCTGGTCTGCCATGTCTCCAATTTCAGACCCATCATCAATCCAATCTAATAACTATATCTCTCTTTGTGCCGATTTCACTTAATCGCAGTTTGTTGCTTAACCCACACGCATCACAAAAAGCTCATCATACCTTTTAGACCTGCTTCTGACGCCTGTTAGTGAAACTGTTTGTTTGATAACCCATTCGTCATGCCTTAGTTACCATGATATCTTGACTCTCAGTAATAGTATAACCAATTTAGGCATGCAGACGGTTCAAAACTGTCAAAGATTATGCAAACGCTAACTACGATGCTACCAATGAAGCATTGAACTCATTCTCTGATGCTTTTCTACCTGGTGTATTCCAGCGTTCGGGGCAGAACAACTGGAATATGTTCAAGTAAACTGTTTCAAAACTGGTTCAAAAATACGTACCTATTCGCCGTATATTCCGGAAGAGTAAAGCACCCTGGCTTAATAGGTACCTCAACCAACTTTCAAAGCAAAAGAAGCGTTTATTTAGAATGGCAACACTTTCTCAAAAAGCGTCTGTTAGGTTTTCGTACAAAACAGCTGCTTCATCCTACACTTCCACTTTGAAGTGTAGCAAATTTTCATTTTTTATTATCACTCTGACAAAGATGAATAAAACAAATCCGAAACGCTTTAGGAAGGCGCTCAGAAAACGACAATGACCATAAGTTAGCGCGATTGTATTTATCTGGTGACACCATGTCGACGTTCTAACGCCCCAGGTACTGAATGATACCCTCAATAAATCATTTTCATATGTGAAAATCAATTAAGCACCTAACTTTTCAAGATTCAGCTATTTTCCCATGGATCAAATTGTTTGTTATTTCGTCGGAATGGCAAAGATAATTGACAGGCTAAAACTAAGTTTCACTTGTGAGAAAAATCACATCCCTTGAAAGCACAAAAAAAGAACTGCTCCCTTATTTTAGAGTGTATCTTTTTCCAATCCTATGACTCTAGTTCTTCACCTGAAGATTAGAAAATAGGTAAAATCATCGCAATTTTCACATCCAGAAAAATTATGATCCCTCAAGCTTTCTCCCTATTTCACTTACGTCAGTTCCGTGTAAAATTTTTGAGCACATCATATTTGCGCATCTTATCAATTACCTAGAAGTTAAAAACTTTTTGTCGACCTCGCAACATGGTTTCAGAAAACCCTTCTCGTGTGAGACCCAACTAATCACTTTCACAAACAACTTGCATGTATATGTTGACTCTGGTTTCATTGTAGGTTGCCATTTTTTAGATTTTGCCAAAGCTTTCGACGAAGTAAACCACTCATTGCTGTTACATAAACTAAGTGCTTTTGTTATTCATCCTCACGTACTCCCTTGTATTCGAGAATTTCTTTCTTGCCATGTGCAGTTTGTTGGTTGGTTCCGGCTTACCCCAAGGGTAAGTCCTGGACCCTCTGTCATTTTGGATTTATATAAACAACTTATCTGCTAACATTCCTTCCCGAGCATGTTTATTTGCAGATTATTGTGTCATTTACCAAAAAATAACCACTGATTCAGATGTGCCATCAATATAAAATGATCTAGATATCATAACGCAGTGGTACTACACGAGGCACATGGAGCTAAATGTTGCCAAGTGCAAAAGCATTCGCGTAACCCGGCGCAATGTCACTCCTCCGTTCTACTTTCTAAATATTGTTCTAGTGAAATGTGCCGCTACCTATCGCTACCTTGGTGTCCACAATTGTAATAACCTATCGTGGAAACGTCATGCTCACTACATAAGAACTAGAGCAAATCAAACTTTAGGTTGCTTAAAAAAACTTTTATCTTGCCCTACTTTCACTGGAAGTTTTGCTTTATACTGCCTCCATCCCTCCTGAGCTAGAATACGCCCCATATGTCCGGGACCCACATAGCTCCACATCAATACAAAGCTTTGAGGCAGTGAAAAATAACTGTACTCGCTTTATTCTATGTATTTATAATCGAAATGCCACTGTGACAAACATGAAAGCTGTTCCTAATCTTCCTTCTCTAGCAACACGTAGAATAACGGATTCGTCTTTTTCGCAAAGAGTACTACAATATCTCACTCTTTGTTTCTTGTTCGCAAACCCAGCTCTATTTCGCTCACACCGACTTGATCATCATCATAAGGTTACTATTCCATATTTTTTATCTTTTGCTAGCTCTTACTCATTTGTTCCCAGAACAGCCGGAGAGTGGGACCTTCTACCTGCCTTCATAACGGATGTAACTAATAGAACTGCATTTAAATATTTCCTATGAAGCCTACTATAACGTTACATGATCGTTTCTTCAACATTGCTTTTAAATATTTCGATAGATGTTCTCTAACGTGTTTTACAAAAGTTTCGTAGTTCTGTTTAATGGCTACATTTTACTGCTTACTGTTATTGTTATACCTTTTATTCTTTTTACTAGTGGTGTAGCTAAGGGGGGGGGGAGGGGGTTAAACACTGTTTGAAATTCTTTGTTCATTTTATTTAGAGCACTTCACGCAGACATGATTCGGAAACCAGGCGCTGCTACTATCACTATATTATTGCTGGACTCTTTTACTATGAATAATATCTGTATACAAAAAAATGTGTTGGAGTGTTTCACAAGCCCCTTCCCTCCCCTTTGGCTACACCAGGAGATAACTGTCCGGGCACACTGTGTTTATATTTTGTCATTTATTTCAAAATTTCTTAAATGACAGCATTGTTCCCGGTGACTGGAAGTTGGCTCACGTGGTACCAATGCAGTAAACTGGACAGATAGACAGAGTTGAGAATTATAGGCCAGTGTCCTGTTTATATGTTGTCATTTATTTCGAAATTCTTTAAATGAGGGACTTGTCCCCGGGGACTGAAGTTGGCGCGCGTGGTACCAATTCATAAAGCTGAACAGAGAGACATAGTTGAGAATTATAGGCCAGTGTCGTTAACTAGTATTGTATGCAAAGTTATGGAACATGTGATTTATAGCAGCATCATGTCTCCCCTTGTTGCCAATAACCTTCTTCATCCTAGTCAGCATGGGTTCCGGCAGGGCTTTTCTTGTACGACGCAATTGGTAGAAATTACTCATGACCTTCCTCAGCTGTCGGCAAGCAGCAAAGTGTTGAGTGTATACCTCTGGATTTCAGAAAAGCTCTTCACCTCGTTACGCATAGTCGCTTGATCGCTAAACTTCAATATTACAAATTGGCTGATAGGGTTATTGCTTCGATAGCTGAGTATCTTCGCTCAAGGCAGATGTCTGTGGCTCTTAACGGTTGTTCTTCTACATATGTTGCTGTGACCTCTGGTTTACCGTAGGTATCAATCTTAGCTCCGCTTTTATTTTTGTTATTCATAAATGACATCACTTTTGATATCACACCATCATTTAGAACTTTGCAGATGACTGTATAGTATATAGGGCCATCAATAGCGACCTTGACAAACAAGCACTGCAAAACGATTTAGATTTATTGCCACATGGTGTGATAAATGAAAAATGTCGTCGAACGTGAAAAAAGCGTCCACGACTCCTTTACCAGGAAACTGATGTGACATGTGTCTATCTTTCCCTCTTTCTTTTACTTTCCTCTCCCCCTGCCCATGTGTAGGGTAGCAAACTGAACGCATAGTCTAGTTAACCTCCCTACCTTTCCTACATTCCTTCTCTGTCTTTCTCTCTATCTTGCACTGCAGAATAATTACACGATCAATAACGGTAATATTCAACATGTCACGGAATATAAACATGTAGCTGTATTTTTTACTCCTGATTTGAGGTAGAATAAACATTTCACTTACGTTAGGAACAAGGCGGTAGGAACATTACGTTTTCTGAAACCTAAATTCAGTAGTTTACCACAAAAAACTTAGAGAGCAGCTCTATTTCACACGCGTTTGCAGTATACTGGAGTATGCGTGCATCGGCTGGGACCCATATACTAAGGAACTTTACAGGTAATCTTTAAAAAGTGTAGAATATAACAATTCCATTTGTCCTTGACAATACGACAGGATGCTTAGTGTGACAGAGAACAGAAAAACATTAAATTGGAGTCTTCTTGAAAGCTGTCGTCGAAACCTCAGATTGAAATTCTTTCATAGCATTTGTCATTGAAGAACAGTGATCATCGAGCAATTGTATTTTGAACGACTTATTTTTCTCAAAGACGTGATCATCACCTAAAATGCGCGAGATTCCTTTTGGGGGTGACGCTTTTCGCTACTCTTTCTTTGTCCACACTATAAGAGAATGGAACACTCTGCCGCCGGAAACAGTCTGTATTGATTCAAGTGATAGTTGTTTCCATGCTTCATGAAAGTTTTTTATGTGTGCGAATATATGTACTATACCCTCCCTGCCGTAATGCCTCATGGTGAAGCAGAAGCAGGTACTTACTAATAAATAATAAATAAATAAAATAACACTCTTTGAGATGAAGATCTACCGCTGGGGGGGGGGGGGGCATGTAGACCAGACGCGTCTCGTATGGGCTCCTGCTTTTCGTGCTTTTCAACCCGAAACAAGGCCAGTAGCGAACCCAAGAGTTTCACCGCCTCAACCGCCAAGACACGAGGAATCGGTGGACACTAGCTCCTTTTGGGTGAGTGCATCCTGTCTCAAGGTAAATGACATCACATCCAAGCAGGTCTTGACCTCACCAAAATGGAACCGAATTCCCCACAAGCGCACGCCCACTTTATTAAGCCTAATGCCAAGTTCGTTCCTGAGCAAAACTCCGCGGTGCGTCCACCACGCACTCAGGCGTACCTGACGACACGGCACGAGCGTTCGCGCTTGCCGTGGCGAAAAGCTCTTAGAATGAGCCGAGACACAGCCGCAGCAATCGAAATGCAAAGAAACCATCAAGACGAAGAAAATGCAATGCAAACTGACCCAGTGGAGGCAAACAAAACAACAGAAAATTCGTGGACCTATGACGCTGGCAGTGGCAGAACAATTGAAACGGAAAGCGCTTGAATCACGAGAAGTAAGAGATGCAAGAAGGCTGCCGCCAATCCAAGGACACCGGCTTACCAACCGACCGAGCAGCCAGCTATCACAGAGCCGACGCTAAAGTCATCACCATCGCAGCAACAACGCAGGCCCAAGATTTCACCTCTGCCGCTCGATGATTTTAAGATCGTCTACCGCCCGCAGCAGGTATTGACCTCACCAAATGGAACACCGCCACTGTCACGCATGCCATCGGCAGAATGAGTGGACTATCGCAGCAACACTTTTTGGCAAGGTACGCGTACAATTTCAGTGAATGGAAAACCTAATCATCACAAGCACTGGCACCAAAGACGCCAAGAAGCTGGTAAGCATCCGAAAAATACAGCTTGGAGGAAATTTCTACACTGTGAACGGCAACATCAGAACACCGGACAATGCCTCCAGAGGCGTCATCAATCGCTTGATACCCAGTAAGAGCACCGCAGAACTTATGGCTGGAGTTCGCGCACCGGCAAGATAAACAGTTCTTCAGGCCCGAAGGCTAGGTCAATCGACCATGGCAGTCATCTTATTTGAAGCACCGTACGTTCTCTACTACATAATTTTCCAGAGCGTAGACTTTTGCTGCAGACCATATCGTAAGTCAGCGCAGTATTGCCGAGCTTGTGGCAATACGGGTCACCGCCAGGACGTCTGTCCGAAACCTTTCCTGGATTTCTGCGATGAATCCGCCATGGCCGGACAAACGCAGCGTCATGAATGTGGACCCTTCTGCAAGATCTTCAGAGAAGGACATGAAACAGCAAGTAAGGAATGCAAAAGGAGACGAAAGCCAAGTTCACCACCCTACAACGTAAGACAATAGTGCCTGAACAGGCATTAAGAAATAGACACCAACTGGAACGCCAACGGGGGAATGTTTTCTGAGATTAACATATCGGCCGCTACCTCTAGCAGTAACAATGAGGGCCGCGTCTCTACGCGCAGCAGATCTAAGTCAATATTGCGTTCGAGTCCGCGCTCCCGCTCTCGCACGCGTTCCGTCTCTACGCGCAGCAGATCCAAATCAATACTGCGTTCCAGTTCGCGCTCCCGCTCTCGCACGCGCTCGCGCTTCGTTAACCGTGCGAGCTACGCTACCATGGTAAGTGGATCTAACGACAGCAGCAGCTTAACCTCCTCGAAGGCGGACAACTCACCCATACAGGTTCTCGAAGATAAACTGAAAAATCAGCTAAAAAAGCTTCAGAATCAGCACAGCCAATTGCAAAGCCAACAAAGCTTCATAAATAAACTGCCTCAGAGTCAAAAAAGACAAGAGCTGATTGACAAACTAATTGAAAAGTGCACGCATCAGCAAGGACATTCGGACAATGCAGAACAACAATATCAAGAACAAGCAAACTCAAGCACAGAGCCTGCAACGACGCTAACCAAGGTAGGCATCCAAGCCCTAGTGAACGCAAGGTGCATGATATTCGAAGAATCTTTCATAAATAACATGCACGCCACAATGGAAAAGATTGTCCAGTCAGCAATATCTATGGAAAAAACAGCCTTAATGTTTGAACAAAAGATCACTACGCTTAAAGCCAAAAGTGATGGGATTGCTGCGCAAGTCAACAATTTCATCGTGCACGTGAAGAAAACTTAACCATGGCACAGTTCGACAGCTTGACCAACCCACGCCTAATGACTCAGAAGAAGGCACGAGCAAACAGTCACATTTTTCTCGCTCAGTCTCGCCAAGTTGCGATCGCAGGCGTGACATCGAATCGATCGAAGATGACAGACCCTAACCATAAGTAGAAGAACCAGCATTCAACTTTACACATACGGCAATGGAACTGTCGGTCATACCACCCTCGACAGGGAAGTCAACAAGAATTCATCAAGCTTAACCAACCAGACACCATTGCACTTCAGGAAACCAACACGCAGAACTTACGACTGCAAGGGTACATGGCCTGCGCACAAACCCGATGCACTGCCATACTTGTTAAGAAAGCACTTTCAATGCAAAAACACGAAATCGAGGACACTCAGATATAACACACCCTAATATAGATTCTGCCGGAACGAAAGACGCAGCAGTCTTTTCATAACCAACATATACAGCCCCCCACGAGACCAACTACCAGACTTCGATCACTTCATACGAGAAATCGGGAAGCGCACGAATGGCCACCAGATCATAATAATGGGAAACTTTAACGCCTCTCACATGGCAGGGGCAATTATATCACCACTAGGAAGGGTTCTAGGGTGCACGATACTGCTCAACATCACAGACTAACACTGTGCAACGACCCTCTTCAGAAGACGAGAATCGGGAACAATGCCTCCAGGGACACAAATCCCGATCTTACCTTTACGGCTAACGTCACTGGCGCAGAGTGGAGTGTGCTACCGGAAACTTTAGGTAGTGATGATCACATCATCCAACTCTCCATAGCGCACACTCGTAAACAGACCAAGACAGGAATAGCGTGGTTAACGGAATGGCAATCCTTTAGAGATGACCTCGACATTGAAACCACCATAATCGACATTGAAGACTGGTTTAATATTGTGCTCAAGATCGCCGAACGCTACACTAAGGACATACAGCTTGACGTCGATTCACCCGCCGTCGACGAACATCTCATCCACCTTCGGGAGGCTGGAAGAGTACTTCTAAAACTGTGAAAGCGGCAAAAACTAAACAGAAAGTTACGAAATGCATTTCTTTCCTCACCAAGCAATCTCAAGATTACGAGAACCAATTGACCAGAACTGTCACTCTTTCTGTGACAAGCTGCACGTAACTCTTAGCACCAAGAAGCCCCGCAGCGGTGGGGTCTTGTGGCTAAGGTACTCGGCTGCTGACCCGCAGGTCGCGGGATCGAATCCCGGCTGCGGCGGCTGCATTTTTGATGGAGGCGGAAATGTTGTAGGCCCGTGTGCTCAGATTTGGGTGCACGTTAAAGTACTCCAAGTCGTCGAAATTTCCGGAGCCCTCCACTACGGCGTCTCTCATATTCATATGGTGACTTTGGGACGTTAAACCCCACATATCAATCAATCTGAGCACCAAGAAGACCTGGCATCTGCTACGCACACTTCTAGCCACGCAGCCCTTCAAAGCAGTACAGAAGCAGCACCTTCAGAGGCTTATTCGAAACTACGCCAGTACAGAAGAACACCTCTTAAAAGAAATACAAAAGAAGCTCTGTGGCGATGAACCCACTGGGGCTTCAATTCACAACAAAGAATACGCTCGTGCACCAAACACTGAACTCGTCCGGCCCTTCAGCCAGGCAGAACTGCACACAGCCCTAATGAAGTTGACGAGAAATAACAGCCTCAGACTAGACAGGATTCTCAACAAGCACTTAAGCAACCTACCTCACCAGGCCACCACGGCTCTTCTCCAATATTACAGCGACTGCTGGGATGAAGGAGAGCTACCTGCGGTATGGAAGCACTCGGAAATTACCATGATGCCTAAGCCTAACAAACCAGTCGGCATTGAAAACCTACGCCCGATTTCTCTCACCTCGTGCGTGCGATAGCTATTTGAAAATATGGTGCATGACCGCTTAACCCAGTACCTAGAAAACAGTGGACACCTACCAGACACCATGTTCGGCTTCAGGCAGCATCTTCCAACGCACGACGTGCTCCTACTACTCAAAGTAGACCTATTTGATCACCGCACCCATCGAAAAAGTACTTTATACTCGGAGTCGACGTCAAGGCGGCCTTCGATAACGTCAACCACGACGCGATTCTCAACAACCTTGAAGGAGTTGGCTGAGGCATTAGAACCTACATGTGCGTCAGAAACTTTCTGACGGACTGTACGGCAACTGTGGGCATATGCAACATCCACCGCAAAAACTTCTAACTACCGAAAACAGGCACGCCGCAGGGTTCAATCAGCTCGCCATTACTTTTCAATGTGGCTGTGATCTGCCAAAAATTCTCGACAAAATACCATATTGACGGCACGCGATCTACGCTGATGACATCACACTCTGGACCAGGGCTTCGAACACTGGGAGACGAGAGACCTGCCTACAAATCGCCGTAGATATCATCGAACGGTATCTCAGAAACTGCGGTCTCTGCTGTGCCCCCGAGAAATCCGAGCATCTCGTCCTCAAAGCGATAACAAGAGGCAGGCCCCCTCTATACGACGAGCCCGACCCTAGCGCAACACTGAAGGGACCTTTATTTCAAAAGTCGAGACCCTGCGAGTGTTTGGAGTTCACATCTACAAGGATGGATCGGGAGCTGCCACCCTACCGAGACTCCAACGGACACTATCACAACTCACCCACCTCGTCAAGAGGATCCGAACCAACGAAACGGACTCAAAGAGCACGACACGCTACGTGTAATGCAACTTCTGTTCACCAGCTGCATTACGTACGGCCCACCGTACCTGACTTTTAAAACCGGTGAAATTGAAAAAGTTAATATCATGATAAAGGCCACTAAAGTAGCCCTGGGACTTCCGCCTATGGCCTCTACCACACGTGTCCTAAAGACGGGCGTCCACAACACGTGGCAAAAGCTCATCGAAGCGCATAGTAACAAACATTCAGCCGGAGAGGCTCAAGCAGACGCCCACGGGGAGTTTGGTGCCCCGGTACCTCTACTACAGCGACACGTTCATCGCCGATGCAGACTGAAAAAAGCGCATCCCGCTGTACTTTAGAGAGTTGCTGTCCATCGCACCTATTCCGCGCAACATGCATTCTACTTTCCACAAAAATTCTAGAGCTAACCCTGTCCAACGAAAGTTCAAGCAAGACCCGGATACCCGCTACACTGACGCGGCCAAGTACCCGCATAAAACGCGCACGCTGTCAGCGTCGTAGATTGTCAAGGCCGAGAATTAGCGTCGGCCACGGTCAACGCACTCAATTCAGACGCCGCAGAAGAATCGGCAATCGCTCTAGCAACCACAACATGTCCAGGTGCCGCGGTGATTTTCACCGACTCACAAACCACCTGCAGGATTTTCTCTAAGGGCCGTATCTCACCCAATGCCATCAATATTTTGAAGAGGGGAAGCGCTGCACTCCCATACACTTGTATATTATGGGTGCCAGGACACGAGGGTCTGCAGACAAATGAAGCGGCCCACGCCGCTCCCCGCGAGCACGTCAGCCGGGCTGCCCTTGCCAACAGGACATTCGACCCGTCGTTGAAGACACGGAAGTTGTTCAAAACACCTACTCGTCGTTACTCCAGCATAACAGGTTGGAGCGACGAGTATACCTTCCACCACATCCAAAACTGACAAAAGAGGAAAGTGTGATACTGAGACGCCTGCAAAGCAGCACATACACACATGAGGCCCTGACGCACCGTCTCTACCCAACAAGACAGCTCTATGTGCCCGCTTTGCAGCGTACCGGACACCCTGGCACACTTGCTTCTTGCATGCCAGTGTATTGCCAGACGTATTCTGCAACAACTCACGACTTATAATGAACCAGGACCGACGAACGAAGACCTAACCGAAACGTGGCAGGTGAAGCTCGGCCTTGAGGGCCTGGAAGACCAACAACAACTCGTCGCCAGGGCCAAGAGGGCAGTAGAAGCCAGAGGATTCCTGGGCCAAGGAGACCTCCCATCTCTGGCTGACCCCGGGCATTGCTCGGGGCACTGTTTCAAAAAGAACCGTTAACTTCTCTCTCTGGGAAATTTTGGGCAAGAATATCGGCCGCGAGTATTTTAGGTTGGCTCGGCGCCAGCATTAATGCTCAAGCGGTGGTTACAATTGTGCCCTCTGGAACAGATCTCCCCGGAGTCGATCACTACGATAATTTTCAATAGGCAGAGGTTCGTTTTAATGGAAATAGGTTGACACAGTTCCAAGGCCTGATAGGCCACGTTAAAGCATATTACAGTGTCATTTTTGTACATGTGCTAAGCTATACTCAAGCCAGAAAATTGCATTTCTATTGAACCTTCGAACATACTGCTAACATCTAAACACACACATAACTGGTTGGCTCGACAGCTGTGCTACAGCACAGAGCAGTAACCCACTTACCTTTGTCATGCAGGTATTTACGCTTGCTATCTCACGCATGCTGTTGCCTGCCTTATCGTTCGCCACCACCGAGAAAGCGTCGACATGCCGCTTCCAAGGAAATGGCTGGGAAACTCAAGCCTTCTACCGAACAACGCCCCTTACCCAACCGGAAGCCTGCACCTCAACCGACCAGATGGCGCTAACCCTGGAACACTCTGTCCTCACTTCACCGTGGGAGACCGCATCGCCTGGAACATCAACCTGTTTGTCGCCTACAAAAGAGCTGCGATCTACCGCGGCGCTTCGTAGGCTCGACAGCTGTGCTACAGCACAGAGCAGTAACCCGCTTACCTTTGCCATGCAGGTTAGTAAACCGTACGCTCTCTTCTCAAAGAAATCGAGCAACTACTTTTTGCTATAGCTGCCGAGCCCACGGTGCTGCTTTTTAATTGTTGTTGAGTGTGCTGACGTCATTCGTTCCTTGCTCATGTTATCGGGTGACGTCGAGTCAAATCCGGGTCCTAACACAACCACTATACTCGACGAATTGCATAAAATATCAGCTGGTCAGTCCAAACTAATTTCAGAAGTAAGTGATCTGAAAGACCAACTTCTAACCACGAATCAAACTATCGCCCAGTTGAGTCAGCGGATAAATGATGTTGAAAAACATTGTCAGAGCCTTATTTTGCTTCGCACAGAAATAGACAACATAAAGTCCAACACTGCTCAGGCAGCTTGCCAAGTATTCGAGCTCGAGACACGTCTTGACGATGCCGAAAATCGATCCTGGCAAAACAACTTGGTATTTATGGCCTGCCCGAGCCTAGTAATTCAGAAAGTTACACTCAAACCGAAGAATTGGTCATACAGCACTGTCGTGACTACCTTGGCTTTACAATAAATCCAAAAGAAATGAAAGGGTTCATCGCCTAGGCCGTCACCCTATCGAGCGCAGTCGCCCCATCATCGTTTGGTTTAGCTTCTACAAAACGAATGAAGCTGTTCTTTTTAATGCTCGGCAATTAGAAGGGACTAATTACAGTATCGCACAGGACTTCTACCGCTCGGTCAGAAATGCTCGTAAGCATTTGGTTGCTTTTGCCAAAACTAAATCTGATCGCTTTCAACTGTCTTATAAAACACTTTCTATTGGCTCAAAGATATATATTTATGACGAAGTCTCACAATCTGTCAGAGAATTCAAATAGCAATCAACGGGCTGTAAAATAAAAAAAACATCATAGCAAAGTTCCTCGGGCTAACCTTACATTGTGTACAATATTTACTAATATTCGCAGCTTCTTGCCGAAACGTCAGCTTGTATCAAATGTTGTCTTATCATCTACCAGCAATGTGCTCATAATAACTGAAACGTGGCTACATAGCAACATCAGTGACGATGAAGTTCTAGCTGACCTGTCTAACTTCCATATTTATTGCAAAGATCGCACAGATGGACGGGGGGTGGGGTCCTTGTAGCAGTGACTCAGGAGCTATCATCTTCAGTATTACACATCGACTCGAACATTGAAATATTATGGATCATCTGCCGCGTGGTACCGCGAACCGTACTTTTGGGCGTTTGCTATAGGCTGCCCCAAAATAACCCCGATTTCTCGTGCAAACTGAACAGCATTCTAAACACTCTTACAAGAGTGCATTCAAACGCTGACATCGTTCTCTTCGGAGATTTCAATTATCCTCGCATTGACTGGCATAACTACACAACTTTTAGCACAGAAGCAACTAACTTTGTTGATGTGTGTCTGAATTTCAACCTCTCGCAGTTGATAACTGAACCAACGCGTGTCGCACAGAGCTCGTCAAACACCCTAGATTTGATACTAACAAACAACCCCGACTCTATGATATTCATAACACACTTAAGGGAAATAAGCGACCACAAGGTTGTTCGTGCAACCTTTAACTGTGCCCCGCTAGTATGTGAAACTTACAAAAAAACAATTCGACTTTATGATATGGCCAATTATGAAGCTATCAACAGCGAGCTAACCCGCTTTTTCTTGGTATTTGAGACGCAATTTAGTAATCATCCAATGCAAGAAAACTGGTTGCTTTTCAAGAGCAAAGTGCTAGAGCTAATTGAGAAGTATATCTCGGTATGTAGTTTACGTGCTAACAAAAACAAACCATGGTTTAACAAATCACTGAAGCTACTCGAAAATAAGAAAAAAAGATATTTCCGAGCTTCTAAACAGAGCAACAACCCACTTCTGTGGGATAAGTACCACTCAGCGGAAACCAAATACCTCACGGCAATACAAAACGCTAAGTACAAGTTTTTTCACAATGACCTTTCTTGTATGCTAACACAAAATCCTGAGAAATTTTGGAGGTGATTAACCCAGAACAAAAACACACGATGACACTAGCTAATGAAAACAATGATGTTACAAGTAACGCAGAATGTGCGGACGTATTTAACACTGCCTTCGCAAGTGTATTCACTAATGACCATGCCATGCCTCCAATTGTACTAAGATCTCGGTGTATTACCAGCAAACTACCAATGCCTGACATTGTATTTTCCATTGATGGCATAATATGTTGCATAGAACGTCTCAAGTTAACATAATCAGCTGGTTTTGACGAAATTAATTCGAAGTTTTACTTAATACTAAGAACATTTGCGCAGCTTTCTTGTGTCTTGTGTTTTCTCAATCCCTTTCAACAGGTCACTTGCCCGATGACTGGAAAGTAGGAAAGGTCGTTCCCATCCATAAATCTGGCAGTAAGCAGTCACCATTAAATTATCGCCCTATCTCGTTAACAAGTATACCATGCAAAATCATCGAACATGTCATTTATTCACATATCGTGACCATTCTAGACCTAAATGTTTTTTTATTCCTTCACAGCACGGTTTTCGCAAAGCTCCATCCTGTGAAACTCAGCTAGCTAACTTCCTTCATGATTTACACTTAGACTTTAACCAGCAAACTGATGCCATCTCTTTAGATTTCGCTAAAGCGTTCAATAAAGTGTCTCATCGGCTACTTCTTTTTAAACTTTCTAGCTTAAACATTAACCCTAACGTTTTTAACTGGATTGCAGCATTTCTGAGGAATCGCTCTCAATCAGTTTTTGTTAATGAGTGTGTTTCTAACCCTCTTCCAGTTACGTTAGGTGTTCCTCAAGGTTCAGTGTTAGGTCCTCTACTGTTCCTAATATACATTAACGACTTACCTTTGCACGTTTCATCTCACATTCGCATGTTCGCCGATGATTGCGTCTTTTATCGTACTATTACTAATCCATCTGAGCAGCAAGCACTTACACATGATCCTAACTCTATTCAAGCATGGTGTGACCATTGGGTCATGACACTTAACCAAACTAAATGCAAATCATTATCTTTCTCACGTCGTCAAAACCCTTTAACTTTTCCTTACACACTCGGTAATGTTGACTTGGACAGAGTCGAATCTTATAAGTATCTAGGTGTAACATTGTCATATGATCTAACGTGGGGTGCGCATGTCACTAACATACTAGTGGGCGCTAACAAATAACTTGGATTTCTGAAACGTCATTTACGCCACGCTCCCAAACACCAGAAACTTCTAGCCTACAAATCTATTATCAGGCCAAAGCTTGAGTATGCGGCTGCCATTTGGAGCCCGCCTCAGGCTTACTTAACAAATTCACTTGAGGCACTGCAGAACCGCGCGGTACGATTTATTCATTCATCATATTCATATCATGTCAGTGTGTCATCATTAAAAGAAGAATCTCTATTAACTCTTGCACTTCGTCGTCGCATTGCCACCCTAGCTCTGTTCCATAAGTTTTATTACAGCTCACGTGACCGACCAGACTTTATCACTACTCCAGCCCGCATACCTCATCGCACCGGTCATGCCCTAAAAGTCACCCGTCCACGCAGCCCCAGCAAGACATTTTCTGTCTCCTTCTTTCCATGGGCATCATCTGAATGGAACGACCTTTCCCGTAGATGGAATCAATGGCTCAGCTAGCTTTAAAAGATAGCATTTCTCGAAGACGTACTCGACAAAGAAGCTTTGCTTGGACTTGAAATTAAGTGCTGCACTCCATCTATGTACTGTATTGCTTTCGAATGCAGTCAAAAGTTTCTTCTTCCACTGACTCCAAGAGTCGTCACCTCCCTGAATGCATACTTCATACCACTTGAGTGCAACACCTCTCAAGTAAACACGCATGTTTGGGATTTTATCCTCATCAGAGAGCCACTTGTTTTTTCAGCGACATATTCGTTGAACTCAAACCAGCTTTCTGGATTTGAAGACATACCGTCGAAGGCATCCGGATCTACGAATTTAGGCACTGGTTTCTCAGTATTCAGAGAGCTTATAAGGGATGTAATTAATTGGTTCTGTTGCACAATCTGTTCATGTTGCAGCTGAATAGCTTTCAGAACGAGGCTCACCTCTTCCTTCGAAGACCGTGATCCTGAGTCTCTTCGATGCGCTGGTTCAAGAACTAGGTTGTAGAAGGTGGCCACACGCAAGTTCACTTTTACAGCACCTTCCCGTCATAGTTCAATAGTGTGAACGGCTGCCTTTCTCACAACCGGGCTCACGAGTTCTTCCGAACAAAGCTCACTAGGTAGGTTCCCCGCTGCTTCATCTTAAACTTGGTAGGTACTTAGAAAAGATGATCCGGTCCGTGGAGGTCTCCTCAATGGTGAACGTCACGCAAATGTTGTCTTTGATGGCCCGCTGCGCCAAAATAATGTAGTGTTCTTACTATATATATATATATATATATATATATATATATATATATATATATATATATATATATATATATATATATATATATATATGTGTGTGTGTGTGTGTGTGTAGATATATATATATATGTGTGTGTGTGTATGTGTGTGTGTGTGTGTGTGTGTGTGTGTGTGTGTGTGTGTGTGTGTGTGTGTGTGTGTGTGTGTGTGTGTGTGTGTGTGTGTGTGTGTGTGTGTGTGAAGCAGTATGAGCCATGGGACAGGAGAAGAAGCACGAGATCTGGGGCAGAAAAGAAAAGGGTGAAGTGAGGAATAAGGCAGATTAGGATGAACGCCACTTCCATACTGAGGCTACAATGCTGTTTCATTCTTTAAAGTAGGAACACTTAATCATATGGTGGTTTTGGGACGTTAAACGCCACATATCAATCAATCAAAGTAGGAACACTACATTATTTTGGCGCAGCGGGCCATCAAAGACAACATTTGCTTGATGTTCACCGTTGAGGAGACCTCCACGGACCGGATCATCTTTTCTAAGTACCAAGTTTAAGATGAAGCAGCGGGGAACGTACCTAGTGAGCTTTGTTCGGAAGAACTCGTGAGCCCGGTTGTAAGAAAGGCAGCCGTTCACACTATTCAACTATGACGGGAAGGTGCTGTAAAAGTGAACTTGCGTGTGGCCACCTTCTACAACCTAGTTCTTGAACCAGCGCATCGAAGAGACTCAGGATCACGGTCTTCGAAGGAAGAGTTGAGCCTCGTTCTGAAAGCTATTCAGCTGCAACATGAACAGATTGTGCAACAGAACCAATTAATTACATCCCTTATAAGCTCTCTGAATACTGAGAAACCAGTGCCTAAATTCGTAGATCCGGATGCCTTCGACGGTATGTCTTCAAATCCAGAAAGCTGGTTTGAGTTCAACGAATATGCCGCTGAAAAAACAAGTGGCTCTCTGATGAGGATAAAATCCCAAACATGCGTGTTTACTTGAGAGGTGTTGCACTCAAGTGGTATGAAATATGCATTCAGGAAGGTGACGACTCTTGGAGTCAGTGGAAGAAGAAACTTTTGACTGCATTCGGAAGCAATACAGTACATAGATGGAGTGCAGCACTTAATTTCAAGTCCAAGCAAAGCTTCTTTGTCGAGTACGTCTTCGAGAAATGCTATCTTATAAAACTAGCTGAGCCATTGATTCCATCTACGGTCGTAGTCGCCTTTATAATGCATGGATTATTGCAGTCTTGAAGCAGGTGCAAATGCGGTCACCACGAACTCTATGTGACTTCCTGGAGTGTCTTCAGAACATTCCATCAGCTTCGGAAACAAGCGTAACCGCTAATTCAAGCAGTTGTTTCAATCAAAGCATTGCGAACTGGTCAAGCTGCGATCAGCAAGAAGTGAGCCACCTCGCAAGTAGCACGAATAACCTGACCTGGTGCGCTCCAAGAGGTCGAGTAAATAATATCGACACTGAAGCTCAGGAGGATTCGTAAAAAAAACTAATAATTGAGGGTGATCAGTCCAACCTGATGACTCCAAATGAGACTGCTTGTTTAGTTAGCTCTAGCCTACTTCATATTCCCGTCAAAGTATAAAACAAGCCGATGACGGCTCTCGTAGACAGCGGTGCATCTGTGTCTATTATAATTGCCAAAATGGTGGATGCACGTCACGTGCATAGTGAAAAAGTCCTACGGGTACAAGGCTATCATGAAAAAAATACCATTCCATGATCAATGGGTCTTTGCAAACATCGAGTTCCACGATCAGAAAATAGAGGGCGAAGTGTTATTGTTAAAGGGGGTGACGTACGACTTTCTGCTATCAAGTCCAGATGTAAAGAAATTAAAGATCGACGTATACTGGAACGATGTGGTTCTAGTAGCAGAGAACGAGACATATCAAGGTAGACAAGATAACCTACGAGTTGTTAAGCGTGCGGAGGATATCGCAAGGCCCTACCCTACACTTGTGCGCAGAAAAAGCTATCCTCACGTCATGAAGTGATACAAGGTTCCTTTTGAACTCGCTGACAAGACCGTCATTCAAAAAACACCTTACAATATGTCAAAATAGCGAAAAATGTGGCTCAAAAATAGAGTTGCAGAAGATGCTAGATGCTGATATCATACGATTATCGGTATCACCCTTCGCTTCTCCCATAACGATCGCACGGAAAAAAGACAGAACCTTCAGACTATGCACTGACTGCATGGTTCTCAATCGTCAGACAGAACTCATACCATTTCCCATGCCGAAGATCGACACAATTATAGATGATACTGGTGATTGCCAACATTTTTTCCGCATCGATTTATGCAAAGGCTTCTTGCAGATTTCACTAACCAAAGAAGCGAAACTGTACACAACATTTAACACGCCATTAGATTACTACGAGTATAACCGGCTTCATTTCGGTAGGAAAAACTCTCCAGCGTGGTTCCAGAAGATAATGAACGCCGTGCTAAAGCCATTCCTTGGTAGTTTGTAATGTGTACATAGACGACACAATAGTCTTCTCTGAAACAGAGGCTGAGCATCAGAATCATCTGTCTCAGGTGTTAAACGCCTTGAGCTTGCCACATCTCGAAGTTATTTTAAGAAGAGTGCTTTCTTTCAACAAAGGTTGTGTTTCTTGGACGTGTATTCGATGGGAACGCCAAAAGCACAAAACAAGAGTCCGTCGAGAAGATTTCCCAGTTGAAGAAACCATATGACGTCCGATAACTGCGTGTGTTTTGGGATTCGCAGTACATTTCTGACCTTTCATAAAGGACTTTGCTGTTAACACTAAATGTCTCACACGTTTAACTTAAAAATACGTTTCCTTTGAATGGAATGACGAATGTGAGGAAGTCTACCATAACTTGGTGCACAGAATTTCTTTCGACCCTGTTCTACGCCTGCCAGACTTCACTTTACCCTTGGAATTGAACACTCACGCCTCACATTATGGCACTGAAGCAGTGTTGCATCAAAAAGGTATTGAAGCATCCAGCCGAGAAACGCGACACGTAGTAGGTTACTACAGTTACACGTTCGAGCCATCTGAAACAAATTAAACTAATATGAAAAAGCGAGCCCGGGCCGTTCTGAAGGCCATTGAGTACGTCCGTGCGTACCTGGAAGGTATCAAGTTCACTTTGTTCACCGATCACCAGGCCCTCACTCATCTCTTGAATATGACCCAAACTAAAGGACGTATTGCTGTATGGGTGAATTACTTGCATCAATTCGACTTTACCATCTCGCACTGACCAGACCGCTTTTAACCAATGCAGACGTTATATCAAGGTTGATGGTACGAAGCGACATAGAATAATCCGAAGAAATCAATGAAATGAAGCTGTGGGAAGGCTCCAAAGAACTGGTTTTTAGTGAAGGTCGGTGTGAAGTTCCACCAACACTTGTTTTCAGAGTCCTTTATTTGTACCACGATAGCTGAAAATCGGGAGGCCACGACTGAATTCAGCGCACCTGTAACAAATTAGTCAAGAGATTTACATGGCGTCACGTGAAGAAAGACGTCAGTCAGTACGATCGTTCCTGCCATGTTTTTCAAGTACACTAAGTCAAGTATAAACAGCCTACGGGTCCTTTGATACTACCTTGCCACTCGAACGTGCCTTTCGAAGTAGTTTACCTGGATTTCGCTGCACTAAACAAGAAATGGGAAGGAATCAAGAAAACGCAATCTTTTCTTTTGGCCACAGAATAATGCACGAGGATGGTCGCGGCACGAGCAGGAAAAGAAGACGCAAATAGCGTCATCACCGTCCTAGAAAGAGACATGTTTAAAACCACGCAGTCAATCGCATGCGATAACGGCCCTGCGTTCAAGTGAAAAACGAGAGCAAAATGGGTTCAGGATCACAATATGTAGATCAAGTTCTGTGCTCCATATCATCCCGACGCAAATGGGCTGCCAGAACGTGCCATCTGGCACGTGAAACAGTACATCAAGATGTGCGATAGTTTTCCTTGTGGATGGGAGTATTCTTTGGAAGCCACCGTGAAACATCATAATCGATCCTATAAAAGTGTCTTGGGGTGCAGTCCCCAGTATGCTTCTTCTGGAGAAACTCTTATTCTGCAGGCCGACCATGAGTTGGGGCTCTTGGAAAACATCAAGATCATCGAGGTGATGCAAGAAAATCACAGGAGGAGAGATACCGAAAATGAATGAAAAAGAATTTGACAAGAGGCATTGAGCAGACATGCCAGACATGCAAGTCACTGACCTCGTACTAGTGAGGAAATGAATATGAGATAGCAGGGCCACATTTTACGGTACTTACTCTGTGACCAAGACAGCCACCCAGAACGAAATTTTAAAGACTATCTGGTACACTGGTGAACGTGAATCAGTTGAATGTGCTTCAATTGGACAAATGTCTTGAAAGATTACCCCAGGAGAGGTAATTAAAAGAAACCGGGAAGGGTGAATTGGTATGAGCCTTGGGACAGGATAATGAGAAGCACGAAATCCGGGGCGGGAAAGAAGAGAAGGATGAAGTGAGGAATAAAGCAGATTAAGATGGACGCTAGTTTCATACTGAGGCTGTAGTGCTGTTCCGTTCATTTAAGTAAGAACACACGCACACCACACACACACACACACAAACATGCATGCACACACACACGCACACACGCACACACACACACACACACACACGTGCACGCTCACGACAAAATATTCGGTTTATACACCTAAGTCGGCTTGTATGTGAGTGTACATTATATTTATACACATCTTTATTATGCCCTGATGTCTAAGGCACTCCGAAGTGTTGTCTAGTGACGAAGGTGAAACAAAGGCAAAGTTGAGGGCTAATCACAGCCTTAGAAAGGCCTACTAAAATAGTCATCGTGTAACTAAGGCACATAAATGAAAAGATAGTGGTCATAACCCTAAGGCAGCGTAATAAAAATGCAGTGTGGGCTGCTGCAGTCAGCACAAACTTTATTGTTCAACACTGTGGTAAAAAGACCAAGAATTAGGAACATAAAGCTGAGAAAATATACGAAAAGTTATTCATATTTATTCGCATGATCCGTTCGTTTCTTTACATTGACATGGCTAGAAGGGCACACCGAGCAATTTCTGCAACTAGCGACATGACGCACGACAAGAAGTGCACAGAATGGAGAAACATGGGTGGTCGTGTCATGACGTAAAATTATGTGCAATATACATAGTAACCATTATATTTTACAAGAAATGAAAGAAACTCTGTGCAAGAAATGTTTCATGCCGAAAACAGACACATTACATAGCGGAACATTGTTGATTATCTTTTTTCCAATTGAAACAAGAACTATCTTGCGCATTACATGTTACATTATATGCCCTATATGCTACCCGAAATTTGCGAGAATTGCCACATGCAAGTTTGTGCTGTTGTATTGTCGTTCACACATCTCGTATCCGCTAACCAAGCCTGCAAGTGAAAGGTGCCCCTGAAAAGCAAGGAGTAGGCAACGGGAGAGAACGGAATCGCTCCGCCATGCTATCAAAGTGACTTTCAGCACTATGTCTCACACAGTTGATCTTGCTGCCTTACAGCTGGAGGAAAAGTAGCGCATACTGATTTTACCAAAACCATCTTTTTTACTACCCGCCAGGGTGCTCCAGTGGTTTTTGTGCTCCATTGCTGACCCGCAGGTAGCGGGATTGAATCGCTGTCGTATTTTGGATGTAGGCAAAAATGCTTGAGACCCGTGCACTTTGATGTAGGTGCATGTTATTAAACCAAAGTGGTTGAATTTCCGGGGCACCTCACTACAGCGTGTTTCGTAGTCATATTGTAGTTTTTGGATATAAAACCCCATCAATTGATCATGAACAGCTATGTTTTACCGTTGTTCAGAACATGTCAATTCAAAAGTACCTTCAGTTAACTTTCATCTTTGATAGAGCTGGCACCTACGGTTGATACTACACATGCAATCGACTGAAGTCGTCTACGTTCCCGTTAAAGAATAGAAAGAATGTCTTCCAGGCGGACTTGTATTTCGCGGTAGATGTTCAGAAAGCGATATCAAACAATATTTCATTTGGCGTTGCAGCTCTCAGGCACAAGTTTAAGCGTTTCAGCGATAAAAAAAGCGTTTTGTTTCAGCTGTGCTCACCGGGAGAGTAGGTGAAATCTTCAGAAAACGGTGCACGTTGGGGAGAATACCTCTGCGAAATTGGCAACCACTTGGATCTCAGACATGCTCAGCATTTCTAGCTTCTCTCGCTTCCATTTCGCAGCCTATACTGCTGCCGCCTCGTTGCGATGCCTAAGTTGATATAATGTTCCATTACACGTCAGTAAACCTCTAGGCAGTGGGAAGAGTGGCAGATTCGAGAATAATCTGTGGCAGTGAGAAAGAAAGCATTGTCAAGGTGGGCCGATGTCTTTCTAAGCGCTCATTGAATTGGTCAAGAAAATGGTCCAGAAAAGGCCAGAAATACTGAAAGCCTAAAGTGCTCTTCTACGCCAGGCACTGGCACGTTACTTCGATGAAGCTGCCTGCCTCTGACAAACGGCATTCTCATTTTCGCCAGTTGTCAAGTGTGCACTGGAAGCAGCGTCGCTTTTCGGGAAATAATCATCAAGTTTTATACCATACGGCGCTACAGTGCGACCACCGAGTCTGAAGGAAGGCCGCTGATCGACCCAGGGCACAAACTACCCAGCAACACGAGTAGGCAGTGTATTTCAAGAGGGTGGTCATTTCTAGGTAGCAAGGAGCTCGGCAATGTTCGAGCAGTGACCCTGAATACGAGAAACGAGAGCTTTAGCGACGACATATGTCGGCTCGTAAAGTTCCGCCTTAAACACTAGCGCTTGTTTCTTGCCTGACGGAAACATTCGTGGGTATACATTTCCTCCGCTTCCCTTCAGGTGCCGGTAAGGTCGCGCTGGCCTGGTATTTTATTCTGCGCGCGAGATGATTCACGTTTGTTATGCGCCCGTACGGAAGGCTGGTAGTTTTGTCACGTTGTGATGAAATACCAGAAACGTGAATGAACATGAAGGAGGTGATTGTCAGTAATGAAATTTCAGCGGCTCGCATCAGAATGCCCCAAACAGACAACTAACAGGCATGGACGGTGGCACAGTAGAGCGTAAGTAGCCTCGGGTTGGATGCGCTGGCAGTTGTCGTCGGAGTTCACGTGTTCTTAGAAATGGATTAGGGTAAACTATGCTCTGAGCAACTCCGCAGTTCACTCCTTCATCACTGGTGAACCGATCACTGAATATTTTGTGTGGTTCGAGGCTGCTCCGGTTCATGCTGGTGTAAGTGCTGTAACCTGAATGCACGTATCCTGCGTACTGAAATATTCTGTACAGTTCTAGATCAGTTCAGGTCAAAAGAAAAGTTGGCGGCACGCTTACAAACAACGGAAGACACCTTGCCGCAAGGCAATTGTTTCAGAAAGCCGAGTGAAGCATGCTACGAAAAAAAATTGGCCCCGTATCTGCATGTTACAATCCAAATGTCGTCGAAAGACGATAGTCTTGCGTCTGGAGAGAGTCAACAAAACGTTTATTTAATGTTCGGCGCAATAAAATCGGTGAGATGTATTCTGGAGGCGCTACGTTAGAGTGCCTCGAGGGTGCAGTGGAGGCGAACGAGTGCATCAAGTCACGTCACACGTTAGACATGAGCGCTATCTGGAAGTTATTTTGGAAAACGAAGCGCGCACGCCCTACGCGCCCGTCTCGGAGGTGATAAGGTGTAGAACGCAAAGTGACGGGTATGTGCCATTGCCGTGTCTTCTTAGCAAAGTGTCAGAAGCACTTGCCTTTCTGTGCAAGCATTGCCTGGTCAGGACAACGTGACAAACGCTATGGTTCTTATGAGTACCTATGTACGTTTTTTCAGTAAGAGACACACATACAGAATATTCACATGTTGTAATGGTGCCTGAGATATGCGCAATAATTGCTTTTTAGTTAACAATCATGCAAGTATGCACGCTGAATGTTCAGCAATATCGGTGGGCGCTACGGACGGGGTCAGCCATTTGGAGTATCGCTTGGACATTTTGGTACCGTTTGAAATACCGTTAAGGGCAGACTAACAGACCAATGCACAGACAGACAGACAGACAGACAGACAGACCAAAATTTCGGCATCGAAGGTCCCAAAGAATGACTATTCTTTTTAAAAAAACGAGAACATCGCGTTTTTTGCGTGTATTTAAGTGTTTTAGCGCATATACGCAGTGACCAGGCTAGTTTTAGGTGAGTAGGTAGAGTTCGGTCGTACGTGCACTTTTGATTGAGACGTGTAGATAGAAGCGACATGTGGTTCACACATATCACTTCTATTTGTGCCAACACATCAAGATCATTAGGTTTTCTGCGCCGAAACCTATACAGTGCTCCCTCTGATCCCAGTGAACCACTGACATCCTGCTAACATATAAATAATATCCATATGCCTACGTCTATAAATAACATCTAGTCGACATCCACATAATGTGCCATCGTTAGATTCTAGAGAGTCTACATAATATTAACGTCTTACTTCTCTCTTAGACAAAACTTGGCGTCGTAAATTATGTCGCACGTACGAGCTCACATGAAATGCATTGAAGAACTTTCTGTCTTCTAAGACCGCTTCAGCTGGCGTTCAGAATGATATATATATATGCTGACAATAAAATCTAGAAAGTGCTCGAAAATAATTTAACTTGTTACGTTCGAGCGTGCATAATGTATACACTTACATGCGTGAGGATGATACAGCGCGCGAGCGACCATGAAAAATTAGCATGCGTGGCGTTAGTGATGCCGTACATGATAGCGCGAAATTATGCTGCCCGAAGGTTCTTTTAAGTGCGCAGCACTTTAGGGGCCTGAGCATTCGTCCCTTGGCGTAACGCAAGCAAAACCACACAAAAACTTGAAGAGATATAGCAGGTGAGAAATGGAAAAAGACAGAAAAAATATATAAAGAAAAAATAGAAAGGCCAAGTGAAATAGATCAAGAATAGAAAAAAAATAAATACAGAAAAAGCTGAAAAAATAGGAGACAGAGGAGGAAGGAAAGCTCAAGAGAAACAAAGCTGACTTATTTCCAGCACCGCACTTCTTTCAGGCTTACTGCTCGTGCTATAGATATGCGCCCCCACTGCCGTCTGGCTCTTAGCTGGTGTCAGCCCACGAAGGCCTCAAATTCGTCGTCTGACAGCACTCCAGCCAGCCTCATCCCGACGACGTGGTCTCGAGGCTAACGTGCTCGGCAGCTGATCCGCAGGTCGGCCGTTCGAATCTCGGCTGCGACGGCAGCATTTTCGATGGCGGCAGAAAGGCTGTAGGCTCGTGCGATTTTGGTGCACATTAAAGAACCCATGGAAAACAAAATTTCTGTAACTCTCCACTACGGCGTCTCTAATAATCATGTGGTGATTTTGGGACGTTAAACCCCACATATCAATCAATACGGTCAGCCTCACGCTTTTCATGCTTTCTACAAAGTACAGCTGAGCGGCAATGATCAAAACTGCCACTGGACCACAGGTCAAACGCACCAACTACATGAGGTGTGCGAAGTGGGAAGAAAACTTTTATTTAGAGAATGACAAAGTCTATGTATATATATTGAATGTGTATTCGTGTCGATGTGCAACGTACCAGCAGCCTTACTAGGCCGAGCTTTTCATGGTTGCAAGTACATCTAAACTTCGTAATTTGCCTTTCTATGGATAACTAAGAGACATTTACGATGTTCACGAGAAACATACCATTGATGTCTGCACAATATTTGTGGTTCACTGGGATGAATGTAAACTGGCTAACCTTGCTCTCATCCGTCCTAAACTTCAGTTCACTTCCTTCATTTGGTCACCATATCAGCAATACCTAATTGAGAAGTTAACGGAACAGAGCTACTCGCTTCATAGCTCGTGATCACTCTCACCCATTTAGCGTAACACAGATTAAAAATAGTCTTGCACTCGAGAGACTGAAAGATTGCCGTGACATTTCACTTTTATCATTATTTCAAAAACTCATCCACACCAGCACCATGCCATCTGTTCACCTTCATCTCGCACATCGAACTTCGAGCAGACTACACAACAGCTTTAGCTTATCACGCATGTACGACAATACTAACGCTGAGGTAATAATAACGCCCGCTCTTTCACAAGCTATTCCTTTGTGAAATGATTTTCCTGATGATCTTGAGTCAGAGCAATACCACACAAAATTCTCTCATACTCTTAAAAAGCACTTATGCACCGAAGACTGCTGTATCGCATCTCCGTAATTATCTCTGCCTATAGGACTGTTGCCAATGGGTTTTTTATCCTCTGTTCTCCTACTTTATTTTTTGCGCTATTGCTGAATCGTAGTTATTGTCAAAATGTTTTTTGTATTTCGACTACTCTCTTCACTTATTGTAGCTTAGTTTTCTAGTATGTATTGTGCTTTCATGTTCATAAGTTGAATTGCATTTTCTATAATAATGAATATCTGCATATATATATATATATATATATATATATATATATATATATATATATATATATATATATATATATATATATATATATATATATATATATATATATATATATATATATATATATATATATATATATATGCTCCTTGTTATCTATAGTGACGATGCAACTGAAAGTTGATGATTGATATGTGGGGTTTAACGTCCCAAAACCACCATATGATTATGAGAGACGCCGTTGTTGAGGGCTCCAGAAATTTTGACCACCTGGGGTTCTTTAACGTGCACCAAAATCTGAGCACACGAGCCTACAACATTTCCACCTCCATCGGAAATGCAGCCGCCGCAGCCGGGACTCGATCCCGCGACCTGCGTGTCAGCTGCCGAGTACTTTAGCCACTAGACCACCACGACGGGGCGATGCAACTGAAAGTCTGCCCGAAAAATAACGTGCGCAAAATGGTGTTGCCAACGTGCAGCATATCTCACAAAAGTTACTTATTGCGTATCGCAAGCATGCTTGGATGCACGCAGTAGAGTAAAAAAAAAACATGTTCACTAAAGGCAACCTGTGCATCACGGTGGCTTCTTATATAGAGATTAACATGAAAATATTTCCTGTAGACATGAAGTCACGGACATCAAAAGTAAGAAATTTGCTCCGCAAAGTAAGCGGAACCGAAATGTACTTATGAATGTACAAAAACATGCTGCGTATACTTTTCATTCCTCGTTGTAAGCAGAACCGTCCTTGACCTGTCAAACGCACTTCGCCTTGACGAGGACTACGCCATCTACACTTAACAAAGATTAACAATTAACGATGTCTTCTTCGATCGTGTGGTTAGTCGCAATAATGCGTTTTCGAAAACTAGTTCGCTCAATGATGCGGCGAGAGGTCGTTGCTCCAAACGGTCACAGCACCTGTCGTTTACTGTATTTAGAGTACTTTTTCCGGTACTGCCCTGCCGCCGTGGTCTACTAAGTAATGTACTCGGCTGCTAACCCGCAGGTCTCGGGATCAAGTTCTGGCTGATGCGGCTGCATTATCGATGGGGGCGAAAATGCTACAGACCCGTGTGCTAATTTGTGGGTGCACGTTAAAGAACCCCACGTGGTCTAAATTTCTAGAGCCCCCCACTACGGCGTCTACCATAATCATATGGTGGTGTTGGGACGTTAAACGCCACATGTCAATCAATCAATCTCACGGTACTTTTACTTACTCGCCTCCACACTATAGCTGTGGGGAGAGGGGGAATCTCCAGACTTAATATACATGTGCGCCATCTGTTTAAACTACCGCCAATAGTAACGCCACAGAGAAGAGATGATGCCTCTGCCCCCCCCCCGTCAGGTTAGCGTTAACCCCCCCCCCCCCCCTCAAAAAAAATTTCTGGCTACGTCCCTGTTTTTTTTTGTATGTAACCTCACCCCCTGTGTAATGTATTTATAACCTGAGGGTACTAAAATAAATAAATAAATAAACATATAAATAAACAAATAAATAACTCAGTTAGCTCTGTTTGTGCAAGTAAAGATTTGTAGCAAGACGCGACAGTGGCGCGCAGCCGAGTTGGTATTTTCCATTCGGCAAGACAGCAGCAAATGCCACGCAAAGCAAGCGCCAGGAAGGTTCCTTTCAGAGATTTTTTTATTATATGTGACAAACATATACAGTGAAGCGTAAATTGATTTCAAAACCAAGTATAGTGTTTATTTGGCCTTTTAGCAGCATTTCCCAGAGCCATGTTTTCGTGATGTTTTCTTGTGTTTATTCCGTGTAGTGTCGAACTCCTTATCGACATCGTAATCAGTACCTGCAAAAGATAAACTTAGAATAGTCACCATTTCACGACAGTGTAAAATACAACAATCTACAAGTATGGGGACTCGGGGCATTCCGTTGCTAATTATACTGCAATCAACAGCGGTACTCCGCAAGGAGCTATGCTGTCACCCGTGTTGTTTAATTTAGGAATGACCACGGCTGCGAAAAAACTGAACCAGATTGACCATACACGGTTTGAAGTATACGTCCACGACATAGCCATATAGACCGCCAATGGTAGCATAGGGCAGACTGAGACAAGACTGCAAGAGAGCGTACACACCGTGGAAAGCACTTAGGTGAAACGGGATTAAGCTTTTCGAAGCCAATGTCTCAGTTTTTGTTCCTAAAGACCTAAGGAACACAAAGGACGGCAAAAAACACAAGCTTTTCTTGCGCTGTCACGACGAATTTATGGTCAATCAGGTCAAAAATAATAGAGCTTTAGGCTCCCACAAAAATGCGGGAGGTGGCGACCTAATTGCCATTCAGCCAATTATCAAGAAAACAGACCAAGTCCTCAAGCTGCTAAGAAGAATCACCAACCGACACCGGGACTTTGGTGATGACAGTACTATGACGGTATGTGGGGTTTAAGGTCCCAAAACCACCATATGATTATAAAAGACGCCGAAGTGAAGGGCTCCGGAAATTTCGACCACCTGGGGTTCTTTAACGTGCACCCAAATCTGAGCACACGGGCCTAAATCATTTCGCCTCCATCGAAAATGGAGCCACCACAGCCGGGATTCGACCCTGCGACCTGGGGGTCAGCAGCCAAGTACCTTAGCCACAAGACCACCGTGGGGGAGGGGGGGGAACGGGGACGGGCGAGAACAGTGCTTTAGGACTAGTATACGTTCTCGCTCTCCATTACTTCACCTACGAGGCAGGCCTACTCAAATGGTTACAGGAAAAGGGAGAGCAAAGGCTCTACTGATAAAAACTGAACAAAATGGACCACAGGTGGTTTTCGTGCCCACCGCCTGCAGGAAAGGCGAAGAGGCCTAATCGGCCGAGGTGGTTGGCAACGATGGTGAGGTACGCGACGCCATCACCATACTATCTAAGAAATCTACATGATTGACGGATCATGCGAGAGGCCTTTGTCTTGCAGTGGACGTAGTCATGCTGATGATGATGATGTCTCTGTGCCTGGAATGAAACTTATCGGTAAAGTCGACGCCATATTGGAAACTGAAATCCGATAGTGTTCTGCACATAAGGGACAAGTGAACAAGACTGGATTAACCTCAAGGAGAGGACGAAGGACCTCGCACGAGGACTCGCCTCCCTGATTATAACCAGGTCAACGCTTACACTACCATTCCGGGTATCATAAATATAATTTATTGACTTAGAACGATATAATATTATAGTACTACATGGGGCGTAAGCAATTACCAGTGCCTCACGGAAAGTTGAACAGGGCTTACGCAGTCGCGCTACGTTTACTGCAAACCGGGACTTACCCCCCTTCGTATTTTCTAAGAGACATTCCCCCCAAAAGCAAGGCTCGAAAATGGGGGAACCCTTAAGCTTCCCCTTTAAGAGTTTAATGCGGTACTCATACCCTCTCCGCAATGTGTACTTCAACTACTTAATGCACCCTTTTTATTGTATCATGTTACTTCAGAAGTTTATATTGTGGATTACTACAATATATACGATAAAGTTAAAGGTCGCTTGTGTAAATGATGATTTCGCAAATGGCTATCTTGTGTGTAATTAGTACACCTCACATTCATTCATTCTGTGTTACGGGCAGCATGATTTAAACCACGAGTGATTATGCGCATGAAATTTTTTGACTTGCTTTGCACCCACTGCGTAGTCTTGAGAGAATACGCGCAGCACTGTGTGCGCCTCTTGCAATGGGGAGCCGGCTTTAAGCCATGAAGTTATTTCGTAATGAAATGTTTTGACACCCGATAGCGATGTACCACCGATAGCAAGCTTATAACACGAACTCGCCGACGTGTGATTTGGACTAGTTTGGCTGATGGCTGCCGCAAAGTGGTGGGTGCTGTTGCCGAGATAAACCTCGGTATGCTAGGATGGTAAGTCGGCATCTATTGGTAAAATCTTCGCAACAGAAACTAAATGTACATGGCAATAGCGGTAACCAAACTGTTTCAGGACATGCTGTGGAGTGTTCGGGTTAAGCTTGCTGACGACCGTACGCTTGCATCACGCAATAGTACTGCGGTATACATGTTACATTGTGAAGCCTGCATACGGGCTGTGTGTGTTTGTAAAACAATAACGTTAATTTCTGTGCATTTCCAAGCTGAGGACTTGAACTGTACTTCCGGGCAGAGGCTATAGGACCTTGGAGTTAGTTTCTATGCAGTGCTTGTAGTGCAATTGTCGCTTTATTACTGCAACAGTGCAACTTCCTGCAATACTGTGTGCTAATTCAGTACGCATTCTAATAATTACCATGATTAAAAAGGCGTGGATGTATGGTACAGACCAGCTTGGCATGCAAACTTCCTTGGTGCGATCTTCACTTGCACCTGGAAATATTTATTAGCTAGTTTAAATACATCTTTCTCGAGCTTTTGGCCACGCTCAAAGTAACGACTTTTCGTTCACAACCAACGAGGCCGACGATGACATGTACACTGATGCCGACACACGAATTTCTGTGAAAGGAGCTCTTTAACGTTGTCGTGTTGAAACACGCGGTCAGACACCACACATGGCATGACCTTGACTACCAGAGGATGGGCTGCGTTGTCGGAATATGCCGCATCTTACGCTGAGGGCAAATTTACAAGCAATCTTTCAGAAAAATAAGCGCTTTCATTGGCGCTAGCCAGTACCTATACGAAAATGAGGTCTTCACCTTGTTTTAGGCAAAAATTCACTTTTGTTGTGAAATTATTTTAAACGAAACACACGTGTTGGGTGTGCGAATAGAATAACAGTGTTATACAAAGGGCATTTTGAAGGAAATTACTCATACTCCGTATAATTGTTCATTATACCAGAGTATCGATAACTTTTCCAGTCTCTTTACTCAGCCTTCTAGCCACACTTGGGGAAACGTAGGTGTCGATATGGCATGGCACCACCCAACTGGTGATTTGAAAGCAAAGAGAATTTTTCTCCTTGTCGTTTTGAAAATGCCTTGTCGAAGAGGCAGTGGGCCCTCCATTTCGTTTGGTTAGACAAGACGATGTAGGAAAAGAGGTCAGTGGCACCTACGCAAAGGAGTCTAAAACAATTTGGTTTGTTGTATGGAAGATGCTCACATCATCTTCTGCTGCAAGTTTGTCACCAATTGACCTGTTACAAAAGCTACTATTTGGAAGTTATGAGCTTCGCGACAACGGCGAAAAAAAACATGGCTGCCTACCATGCCTGTTTAGATTTGTTGTTCCGCGCAATAGTGTTAAAGATCTCGTTTCACATAAATTCCGGCGTCGGGGTCGTTGGTTACGAGTGAAACATCATCACCTTTGTATGACCGAAAAATCGAGAGAGATGCAAACAAAGCAAACCCAACAAATTTCTGGGTCCGAGTGAGGATCGAACCCTGGTCTTTTGTGTGGCCAGCGGGTGTTCTACCACAATTCCACGCCTCTGCTTGTCAACACAGTGAAAATAACTTCCTTTACTTGGAAATGCAGTGAAACTAACTTTCATGCTATACAAGCAGACGCGTGCTGCATACATTTTTCAATATACAACATAAAATATTGCCGTAACACTGCGTGGTACATGCAGACGTTGCCATCGGGCATCAGAACATGGAATTATGATACTGCCTTCATAATTGCAAACCGATCGCCCACTTCATTAGGTACGCAAATTACTGCACCCTTGACGCCACTTGTAGGTGCATAGCAAGTTCGAAAAGATTATACACACTATAACTGTTTGAAGTATGCACCGGGAACAGACAATCGCTAACGTGTCAAAGTCCTAAAGCCGAAGCTTAACGCTCCCCCAACTTCGTTGCCAGACTTCATTATGTCTGTGTAAATTGCTTACTGTGAAAAATTTGCAATCTGTTTCAACGATTGTCATTTCTTTACGTTATATGGCGTTCTTCTTCTCACGTTTCCTTTTTCATGGCTGCTCACGGTGAGCAGAAGCGGCAACATGGCAAGTCATAATTCTGATTCGTCCCGTCTTGACGATGTTTTTACTCATAATCAGAAGGAATAAACATGGAAACATAGTGCCATTATCTGTGGTTTATGTGCACGGCATGACACTATAGACACACCACAGTCACGCGCTTTGACTGGCTATACTCATGCAAGCGTGTAAATCAGGTATATGTCATCTGCCTAGCTATATTTCACACACCATTTTTCATAGGTTTCTTTTACTCTGCTGGAACTGGTATGTCATTTTGACAAGTTTTATTACAATACTGCTAATATTGAACTATTCTTTCTTGCAGCCACTTGGCACAACGACAATTATTGTTGCAGTTGCCTAAATCAATACTTCCCTATTTTCCGCAGTAGGCACGCAAAATTACCCCATTGGTCAACTGAGTAACTTGAAATACCTGTAGAGTCGAATGAGGTTTTGCTGGGCGTCATTTTACTCACATAAGAGCGTCACGGCTAGAGTCGCTTGAATCACCAAGAAATGGTAGTAGGGCCAGGGGACTCTCCGAAAAGAGCGGCACATACTCTTTTTTAGATTGTATTACTACAGACAATAAAAGACAACAATGGCCGCGTGTCCTAAAGCAGCTGCTTGCCTCATTTCCCATAAGATCCAGACTTCTTCCATGGCATTCGTTGCTTAAAAACTATGGCTTCTTTCAGGAAACTTTTGTCTAATTTTAGGACCGCACTCAGAAGGTTTTGTTTGAGTACGCCTACTCACTTTTTGCGTGTTACTTAGTTTCAATTGGAGATTTTCAGTCATCTTAGTGCAGCGAGCAGATAATGACTATAAGAATATTTCTTGCGTTTCACTGGCAAAACTCAAGATAAACAAAAGCTACAACTCTACCAAGTTCTCTAAACCCAGAGTCTAGTGGCCCCACTGATATGCAGTATCATTTACACATGTTTGGGCTGAATTCTCAACATGTCTCTTTCAATGTTTACGGTGCGTTGTGTCAAGCTTTGTGAAAGTTTGGTGAAGCGTTGCGTGAAAGAAAGAAAATGGACGTCGTGCGCTGGCATCCGCCATATAGAACAAATCTTTGCGTGCAAAAGATGAGTAAAAAATAAAGAAAAAACAAAAGGAGCGCAATATCTTCATGTTGAGTCATTCGAGTCCACTTCTGCACACCTTGCCTTAGCGTTGCGCGAGTTGTAGTAAATAACTGCGCTCTCGGAACAGTGCAACTTTCTAGTTTCAGAACCACGACCACTCGTCATTACTTCTCACTCTACATATGCCCCGCTAGTCTCATTATTTTATTACTACTAGTTTTACCCACTATTAAACGTGAGGAACTTTAAACCCTTATACAGGCATCTAACATTACCATATTTCACGTTTGATATCTCCTGGCGCTCTTTGACCATCTAATGGTGCTTGCGTCAAAAACCATTACTTATGATCAAAACAGTTGGCATATTTCAGCTGTTTTGCCAACATAACTTCGACGTGGCAACTTGTAATGTATATAGATAACATATAGGTTCCTAAATATTTTAATAGTGTAATAAAATGAAAAGAAAAGTATAACATACCGCATCAAGGGAACACCACGCTGCCAGTTTTTGAATCATCGCCTTCCTTATTTGCCGTGAGGCCCGTATTTTTGGGGATTGTACAGCTGCCTCTGTAGGTCCCGACGTTGTTTCGGGGTTAACATGTTGACATTTTGTGGGAAAGGTTTCTGCCGACGGGGTAGGTGGAAACGGTTATTAAGGCCAGGAAAGTGTGGTCGAAAGCCGAGAGAAGAAGCTGTCCCCGGGTTTGGTTGAGGAAGGGGTAGCGCAAGCGCCCATGGACCTCTATCTTCTATCGCGGACAGAAGAAAGGCTACAACAACGAAGGCGATTATCGGCGTAGAAGCGGAGCCCTTCATAACAGATGTATGGTGCACGATGCACCTCGCCGCCATTCAGAGCTGTTATATACCACCGTTCACAATTAAGCGAGCTCGAATTTTCTAATGCATCAACGTTGGTAGATGTCTTTATTGTGATTTAGAGTGATCAAAGATAACTGCTCGCAAATTTACGCAGTGTTACATCTCTTAACTTGCCACTAGCTTTCAATCTAAGCACGAATGCTTGAGACATTGCTCCTTCATCTTCAGAAATTTTCTGAAGAATTTTCGCTGACGTGTTATACATCACATTGAATATTAAGTTAGAGCATTGTGTAAAATGAGACCATGGACAGTTGGAGGTGAAACTTTAGGTTATTTTTAAAGTTGGTATCATACGTATTGGAATTGTGTGAATATGTGCATGAAATCCAGTTTTTATTTTTTGTTTCCATCCGGACACGAGCTTCTCGATTATTCATTGTCACGCTTCATCGCCGCTCATTCTTACCAGGTTTCATTTTTTTCCCATTACCACTGACAATTGTTGTCAGGCTTTTTGAATTAACATTAAAGTTGTCATTCATTTTCTACCCCGTACGCCGCTTCTTGAATACTTTGAGCCTTTCATTAAGAAACTTGGTGCTAGTTTTCTTCCAAAACTAAGCGAGAATTGCAATTTAAACATTTCGTTAACATTGAAAGATTTAATTCCAATTCCTTCTAAATCTTAGCGGGGGTTCTAGTTAAAACCGTTTTTTTAATATTGAAACTTTAATTCGCAACCTACCTACTTCAAAACGACAGCCCACCTCAAATAGCGTGACATGCATTTGCTGCTTCTCCGTATTGCCTTATCAGCGCATTCGTTAACAATTAAAAATTCTGAGTTTGTCCGCTACAGTCATACAGACAGCGCACTTTATTCGGTTTGACTCCTAAAACTCTCTGAAGGGGAAGGAGTGGCGTGTCTTCCACGTCGGCAGTTTTTCAGTTTTAAACGGTGACTTGCGGGTCACTTAACATCAATGTTCCCTGGCTAATTTAACTCAAACTAATACGTCTAAGCAAAAGTGATTTATTTTCACAACTTTTTTATATCTTTCAACTCATATCACGAATATATATATATATATATATATATATATATATATATATATATATATATATATGTGTGTGTGTATGTGTGTGTATGTATGTATATATATATATTGATTGATATGTGGGGTTGAACGTCCCAAAACCACCATATGATCATGAGAGATGCCGTAGTGGAGGGCTCCGGAAATTTCGACCACCTGGGGTTCTTTAACGTGCACCCAAATCTGAGCACACGGGCCTGTATATATATATATATATATATATATATATATATATATATATATATATATATATATATATATATATATATATATATAGTGGGAGTAATAATTCAATGAGCCAGTTAGTCTTCGTGAAGGTATGAGATATGGCACAACGGGATCGTTGTCAACAAGGATAAATATATTTATTTCCCAACAGTTTCGGGAGGGGTCCTCCCTTCATCAGGGGATGAGTTATACTGACATGAGCTTCCAAGCTTCGTTGCTGCCGTGTCCCTCTCGCCTTGAAAAACGTTTGCGAGAGTGAGAGGGAACTATAAAAAGGGGAAAAAGGGGGGGGAGAAAAAAGACGAAAAAGAAAAAGAAAGAAAAGAAAAAAAGTAAAAAAGAGGAAGAACCACTGTCAACACTGAGAACGAAGCCAACTGTCCGTCTACATCCACATACGGTTCATATCACGTGCTGTTCAGTTTTTGACGTGTGTCGGGCCACCCAAGATTGTCGCCGCGGTGCCGGGAGGGTCCGTGACGGCGTGCATAAAGAAAGGGGTTTCCCCGTAATGGGTCGGTCGGCGGGCGGCGTGCGTAAAGGAAGGAATTCCCGTTAGTGGGTCGGTCGGCTATTTACCTTTAATCTTCGTCCGTTTCCCTTCAATGGTCATCAAGTGGTAGGCGAACGTAAACACTTTGTATGTGCATGTGAAAAAAAAATAAGAAAGGACAGTGTACACGTACGAGTCAGTCAGAAAAAAGCATGGTCTCCAGCTATCAATCTTTGTCACCAATTCTCTCCTGGATTACTTCTCGGAGGCAGTTGAGTTTTCCGAGGTCCTCGTTGATGCCGGCTACTACTGTACGAAATTTGAAAATAAAATATGCCTCACGCTGTTCGCGCTCGCGTCTGTTTGAGAAACCGGACTGCAAAAGAGTTACGCTGATATTTTCAAAACTGTGGTTTGGCAGGCGCAGATGTCTAGATAAAGGTAGCTTCAGCAGTGAAGTGGCGTGGCACCGGTGATTATTGAACCGCAGCCGAAATGGCGTGTCTGTTTGGCCGATATATTCTTGTCCACAGATGTTGCAATGTAGCATGTATATTACGTTACTGGAGTCACAATTAAGGCTTTCAGTTATGCAGAATTTGAAATCCGAGAAGTTCGCTTTGGATTCACGTGTTATGACCATCTGTGGGCATACCTTGCATCGAGCTTTTGTGCAGGGATGGCACCCTGATTGAATTTTGGGGGTGTTTGTTTTTGCTCTGACAAGAATGTCCTTCAGATTTTTATCTCGGCGGTACACCACGTGAGGTGGCTTCGCGAAAATAGAAGTTAGTCGTTTGCTTTGCCTGATTATGTTGAAATGGCGGGAAAGCATGTTGTTGATTCGTGGCGCTGATGAGGAGTAAGTTAGTACAAGGTTCGTTTGGGAAGTCGTTTTAGATACTCTGTTTGGTCCCTTAATTATATCATTTCTGTTCACGTTGCGAGCACGTAGTATGGCATCGTCAATAATGTCTTCCGGATAATTTTGTTTCAATAAGGAATGCTTTAGGTGTTCCGCCTGTCTGTCAAATTCCCGCATATCGGTGCATATTCTTCGGTACCGGTAGGCCTGAGAATATGGAATACCCGTTTTACAATGCTTTGGGTGGCTGCTGTTCAAATGTAGGTACATTTGACGGTCTGTAGGCTTTTTGTAAAGGTTTGTTGACAAGCGGTCATTTTCGACCGTGGCAGTGACGTCCAAAAAGTTAATGCTAGTTTTGGAAATTTTGTGCGTGAATTTTATTGACGGGTGGCATTTGTTAAAATCCTCTATGAAGCGGAAAAGACTTCCCTCATCATGGTTTCATATCATAAAAATATCGTCTAAGTATCTTCTGTAGTAGAAAGGTTTCAAGGTGCGTCCCTCAATGAATGGGATTTCAAGTGAAGCCATAAAGGTGCTCGCGAAGTTTGGGGCTATTTTCGTGCCCATTGCAGTGCCACTGACCTGAAGGAAATGCTTGCCGTTGAACTCAAAATGGTTATAATTTAGCACAAGTTCAAGAAGTGTAAACAGTACCTCGCCACTTACACTAGTTGATGAGTCAGATTTTACATGTTCAGAAACCATAGCCGCTATTCCGTCATGGTGGGGTATGTTGGTGTACAGTGAGCAGACGTCCATGGTCACCAGGAAACTGCCGCCTGTGATGTCGAGACTTGAAGTTTTGCAGATGAAGTGGTTTGTGTCCTTTAGGTAATAGGTAAAATTTGGGGGGATGTTTTTTATTAAGGAATTGATGAATTCTGATATATTTTCTGTTGATGTGCTGTTACTGGATACTATCGGACGTCCCCGATTACCTGCCTTGTGTATTTTGGGGAGCAAATAGAATCGACCGGGAACAGAATGGGCCGGTAACATTGCTTTTAACATTTTGCCGGTAATTTTCTCGTCCCGGCGGAGATTGTTTAGAGTTACTTTTATCTCCCTTTCAAATTCGGGAGTCGGGTCCATTGGAAGTTCTTTGTAGAATTTTGTGTCTGATAGCTGTCGTTCCCTTTCTTTTAAGTAGTCCGACGTGTTTAAAATTACTATGCAGCCCCCTTTATCAGCCGGTTTGATAGTAATTCCAGTGTTTTTTCGTAGTTCATCGAGTGCCCTTCGTTCTGACTTTGATATGTTGTTTCGAAATGGTCGATTTTTTTCATACGCCCTGATTATATCTTTTTGAACTGCTGATATATACATATCGAGGTGTTTGTCCCTCTGCTCACTCGGACACCATGATTTGTCACCACCAATCACTCTATTCTCGTCCGCACAGTCCCCGCGATCATAAATATATTCACGGAGGCGGAGATTACGCGCAAAGTTCTCGAGGTCTTGGTACAGTTCAAATTCATTGAATCTACCGGATGATGGACAAAAGGTCAAGCCTCTCGACAAAAGTTGAAGCTGAGCGGGTGTGAGTGTTCTGTTTCACAGATTGAGGACATTTTCCTCATAAGTTTTCGGCTGCTCTTGGCTATTACGTGGCACGGGAGTGTCAACGTCATATTCGAGAGTAAGGATGTTTCGATTAGAATTGCACTGTAGTTTTGAGTTCCCATTTTTCTCCTCAAAGCTAGGTTGTGGTACGGGTGGTTCTTGGCGTTCTTGTACGGCCTCATTCCTGTTTTCCTGTTGCAGAGCAGTGAAGCTACTGCAGTCCCGCTTGAATTTTCTATCTTTTACTACTCAAATTTCGCCTCTCTTCTTTAGTTCATATCTTTCCAGTTCTCTTGCCTCATGCTCTCCGAGATTAGGTACCAATTTCTGCGTGGCCTCCGTGACACTGTATTCGGCGGCCTTACGCTCACTATGGTCCGCAATGACCCGAGTCAGTTGCAAGGACGCTTCTAGTAATATTTTTTCCCACTTCCCCCTTTCTGCTTCACTTAGTGTAGACATTAAGGGGTTGCAGGCTAGGCGGAGGCCCTTAGGTGCAATTTCGTGAGATAGATATTTGGTTAGTTGTTCCGCGTGTTTTTCGTATTGCACCCGCTTTTCAATGATTTTCCTAATCGATAGAAATGAGTGGGACCATGCGTGTTTAAGACTGTCCGTACCTTTTGTTTCCCCGTGTCATTTGGAAGCCGCCGCCTTGGTCTTCGCCGCATTTGTCCACCTGGCCTCGCTGGTGGGAGTGGCGACGTCGTCACTGCTGGGACCCTGGATGGCTCTTTGTGTCCCTCGGCTCCCTGTTGTTGAGTGGGTTTGGCACTGAAGTTTGCCGTGCAAGCCGTTGCCGCCGATCTCTGACTCACTGGTGGGACTCGCTGGCTCGCTGGCCTCGCTGGTGGTAGTGGCGACATCGTCACTGCTGGTGCCCTGGATGGCTCTGTGTGTCGCTCGGCTCCTTGTTGTTGAGGGGGCTTGGCACTGGAGTTGTCCGTGCAAGCGATTGCCGCCGATCTCCATGCCGCCGACGTCCATCGCAGCTGCACCTTCGTGTGCTGTGCCAGCAGCGCGACTCCCTCGAAGCTTGCATGTAAGCCGTCAGCAGCCAGGAAGCGGCGCAGCGGGAGTGTTGAGAAACCATGTTCGACGTAATAGACGCCTGCTCCCAACAACCCGTAGTGGCAGAGACGGCGGGCCTCTCTGCTGAATCGCTGTACCTCCATATTAAACCGATTCATTGATCGCCAGTTCGAGTGCCGCCGTCGGCGATTGGGTGCGCGAGGTAGTGGCAGAATAAGATGACAAGATGGCAGACTAAGATATATATATATATATATATATATATATATATATATATATATATATATATATATATATATATAATATATATATATATATATATATATATATATTATATATATATATATATATATATATATATATATATATATATATAGAAGTGTAATTTTTAATTTTTAAAGCCTGTTGACGTGCGTATAAATAGGACTCTATCCATTTTAATAAGTCTTAGCTTATTCCCAATCTTTCAAGCTTGAAAAGTAAGTTACGATGAGAGACCTTATCACAGGCTTTCCTAAAATTGACACAGATGACATCCGTCTGCAAAAGGGCGCCGCTGTTTTTATTGAAATTATGGAGCGTTGCAGCTAATTGGGTCACAGTAGAAATATCATGTCGAAACCCATGCTCGCTTGCGCAAGTAACTGGTTCGAATTAAGAAAACTAAGAATATGGTACCGAAGCGCATTTTCAACCAGGTGACAAAGTATGGATATGGACTCCAGTGCGTCGCCGTGGACTTTCTGAAAAACTTTTTAGCCGCTACTTCGGGCCTTACGAAGTACTCCATCGTGTAAGCGATGTAACTTACCAAGTCAGATCCGCTAGACACGGGAGCTCAAAACGCCGCAACCCTACAAAGGTTGTACATGTGGTCCGGATGAAGCCTTACTATGAAAGATCACCGGAAGACCAGTGACGCCTACCACGAATCTATTCATTGCCTGACGCATCGGGACGATGCGTATGAGGAGGGGATTATGCCGCGACATAGTGCCTGCATTCAAACAACGCGCCCATCATCACGCACACAGGGACATACATGCGCGCCGTCTATTGTTGCGCAGAGACGATGATGATAGCAGGAGAACCCAGCTGGCCACTGCTGATGCGCGCCACGCGCTTGGGACTCTTCTTGAAGAAGTAGAAGAAGAAAACATCTTTGGTGATATGCTGTAACGTACTACGACCATAGTCCCTTTCAGTTGTGGGCACAGGTTCGCCATTTAATAAATACGTTTTATTACACCCCGAGTCCTTCAACATCGTTACAATTTGTTTTGGCTATTAGATGTTCCAGAACTTTACAGCGAACCTAGCTCAAAGATACGGGCCGATAATTGTTTACTAACAAACGTTGACCGTTTTTAAAAATCGGAATTACAACTGCATTGCGCCAGTCTTGTGGAAGTTATCGCGTGTCAACCGATTTCACAAATATTATTTCTAAATAAAACGAGACCCATTCTGCGTATTTCTTGAGAAACTCCATTGGTAGGTTATCCGGATCACTTCCTTTCATCGCATCTAGCTCAAGCAGTAACTGAAGAACACCTTCACGGTTGACAATAACAGGTTCCATTGCGGATGTTCCATTGTTACTGATGGATGCTTTTCTCTTATCGCCCTGGTCTATTGTGAGAACGGACCGAAAAAAGCGATTAAATGTGTAGGATAATCTTAAACTTTTGTCAGGATACAAACCTCGTGTTCGATTGGCTCAATTCTTTCCTTTCTGTCACTGAAGTAACGCTAGAATTAGGATGACGAACTTTTAAGGAAGTTCATAAGTGAATTCCCAAAGAATTAATTTGGGAATTCACAAGGGCTTCTTTCAACTTGATTTTTATAGTTGCAACTTCCGCCGCTCTTTTTTCACTTTTTTTAATCTCTTAATTCGCCGTTTCATATGTATAATGCTGCGTGTGATCCAGGGATTTCGTTTACGTGTTTTTTTATACCAGTAGGGACAAAGCGATGAACGCAAGTTACGACGTTGGCCTTAAATCTCTGCCACAATTGCTCCACAGATTCGAAATGTGATGCTCGCTCGAAATCATTAAAGTGAAGCTCCAGAAAATCCATGATGAAAGTGTCATATGCCTTTTTAAAGTCCTTTACTTTTACCGGAAGGAACGATTTCTCTAAACTGCATGCACTAGTTTTAATGACTAAAGACAACCTTTTGTGGCCGGATATGCCATCCAAAATATTTAAAACATAGTCTGTTATGTTTTGAGACAAGAACACGAGGTCTAATAATGACTTGAACGAATCTGCAACCCTCGTTGGTTCACGCACAATTTGTTCCAGGCCATGGCAGAATTTAATTTCGAAAAGGTTTTCGCGGGTAATTGTTTCAGTCTCACCCGGCAAAACATTTTTGCCAGTAAATGTGTGGCAAGTTGAAGTCTCCGGCCATTATCAACGTCGTGCTGCCTCTAACATGGTCACACTAAAAATCACTTAAAAAATTCAGAAACTGAGGCCCACACGCAGGTGTTCTGCATACTGAGCCAATAATGTATACTCTATTGTTGCATGTAATCTTACACCATACAGTTTCGCGAACATCACATAGTATCATGCAAGTTGGGATGGAACATTTAACAATGAAAGCAGCACCGCCGCCTCGCGAATATCTGCGCCATCTGAAAAGCTTGTACCCTGCAGGAACATTACAATCACAGCGTATTTCATCACGTAGCCATGTTTCTGTTAATAATACTTCATGGAGACTATGTACCAATAAAAGGTATTCTAATTACGTAACTTTATTTACGATGCTACAAGCATTTTGAACAAGAATTTGTAGCTATGATTGATTTGTTTAACTACCACCAGAGCTACTGTTCGAGTCAAAGGATTCATGTCGGTCATGCGCACTCAATACTGGTGTCGCTTGAACTCTGCTATCGTTATTATCACTCCGGTATTGAGAGAGACAGCGTTCTTTTTTTTAGATGCGGAGCATCTAATACTCGAGGCTTGTAGTGCGGCGCCGTCCGCAAGCTTCCTCCTCCTTCTTCCACCATCTGTGCATCCCTTCCTCCTCTACACACCGCGCGCGCTTCACTCCTCCACCATCTGTGCACCCTTCCTCCTCTACACACCGCGTGCGCTTCTCCTCTTCACGAACATTCGCTAGCTGTATAATGTAGCGCGCATGCGCCGTCACGCTTCGAGAACATCGGCAGCTGACGCGCGCGCATGCGCCGTCGCGCTTCGAGAACATCGGCAGCTGACGCGCGCGCATGCGCCGTTGCGCTTCTCCCCCTTCTCGAACATTCGACAGCTGACAGTGCCTGCGCCGTCGCGCTGTATATATACTCAAGGTCGGCGCTCGCTCGCTCAGTTGCCGCTCGTCGGTTGGTTTGTACGGCGCGTCGACGTCCAAGGTCGCGGTGAAATGAATTCCAACGAATCCACAAACACAATGATCGACGTCCCTTCGACCAGCGCCGCCCTTTCGCATACGTGTGTACGTGTTCACTCATTTAACACCCCCTCCTACAACCACGTTAACCAATTTAGCCATCGACCCAAGTAAGTAGCAATTTAACACCCCATTTCACAACCACGTTAACCAATTTAGCCCTCGACCCAAGTAAGTCGCACTTTAACACCCCGTTAACCAATTATATGCTCCGCATCCTCCTCAGTGTTCCCCCTAGGGAAGCTGCGGGCAATTTTTTATCATCCCACACAAACACGCGCCCGTTTATCTTCTATTTATCATGCAGGATTGAGACTCTCGCTCCCTTAGCTCGGTCTGGCGCTGAACGTTCCCACAGTTTGTTTATTAGTTCGACTGTTTCTTTTGAGTAATCATTACTGATAATGAAAGAAGTAGCCTTTAGTTTCTTGCAATTACGAATTACCTCCTCCTTCTGACGGTAATACATAAATTTCATAATTACTGTTCTCGCTTTGCTAGTGTTTGTTTACCTAATCGATGAATTCTTTCTACCAATTTAACGTCTACCCCTAGCTTGCTTCTGAAAATGTTATCAACAATGGCATCGCGCAAATCTGCCTCGGCCTCATTTCTGGCCTCAGGAAGCCCAAAAACGTGTCGGTTATTTCTTCGGCTTCTGTTTTCATAATTTACTAGTCGTTCTGCTTGTTGCTGGACTATATTTTCGAACCTTTCGATTTTCTTTTGCATATCCTGCATGGCGTTAAGATAGCTGTTCATTCTTTCTGACTTTTCATTAGGTTCGGCAACTTCTTCTCTAATAGCGTTTCTCTTCTCATCAGATTCTTTCCGATTATCTAAAATTTGTTGCCACAATTCAGCAGTCTTGGGACCCGGATTTTCTTCTACATCCTCCGAAGTTAACAAAAGTAATGACAACAAACACTCCACCGCAATGGACCAGCATCGCCATAAAGTACCGTCGTCTGTATTTTGACAGTGATTTCGTAGGAAATCTCATGTAGAATATGTACGCAAACGTCTTCGAGGTGTATCGTGTATGCTGTACTACTCGAGATACTATGCGCCTCTCCGTATACAAATACTTGTTGTACATGCTTTGGCTTATTGTGTAGTAAGCTATGGCATAACATTATGCGGTCATTGCGCGGCACGCAGGAAAATGACAGTAGCTTTATTCTTGTTCATATGCTGAAAAACTTTAGTTATGAGCTTAACCTCAACGTCGAAAATGATGCTTTTAAAACTTTATGTATGCCGGCTTTACTCACTCACTAATAAAAAGTGTAGAGATCAGGCACCTTTGGACAAATAGTTTCACAGCCAAGTGTATCTGCACGTTGTTTGCATCCCGAAGACTAATTTTATGTAACCATACGTCGTACAAGGCATGCTAAAAGAATACGAGATTACAACGTTTCTCTGCACTTCGATAAGCTGCCTACCAGTGTACTGCGCACCTGGACTAAACATTTAGAAAGAAACGTACTTTATCCCCCTATACAAGAGCCGTTATAACACAAAAACGAAACGTGTCTTTACAGACATAGTTGAGCGTTCAGTGTGCATTGTTTCAGCAAGAGTAAGAAATTTTAAAGTAGTGTTAAGAGCGGCAAGCATACACAGGACGATCGCGGACGAACAAATGTCACAGCTCGACACTTAAAGTGCGCTGTTCAAACAGAAAGGCGCTCGAAGCGAGCCCACAGGTATACACAGTTCAAACGCGAACATCTGTCACAATTCTTTTTATGCCATGCCTTAGCAATACGCCCCTTTTATAAACACGCCCACGGCAGCTTGCAAAGTGACCTTCGTCTTCTCCCGAATTACGAATATGATAAGCGCGCGCAAAAGCAAGGATGTTCCCTGCAGGTATTTTTTCCTTTTTCGGGGAATTTTCGCCTTGTCATTCTGAGCTACCGTGAAAAAGAGAATCTTCGTGATATTGCAGAGAATTTCACGAATGAATAAATTCTCCTATGACGACCAGTAATTAACGGTCACAGTGCGCCTTGACCTGCTGTAATCAGTTCTGGCGCATGCACCAGCCAAGAAAAGCCTTTGAGATTTGTTTCTGATATTTACGTGGAGCGATATTTAGTTTACTATTGGTGTTAAAGTTGTAGCGCACAATGTGCAGTTCACTAACAGTATATGAAATGATAAAGCTATGCTTTTGTTGTGCGGCAGCGGAGAGGCTAGTCATATTTTCAAAAGTCGACACTACGTGACACACGAGTAATTTGTCTAATTTGTCATTAATTTGTGTAATGTGTAATATAAACTGTGTGTGCCTGATTGAAGGCGGTAATTCGTACCGTGTTGTGTAGAGAAATTTGCTAGAACTTTTGTCAACGTTTTTAGGGAAGAATCACCGAAATAGGAAAGTTTCATGTCTCTGAATGAAAATTCTTCGGCATAGTACGGAACATCACTGCGCAAGAGAGGGAACGCGCACTGTAGAGGCGGGACATCGCGAAGGCGACGACCTTTAGACTACGCCCGATGAAAACACGTCGCGCCATCTCGCCCCCTCATAACAAAAATGCGCTAAAGTTTTGAAGCTCTGAGGACTACGAAACGATGTATGGTGTGTATAAATGGCTCGCCGTTAGTGGCCCAAGAAAAGCACATTGCACGGCGTAGTGATTAGCGCCAGGCGCGGTGAATGGAGAGGTTGCTGGTTCGATTTCTCACGGCAAATGCTCGTTTTGTTGTTTTTTTGCAATTTTATTATATACTTTTCTACGTCACTTCTGTGACGAAAGTACGTCAGCAGAGTCGTGGTGCAACCTGGCATACGACAATTTGATGTCAAAACGTGCTGACGTGAATTATTTATTTATCGTCTTAAGCAATGCGGTAATTGACATTCCAGTGCCATGTTTTTCACTTTGATACTTTTGTTCTATAAGCAAACGTATAACTTCAACAATTGGTGTTTCCACTACTGCCAGGTGCTACCGCTGAAGCCCTGACTTGATATGACGGGCACAATATGTGTACTACTTTTTCATGAAATGAGCAATACAGATTAGTATTACTAATAGTAAAACCAAAGTGATTACAGTGCAAACAAAGACACAGGAGAGCGAGGACTAACGCTCGCGTTCGTTCAGCTCATTGCCCCATGCCTTACCCTGTAATCACTCTAGAAATGGAACACCACAAATCCCGTACCCACACTTTGCTTTAATAGAGTTCAATAAAGTGGAAACATGCTGTATTTGTTCCTAATTTTAAGTAATCGACTTTGCCTAACACATGAACTCCCAGTAAATAGCCAAAGTGCCTTTCTAGGCATCCGCTTATATTTCTAAGGCCCTGCCACCTGCCTATGCTAAGAACCGCATCCTGATAAGCGGCATCTGTCTTTAGAGTACGCCCATACAAAGCTTGCCCAAAGTGTACATAAGAAGCGTTCTCGGGCTTCAAAATTCAAGGCTGGATGTGCCTACTCTCATCTTATTTCATTCGTAGAGAGGGACCTCAAGAAAATGAGGCCCTGTCGTTGTGGTCGAGTGATTATTGCACTTGATTATTCAGTGAATTGTCATGGCATCAAATCTCGAACGTGGCGTTCTCAGTTCAATGAAGTAAAACGCTAGAAGCCCATGTCCTCGTATATAGGCGCACGTTAGAAAGCCTCAGGGCATCTAATATTTCGAAGCAAGGCATTACGGCGTTTCTCATACCATCGTACTTTTGGGGCGTAGAATTCCAAGAACAGGAATTCTGGCTATTATTATTATTATTATTATTATTATTATTATTATTATTATTATTATTATTATTATTATTATTATTATTATTATTATTATTAATATTATTATTATTATTATTATTATTATTATTGAAGAAACAGCTTCTGTCATGTCAAAGCAGTACGATTTGGTTTTGCAGCAGCTATCAGCCAGCAAAGAAGGGGAAGCTGCACATAAGGCCCAAATCGCTGACCTGAAAAGTGATCTGAAAACGCAAGCAGAAATGATTCAGCAACTTCAACAGGATCTAAATGCAAGCGTGTAAGCGATCAATATAGCAGAAAGGCCAGCATGGAAATTGAAAGGCTACCAGTCGTACATAACAAAAACCTGAAAGCAGTCTTATCAGACATAGCCAGCAAACTGGAGCTGTCAGACTTTGTTAGCTTTCATACCGAGGCCGTTCATTGCTTGCCAAGCAAACACAAGTCAAACCCGATGATACTTGTGCGCTTTTCTTCTGTGGCCGCAAGAGAACGATGGTTTGATGCTAGAGGGAGACTACAATGTTTGCAGCGAAATGGGCAGTGTCCGAAGCTGTTTTTCAATAATAACTTGACTAGGTTCAACCGTAATCTGTTTTGGTGAGCGAGAACGGCAGCACGAGAAAAAAGCTACAAATTTTCTTAGATGAAGGGAGGCAAGATTTTCGTGAAGAAAGACAAAGATGTGCCTCTGATCCGAGTGAACAACTTATTGTACATTGCTAAAATCTCATAAACTTCATGGCAATGAACTCTTATACCACATCAAATTTCCCTCAGTTTACAGATATTTTTGGCATCAACCGAAAGAATTACTTTACAGTGATTAGCGTAAATATTAGAAGCCTTGGGATATACTGGGATGAATTTAGAACGTTAGCCGAATCACTCAAAAATTGTGCGGACGTGTTTGTTTTTGTCGAATCAAATGTACCAGTAGATGGCACAAATATGTTTACAAAGCCCTTTTTATGTCAAGGACAAACCAACGAGGTGGTGGCATAGCATATTCGTGAGCACGAAATATTGTACCATATCAGTGAACATTACCTTTAGCCATGCTAAATGCCTTCCAGTGAAAATCACGCCAGCAAACACGGACCTACTTCTGTTAGCCATTTATTGTCCTCCTAAAAATAATGTCTCACGATTATTGAGCGACCTAGATGGAGTTCTAGACGGCCAAGCAACGGCGGGTCAAATTTGTGTGGCAGGAGATCTAAACATCAATACATAGATCTTTACCACAGTCAATGTATCTCATTACTTTTCAAATTTGTCAAAACACGGCTTACAGTCGACCATAAAATCCCCAACACGCGAAGAATGCATACAGACCAGATTTGTGTCTTCTTGTATAGACCACACTGCAATGCGAGAGCCAAATTATTTATTAAGGTCCTGCGTGATTAAGCGAAAATTAGCTGACAAGTATTTCGTGCCCTGTCGCCTATGTGGACTACTTACTGCCTCTGCCGAGCGATAAGAATACAGAAAAAAGAGAGAGAGAGAGAAAATTTATTGCAGAAAGGCAGGGAGGTTAACCAGAAAACATATCCGGTTTGCTACCATGCACTGGGGAAGGGGTAAGGGGAGACAGAAAAGTAAGAAAAAGAAATGGGAAAGGGAGGAATAGAAGCACAAACACACACACACACACGCGCACACAGTAGTGTCACAATCGTTCAACGAGGCGGGTCGCTCGCAGAAACTTCATCAGCGCCTTCGTTGCTTTCTGGCGTGAAGCTCGATCTTTCCGACATTCCAAGATTGACTGCTCAGAAAGTGGCTGGTCGTCGAGGCGAGCAAACACTGCTGAGAGGGACTGTCGCTGAGAGCTGTACTGGGGGCACTGACATAAAATATGTTCAATTGTTTCGTCATTGTCGCAATGGTCGCATGCAGCGCTGTCTCTCATTCCGATGCGGCAGGCAAAGGCGTTCGTGAAAGACACCCCAAGCCACATGCGGCAGAGAAGGGTCGTCTCGGATCGGGGTAGGCCAGATGGAATAGTAAGTCGTAGGCATGGGTCCAGGCGGTGAAGACGGGTGTGGAGAAAACCGGGCGTATTCCGCATAGACCTTGCGACATCCTGCGCAAGCGTATTAATCTTTGCTGCTGCGTCGCTTCTTGATAGTGGAATAGGTTCCATCACTCCATTTTCGTGAGCATTCTTAGCTGCATCGTCGGCATGCTCGTTACCGATGATGCCGCAATGGCCTGGTAACCACTGAAAAGATATGTCATGTCCTTCGTCTATTAGGTGATGGTACAGTTGTCGTATTCGAGCGCCAATTGGTCTTGAGGCCCACGACGTAGAGCATTGTGTAGACATTGGAGAGCTGGTTCGAATCAGTAAAAATGCTCCATTTTTGTGGTGTCTCTCGATCAATCCTGCGGAGTGCGCTGCGGAGTGCCGCGAGCTCCACGGCTTTCGATGTCGTCTTGTGTGACGTTCTGAACTGGATGGTTTCGGCTCTTGCTGGGAAGATCACAGCTCCTGCAGATCCTCCAACAGTTGTCGAGCCATCCGTGTAAAGTTTGACATGATCTTGTATTCTTCGTGTAGCATGAGTAGAATCATCTGCTTTAAAGCTGGCGCCGAGAGCTCCGCCTTCTTGCGAATCCCCGGCACTGTCAAGCGCAGTTTGGTCGGTCTAAGCACCAAGGAGGTGTTAGTATCCGTTCCGGAGGCGTGTAGACTGTTGGAAGGCACTCACGGAAAGTCAATACTCTCTTACAGAAGGAGGCACTCGGTCGATCTTCTGGAAGCGAAGCTAGGTGGTGGGCAGGGGCGCGAGCAAGGTGTCTAATATGAGCTCTAAGCACCTCCAAAGTAATGTGCACTGTGCCGGATGATCTTTGGCGATTGCGATGGTTTCCGCTGTTGATGTACAGCGTGGTAATCCAAGACAAACTCTGAGTGCCTGGCCCTGGGCGTTTTCTATTGTGCGTATACTGCTTTTGCAAGCGTTCGTCAGAACCGGCAAGCTATACCGCAGGTACCCCAGAAACAGCGTTTTGTACAAATGCAACATCGCGTGCACTGATGTGCCCCACGTTTTTTCCTCCGAGGAACTTGAAAAGTTGTGCGATGGCCGTTAGGCGCTTCTTTAGAGTGGCCACATGGGGACTCCAGCAGAGATTTCGATCGATCGTGACCCCCAAAAACCTGTGGGTCCTGGCGTAGCAGACACTGTGTCCATCGATGGCGATGGGATATGACGTCATTGCCTTCCGCGTGAACGCGACCAGCGCCGATTTCTCAGGAGAAATCTCGAGGCCTTGTTCTCTAAGGTACGCCGATATTGAATTCGCTGCTTTCTGGAGTCTCGCACGTACCTGAGGACGTGTTACACCTGACGTCCAGGCACAAATATCATCTGCATAGAGAGATATCTGCACGGAATCTGGTATGCGTTCCACGAGACCGATCAGAACCAGGCTGAACAGTGTGGGGCTCAATACACCACCTTGAGGAACACCACGGTGTGTATAATGTTCAGAAGTCGGCCCATCATCAGTTTGCATAAACAATGATCTCATATGTAGGTAGCATTGGATCCAGCGGTACATTCGCCCACCCAAACCAACTGACTCGAGGGCGTCAAGTATGGCTTCGTGAGAAACATTGTCATATGCTCCTTTGACATCTAAAAATAGTGCGACAGATAACCGTCTGCTCATTTTCTGGTGTTGTACGTAGGTCACCAGGTCAATGACATTGTCAATGGAGCTCCGAAGACGACGAAAACCGGCCATGGCGTCTGGATATATTCTATGGCGTTCTAGGAACCACTCGAGTCTGGCAAGGATCATTCGCTCCATCAGCTTCCCTACGCAACTAGCCAGCGCTATTGGGCGGTATGATGTCAGCTCTAGAGGCGATTTTCCAGGTTTGAGAAGTGCAACCAACCGGCTTGTTTTCCACTCTCTGGGGACCGTTCCATCTCTCCAAGACTCATTGAATACTTCCAGCAAAGCACTTCGTGCTCGATCTCCGAGATTGCATAATAAGCGGTATGATATGCCATCCGGCCCAGGCGATGACGATCGATTGCATGAAGCAGAGCCACATTCAGTTCTTCCATTGAAAAAGGCAGGTCCAGGTGCGGGTCAAGTGAATGTGGCGTGTAATCAGCAGTAAGGGCTTCTGTGCAATTTGACGGGCCCGCAATCTTCCTACAAAAATCTTCCGCTACCTCGATATCCCTTCTATTTTGGAAAAGGGCCAAGGCTTTAAAACGGAAAACGTTGTTGGGGAAATATGCGTAGGCCTCGCACGGTTCGCCATATTTGAGAAAGCGGTTTGCGAGGTCTAGACTCGCGCAAAACTTCGCCCACCGTTGAACCTCCAGTTTGTCTATACAGACGCTGGATCTTCTTTTGCATGCGCCTGGCCATCCGTAGATCTTGAATGGATTTTGTGCGTCGATATCTACGCTCCGCACGCCGACGAGTCGCACGGAGTCGCTCTAACTCCACGTCCGTTTCTGAGGGCCTTGAAGAATATGCCAGCGTGCGCATCGCACTCTGCGCTGCTTGTTTGATCGTTTGCTCAATGCCAGAGGTTAGCCTTTTTCACAGGCGTGTTCAATGTTGGTTGTGAATGCTGAAAATTGATCCTCCGTACGGTTTTCGGCGGGTGGTCGCTAGCAAAGCCTTCGATAGTGAGATAACTGGGGATGTGATCGCTACCATGTGTCTCGATGTCTAAAAAACCACTTAACGCTTGTGGCGAAACGACGTGACACAAACGTCAAGTCCAAAGAGCTGCTGTACGTTGATCCTCGCAGAAATGTAGGGCTCCCATCATTAAGTAGAGACAGTTCATGAGTCGATACAAATGAAGCCAGCCTCCGGCCCGTGGCATTGACTTTTGAACTTCCCCAGATTGGGTGGTGGGCGTTGAAGTCCCCTATAATTATCCACGGATCCGGGACACTCGAAAGAATGTCATCCAGTCTTTGACAATCAAAACGGGCTGAGGGAGATAAGTAGACACCTATTAATGTGAAGGTGAGGGTTTTCTGCTTCACAGTCAGGCAAACATATTGGTTCTCATCATGAGGCGATACAGGTTGAAGGATGTAGGTAAGCTCCCGACGAATATACACAATGACCTTGCTGCTTTCGTTTCGGGTTTTGGACGGGATTGATTCGTAGCCGGATAACCTGATCGGGTTTGATAATTTCGGTTCACATATTACGATGATTGGGAAACGGTTAGAAAACACGTACTGACGAAAATCGGAAATCCGTGATCTAAGTCCTCTTGCGTTCCACTGGATGACTGATGCTTCTCTGACGTCTTTGCGGAACGATTGTTGATCTCCTGCCATGACTCTACGCGAGGGAGGCGAGGACTGGGCTCAGCGCGTCCAACACCTGTAACCCGCTTCGAGCGGTTGGAGTTCCCAGGCTTCTTAGTATGTCTGCCATGACAGCGACGAGGGATCGTAACATCGGGATGATCTGTCGATCGACCCTTGACACATCCTCAACGGAAGTAGACTCGGTGGAAGGTGTAGGGCGGCGAGGCCATCGCAGGAGGCTCCTTTGCAGGCTGCGTACGCGGAAGCGTAGGCCACTCATCCGCAGCTCTGAGCTTCTCCACTTCATTTCGCTTCGTGCTTACTACTTCACTCGTACTCGGAGGAAATGGGTTATGCGCAACACTCTGTCCTACACGCCTCCGTCGGCGACTACGCCGCCGCCGTACCCTTTCAGCAGCCTCTCTGTGGGTTGAATTGTCCCTAACCATTTGTTTGATAATGGCGATTTCCTTCTTAATCCGAGGGCATTCCTTGGATGCAGCATCATGCGGACCATCACAGTTTCTGCACTTCAGACTGTTGCCCGACATGCGTCTGCAGTGTGCGGCTCAGCGCATCGGGGGCATACTGTGGTGTTTGTACATACACTCTTGATGTGCCCAATTTTCATGCAGTTATGGCACTGGAGTGGTTTAGGCACAAATGGTCGAACAGGATGTCGGAAGTGTCCCACTTTGACATGCGACGGAATGGAATCTCCTTTGAACATTGTCTTTACACAACGGGTGTTTCCGAGGCGAAGTACATTCGCGATGAGAACTCCTTCGTTCGCTGGTTTTATGAGAGTTTGGAGGTCCGAGTTTCTATGGCCAAATCAATGTCGTAGATTACTCCCGCCATGCAGGCACCGTCCATTGGAATAAACCGGTCGAACTTTGATGCCTCCCAAATCTGATACTCTGCGAAGCTTGTCTATGGCGCTGGCAGTCATTGTGTCCACAGCTAGAATATTCTTCCGCGTGTTCACCCGGATATCCTTAATGTCGTTTGGTGCTACCCCCTCAAAGTACATAGAGAGGCTTGCCTGTTTACTGCTCGAAGGCTGATGGTGGAGTCCTCGGGCATGAATAGGATGGTGTGCGGCCAGCGTTCTCCTTTTGACTGAGACGTTAATGTCCCTGTTGGTGAAGACGGCTTGATACTTCTTCTTTTGGCCTTCTGCTTCTCACGGTCTCGAAGTCGTCATCCGACGAGTCGTCGCCAGTGGCCGAGTACAGTTCCGTGTCCTCGCTGGTGCTCGAATAGGTGCTTCGTTTCCGCGACGAGCTTGCCAAAGGTGGTCTATGGCCGGACAGAGCCGCAGAAGGCTCCGCGTCCACAGCCATGAGGCAGTGACTATCACCGTTGGCCTCACTGGTTCTGGGCCAGGCGCGCTGATTTTTCCGAGGAGCTCGCCATAGCAGACCTCTGGCTGGGCGGACCAGTGGATGACTCCGCGTCCGTCGCCTTGGGGCAGGGAGGCAGCGTCTCCCGTAAAAAGCGAAAAACTTGATAATACAGAATACAGAAGGAAAATATAATAGTGATGAAGGGAAAATAGAGATATTCAATAGCAAAGTATTTGTTCAGTTTATAGCACAATTTGACTGGAAGCAGTTAGCATGGTATCGAACCATTCCACAGTCTACGAAAAGTTCTGTGAGCAGCTACTAAATTTGAACGTTTAAGTATATATCTAAAAGATAAAAAATATTGAAAAAAATATTCCTGGTTCACTGCAGATACTGTGAGAGCTATTTCTCATAGAGACTGGCTATGGAAACGTAGCAGACGGGCACGAAAAAATCAGGATTTAAAAATTGAATACAAGAATGCAAAGAATAGGGTTGTCACTCTTTATGGTCAGCGAAAAAGCGGTATTTTTTAAACAATTCAACCAAGCATACAAAATCTGGCAAAGGCGTGTGCGTTGATAGATAATCTGCTAGGCAAAAAGAATACGCCCACTGATCTACTCAAATCATTTTCCGAAAAACCAGAGATAGTGGCTGATAAGTTCAACCACTTCTTTGCGCGTTTTTCCATAATTGCGCACGCGCATAAACGCACGTGCACGCTTATACAGTCTGTTCCTGCATCTTGTTAATTGCCTACGCTCCCTAAAGAAGATCTCAGAAGAATAATTTTCAGCTTTCGTCCAAATAAGCAACCAGGAATTGATAGGGTAGTTGTGGCCACGCTTCGACGGAACTTTGAAGCAATAGCAAATATACTTCTCTCTATGCTGAATAGATTTTTAACCAGTGCATTGATTTCCGAGAAATTAAAAACGGCAATAGTTAAGCCATTGTTTAAAGCCGAGAAAAAAGGTGATCGATTTCTATCTTGCCTATACTCTTTCAGATACTCAAACATTTTTGCTTCAATGTATGCTGTCCTTCCTACAGAAGTTCTCGCTACTCACACAACTGCAATTCGAATTCATTGCTCATCGAAGTACTATAACATTATTGGAACAGTTTAGTGATGAAATATATTTGGCTTTAGACAAAACCTGTTGTGTTGTGTTCTATTTTTACACTTGGCAAAAGCGTTCGAAACAGTGAATCATACCATTTTGTTAGAAAAGTTATTTCGTTTGGGCTCTAGGGGGCCTTTTTATGATGTACTCTATGATTACTTACAAGACAGGTCACAAGTCGTTATGGGATGTAGGGAAGTAATTAGCAATAGAAAATATGTTACTGCTGGTGTGCCACAAGGATCGGTGTTGTCACCATTGCTATTTAATTTATTTATGAATGACTTCCCCTTAAGAATTTGTGAAACAAATGTGTACCAGTATGCAGATGATACAGTGCTATTAACACGTCACATACGTTATGAAGGGGCGAATAATGCTCTTCAGAGTGAAACTCATAATGCAATGATATGGTTTGAAGAAACTTCCGTAATTTTAAATGAAAAGAAAACAAAACTTATCTGCTTTCGAAGCCCTCTAAAAACACAAAAAATAAATATACGAATTTTTCTTCACACCGAGCATTGCAACCCATGCAAATGTTCTGCAGAGGAAAATGTTGAAACATTCATATACCTAGGCGTAATTTTTCATAGTGGTATGTCTTGACAACATCACATGGCGTTTATTTGTTCGAAACTGAGAAGTGTGGCATGACTGCTTTTCAAAATAAACAGCTTGGTTTCTTCACTAGTGAAAAAATGATTGTTAATTTGCTAGCATATAGTATGGTGAGATATGGGATTACAGTTTTCACATTTTGCTCAGAACGCTGGAAAACACGCATTGATCGTGTACTTCGAAATATTTTAAAAAGTGTAGCTTACAGTAGTCAGTACTATTTTTCAGGATTTGGGCTTTGTGTATTCCATGATTGTTTATTAAAGCAGTTGTGCTGAGATACAATTAGTGTGATGACTCTAAAGTGCCATATGTAACGCGTCGATGCCTGAGAGAAAAAAAAAGTGTTTCATTGTACCCCGGTTTTCTTACAGATATGGGGAAGCATGTAGAAGGGCATACACTTGAAATTTGCAATGCACTTCCTGAAAAACGCCTCAGTTTGTCACAAACACGTCCGTAACAGATAGTGCAGTTGGAGTCTGGGGCATTTGCAGTCTGCTCAGTTCTTCTCTAATAACTGATCTAATGAGCTCTCACAGGGCTTCGACGTCGTTTCGCATGCCTCCGGAGAATACCTGTGCAGATGCGCAGTTAAGATTCAGGTTGTACTGCTGAGCCTGCTGTTACAGTGTTTTTTCGATGGCCGTCGCTTCCGAGTAAAACTCAGCAACTGTGCTTGGAGGGTTGCGGACGAGAACGGCGAGGAGCTCTTGCTTCACTCCGCGCATTAAATAGCGCACCTTTTTATCCTCAGCCATGTTGTAATCCGCCCATTTAAACAGACGAACCATGTCCTCAATGTATATAGCAGCACTCTCGTTCGTGAGCTGGTTCCTCGATTGAAAAGCAGCCTCCGCCTTTTCTTTCCGGTCTATGTTCGCGAACGTTGCCACCGCTTGCCGTCGAAATACCTCCCAGGTAGACAACGAGGTTTCATGATTCTCAAACCATGTCTTTGCGAAGTCTTCCAGGGCGAAGTATACGCGACGGAGCTTCTCTCTTTCATCTCATCCATTCAAGCTCGCCACTCTCTCGAACAGGTCCAACCAATCTTCAACATCCTCGTACGAGTCACCGTGGAATACTGGCGGCTGGTGCGGTTGGCTAAAGAACACTTGTGCTGGTGTTACCTGGCTAGTCATTGTGGTGGCATACATCGTTTGAATTCCCCTTCGTGTGAAGTGAAGAGGACCGAAATTAGGTGAGTGACCTCGAAGACGGCGACTTGCCCTGTGGTGTACAGGAGTCACTTCGACGGGGTTAATACGCTGGTCGTGGGGGCTACTCTGTCTTGAGCTCGCGGGGCTTCGATTCATAACCCAGCGCCTCCACTAGAAATGTACCGATGCTGAGGCAGACAGGTTAAAAAAACAAACAAGCGTCTTTATTAGGGCGAACTTGTGCCCACGATTCAAAAGACTATGGTCGTGAAGTCCGAGTAGCCGAGTGGCACATATCCAACTATCTTCCTCTTCCTCGTTGCCGGAGCGCACGAACGCGTGGCGCATGCCAGCCGAGCCGGGTCTTTCTAATCCTGGTGCCACGATGATTGTGGCGGGCTACTTCAACGTGGTGAACCTGTCGCAGGAATATATATATATGTATATATATATATATATATATATATATATATCCTGATGAAGGCTAGACTCTAGGCCGAAACGTCGAAATAAACCACGTTGTGACCGCTCACGGAGGATCTACTGAACTATATACAACGCTACAGCCACTCAACCACCATGCCTGCCAATATATATATATATATATATATATATATATGTGTGTGTGTGTGTGTGTGTGTGTGTATGTATATATATATATATATATATATATATATATATATATATATATATATATATATATATATTCTTATAGGGAAGAAGACGCCCGTACGAAGTGATTTTATTGACGTTTTGGCCGTGGGTCTGGCCTTCATCAGAATACAGTTTATGGCACGAGTGCTGTTTATATACTTGTGCTTATCAATAAGATACAAATATGAAAACCGGCATCAAAGGCGATATATGGGCATATATATATATATATGCAAGTCACACAATATGAAGGGCACCTAATCTACGAGTAAAAAGATATTGCTTCCATGCGCGAGAGCGTGGCGAGCACGTTGTTTACAAATAAAAGATAAAACGCATAAAAGATAAAGCACATAACATGAAGAGTGCTTATGTGCTTTATCTTTTATTTGTAAACAACGTGCTCGCGCATGGAAGCAATATCTTTTTACTCGTAGATTAGGTGCCCTTCATATTGTGTTATATATATATATATATATATATATATATATTATATATATATATATATATATATATATATATATATATATATATATATATATAAATATATATATATATATATATATATATATATATATAATGCCGCGTGCATAGCTGCATTTAGCGGCGAGATAGTGACGACAACGAAGAACGCGGATTTGCTCGAGAGGCGCAGCGCAGCATAGTGAAGAAGACGACAATCTTAGCGGCCTTCTCTGAGAGCGTCTCTACAAGTCCTACTGTCCGCGTTTTTAAATAAACCCCCTGTCATTTATAACCCGCGACACTGGTGGAGGTGCTGGGTACTACCACCTCATGATCAGCCCCCTTGTGAGAAGCCCCGAGTCCAGCCCTACGAGACAGCCACGCGTGGAGACGCCTGTGCACCGCTCAAGCCGTCGCCATCAAGGTCTTGAACCAGAATTAGGCCTTTTAAAGGGAGCAACACTTCCGACAACCACCCCTACTCAAGAAGTGGCAAGGAGTCCTGCACAGGTGACGGTCCAGAATATGCGCATTCCTGAACCATTTCATGGCCGGCCGAACGAAGATGCACAAGACTGGCTTGAGCAGTTCGAACGGGTTGCTAAATCGAACTACTGGAGTCTCGATGGAAAGCTCTTCCACGTATACTTCGCCCTTGAAGACGGCGCGAAGACATGGTTTATAAACCGGGAGGCAACATTGACGACATGGGAGGAGTTTTGTCGTCGGTTTGTTGACACCTTCGGTAACGCGGACCGACGCGAAAACGCACAACGCGTTCTTGAAGGACGCACCCAACAGCTGCATGAAAGCGTCGCCATGTTTGCTGAGGATATGGTGCGCCTGTGCCACCGCGCGGACCCCCACATGCCCGAGGCTCGAAAGCTAACCCATCTCATGAGGGGCGTCAAAGAGCAGCTATTTGTTGGTCTTGTGCGCAATCCGCCGACAACAGTGGACGAGTTCACCAGGGAGGCCACCGCAATAGAACGTGCGCTACAGCAACGGTACCGACAGTCTGATCGCCCGGCCACCGGTGCAGCTGCAGGTGCCGCCGCACTTCCCGCAAACGACGAGTTTGCTCTACGCCACCTGATTAGACAGATCGTGCGTGAGGAGATCGCGAAGGAGAACGCAAAATACACATTGCAGTCACAGGCGCCCCCGCAGCAGGAGTCCACGGTAGCCTCCGTCGCTGAAATAGTTCGCCATGAACTTCGACAAGCGTTTGCCTCTCCTCAGCAATATTCCGCTCCACCGCACCGTCCAAACTCGTATACCTATGCAGATGCTGTGCGTCGTCCATTGGCTCCAGAAGTATTGTACCAGTCGAACGGATACAGCTATGCAGACGCTATTCGTCGACCCACGCCCATGCCAGCGCCGCAGTACCTCGAACCGTATCCTGTGGCAGCCTGGGCTCAGCAGGATTCTGTCAGGCGACCCTATATGCGGAAGACCGACATATGACGCACTGCGGATCGTCGACCACTCTGCTACAACTGTGGAGAGCCAGGGCACATTTGCCGTTTTTGCCCACATCGCCGAGCTGAATACCGCGTTAGTGCACCTACAGCTACGCGCCGACAGTTCGACGAAAGCCGTGCCCCCATCGATGACGACCAGGCTGGCAGGCGGGAAGGCTCTTCTACCTTCCGGACGCGGTCACCATCACCGGCTCGCTTTGGTTCACCAAGCCGCGGTAGTTTTGCTGACGCCGTCAGAGGCCGGTCTCCCAGCCCACGGCGGGGAAACTGAAAGCAGCGACCTCTGGGGGGAAGGTTGCAAGCCGTCGAATTGCCAAAAACCCCCACTGCTGCCAAAACACGTGAGAGACGACGATGAAGACTTCTCCGAAAAAACTGTGACTGCCGACCTTGCTGTGACGATTGACGGCGTTGAAGTGACGGCCTTAGTCGATACGGGTGCAGACTTCTCCATAATGAGTGAAGGATTGGCAGAGGAACTCAAGAAAGTCAGGATGGAATGGACGGGCCCTTATATCCGAAGTGCTGGAGGCCAGATAATGACTCCCACGGGAAAATGTACAGCAAGACTCACTATAGAGAATGCTGCTTTTGTAGCCACATTTCTGATCCTACCGGAGTGCTGCAAACCTATGATTCTAGGAATGGACTTCTTAAGAGAGTACGGTGCTGTGGTCAACATACGCGACGGTGTGATCACATTCGCCGCTGACAAGTCTGTGACCACTGATCCAGACCAAGAACCCAGGGTGTTACGTGTGGTCGATGACGACGTCTGCGTGCCACCACTGTCATGTAGTCTTGTTTCCGTGTGTTGCGCCGTGCACTGTAATGAAGACGCCATAGTCGAACGAATCACTGACCTAAGGCAATGCCATCGCTCGCGGTATTGTCAGCTTAGTGGATGGGCGCGCAGAAGTGCTTCTGACGAACTTCACGAATGAGCGCCGGCACATCGGTAAAGGCACGGCTGTGGCGTACCTCGAAGAGCTGGACTACTCTCACGACTGTCTTCTAATGCAAGGGGAAGCCACAGCTCAATCACCTCCACATACACCACCAGTTGATATTGGTCCGAGTCAAACACCGACTGAAAGATTCCGTCTTATGGAGCTGCTCGACCAGTTCAAGGACTGCTTCTCATCGACATCACGAGTGGGTCTAACGCCTCTGACTAAGCATCGTATAATTACGGAAGACACAGCAAGACCGATCCGACAGAAGCCTTATCGCGTCGCTCAGAAAGAACGTGAGGTAATGCAGCAGCAAGTCAAGAAGATGCTAGAGGATGACGTTATCCAACCATCAAAAAGTCCTTGGGCATCGCCAGTGGTACTCGTGAAAAAGAAAGACGGCAGCTTGCGTTTCTGCATCGATTATTGTCCATCTCATTATCGTATATAAATATATATATATATATATATATATATATATATATATATATATATATATATATATATATATATATATATATATATATATATATATAATATATATATATATATATATATATATATACGCGCCCATATATCGCCTTTCATGCCGGTTTTCATATTTGTATCTTATTGATATGCACATGTATATAAACAGCACTCGTGCCGTAAACTGTATTCTGATGAAGGCCGGACCCACGGCCGAAACTTCAATAATATCACTTCGTACGTGCGTCTTCTTCCCTATACGAATAATCTTTCCCGGACCCAGCATCACTTATGTTTTTGGTATATATATTTATACATATATATATATATATATATATAAAACTATATAAATAAATAAATATATATATATATATATATATATATATATATATATATATATATATATATATATATATAATTATTCTGCCGACGTTTCGACGGCCACCCCGTCTTTTTCAAGGCATAATGATATTTACACATGTTCGGTGTCTTCTTATAGCCTGTCGAGACAGGGGGGCAGGGGTAAAAAAAGTAAAAAGAAAAGATAAGCGGTCACGGATGTCGTACAGTCCCCTCTCCCCTTTTTTTCTTAAATTCTTGGCGCACACTTTCTATTCCTTCACTGACAGGAGCCTTTGCATATAATGAATATCGATGGCGGCGCCTCAATTACCGGCTTTTCTATTCCTCCCGACGTCAACAGCACGCACTCGAAGCGCTTAAGCTCTCCCCATCAATTTATCCTAAACTTCAAAGAGGAACGAGCCGCCAGATGATTACACGGGAAGGTGAAATACAAGAACGTCGGCACACTGCCCACTTGGGGAAGCGTGGGTGTGGGTGAGGTATTGTTGACATTGATGGCAATGCTCGTCTACCTCCACCCTACTCTGTTGAGATGCGGCCCCTTTCCAATTCCGTCGTGTCGGTCTTGCTTATTCTCCTAGATTTTCTATATTTCTTCAACGTTTCTCCCCCCCTTTCGTTGTTTCTTGTTCTTTTTTCACTTTTTTTCTTTCTACTTTTCTTTTGACCCCTTCCCTCCTGCCTCGACACGCTATAAGAAGACACCTAACATGTGTAAATATTATTAGGCCTTGAAAAAGACGGGTTTCCCGTCAAAACGTCGGCAGAATAAACAGTTGTTATGTGAAAGCACATCTACTTTCATATTTATAACCTTGCGGCAACCGAAGTTATTCTTCTGCATAATATAAGCAATATAAATAAATGAATATATCTATATATATATATATATATATATATATATATATATATATATATATATATATATATATGCCCATTGCTATTCATAGTCATGGTGCAACTGAAAGTCTGCCCGAAAAATAACGTGTGCAAAATGGTGTTGCCAACGTGCAGCATATCTCACAAAATTTACTTATTGCGTATCGCAAGCATGCTTGGATGCACGCAGTAAAGTAAAAAAAAGCATGTTCACTAAAGGCAACCTGTGCATCAGGGTCGCTTCATATATAGAGATTAGAATGAAAATAATTCCTATAGACATGAAGTCACGCATACCAACAGTAAGAAATTTGCTCCGCAAAGTAAGCAAAACCGAAATATAATTATGAATGTACAACAACATGCTGCGTATACCTCTCATTCCTCGTTGTAAGCAGAACTGTCCTTGACCTGTCAAACGCACTTCGCCCTGACGATGACTACGCCATCTACGCTTAACAAAGATTAAGATTAACAATTAACGATGTCTTTTTCGATCGGGTGGTTAATCGCAATAATGCGTTTTTTAAGACTAGTTCGTTCAATGATGCGGCGAGAGGTCATTGCTACAAACGGTCACTGCACCTGTCGTTCACTGTATTTAGAGTACTTCTTACAGTACTGCCCCGCCGCCGTGGTCTATTAGGTATTGTACTCGGCTGCTACCCCGGAGGTCTCGGGATCGAATTCTGGATGATGCGGCTGCACTTTCGACGGAGGCGAAAATGTTGCAGGCCCGTGTGCTCATTTTTGGGTGCACGTTAAAGTGGTCTAAATTTAGACCACGTGGTCTAAATTTCTGGAGCTCACCACTACGGCGTCTACCATAACCACATGGTGGTTTTGGGACGTCAAACGCCACTTATCAATCAATCATTCTTACGGTACTTTTACTTACTCGCTTCACCACCATAGGCGTTGGGCGAGGGGGAATCTCAAGACTTAATGTACATGTGCGCCATCTGCTTAAACTACCGCCGATAATGACGTCACAGAGAATAGCTGATGCCTCGGCCCCCCCACCCCCCCGTCAGGTTGGTGTGAACCTGCCCCCCGAAAAAAATTTCTGGCTACGCCCCTGTTTTTTACTATGTAACCTCACCCCCTCTGTAATGTATTTTTACCCAAAGGGTACTATATAGATAAATAAATTAATTAATAAATTGATAAATAAATATATATATAAATAACTCAGTTAACTGTTTTTGTGCAAGTAAACATTTCTAGCAAGACGCGACAGTGGTGCACAGCTGAGTTGGTGTTTTCCATTCGGCAAGACAGCAGTAAATGCCACGGAAAGCAAGCGCCAGGAAGGTTCTTTTCAGATATTTTTTTTATTATATGTGACAAACGTATACAGTGAAGCGCAAATTGATTTCAAAACAGAGTGAAGTGTTTATTTGGCCTTTTAGCAGCATTTCCCAAAGCCATGTTCTCGTGATGTTTTCTTGTGTTTATTCCGTGTAGTGTCGAACTCCTTATCGACATCGTAATCAGTACCTGCAAAAGATACGCTCAAAATGGTAACCATTTCACGACAGTGTAAAACACGACAACAATCTACAAATATGGGAACTCGGGGCATTCCGTTGCTAATTATTTTGCAATCAACAGTGGTACTCTGCAAGGAGCTATGCTGTCACCCGTGTTATTCAATTTAGGAATGACCACGGCCGCGGAAAAACTGAACCAGATTGACCATACACGTTTTGAAGTATACGTCCACGACATAGCCATATAAACCACCGATGGTTGCATAGGGCCGACTGAGACAAGACTGCAAGAGAGCGTACACACCGTGGAAAGCACTTGGTGAAACGGGATTAAGCTTTTCGGAGCCCATGTCTCAGCTTTTGTTCCTAAAGACCTAAGAAACACAAAGGACGGCAAGGAACACAAGCTTTTCTAGCGCTGTCACGATGAATTCATGATCAATCAGGTCGAAAATAATAGAGCTTTAGGCTCCCACAAAAACGCTGGAGGTGGTGACCTAAATGCTAATCAACCAATTATCAAGAAAACAGACCAAGTCATCAAGCTGCTAAAGAGAATCACCAACCGACAGCGGGGCTTTGGTGAGGACAGTACTTTGACAGTATGTGGGGTTTCACGTCCCAAAACCACCATATGATTATGAGATGCCGAAGTGATCGACTCCGGAAATTTCGACCACCTGGGGTTCTTTAACGTGCATCCGAATCTGAGCACACGGGCCTAAACCTTTTCCGCCTCCATCGAAAATGGAGCCGCTACAGCCGGGATTCGATCCCGTGACCTGCGGGTAAGCAGCCAAGTACCTTAGCCACAAGACCACCATGGGGGGGGGGGGGCGAGAACAGTGCTTTAAGACTAGTACACCTTCTCGCTCTCCATCACTTCACCTACGAAGCAGGTCTACTAAAATGGTTGCAGGCCAAACTGAACAAGCTACGTCGACACTAGAATGATAAATCTGGTCAGGGCTATCCTAGGTACATCCATCAGCACCTCCGAGGAGAAACGCATGAGCCTAGATGTGCACATACGACGGAGGACATAGTGGAAGTGCAACAGATGGCACAGCAGGAAAAATTGACAAAAGCGCCAGCGGGTAGGCTGATACTCGAAGAGATCGGTCAGCCCCAAAAAGTCAAGGTACCCAATGGAGGGCGAAGTGGAGTTATGTGCGAGCTTACTAACGTAATCAGAACTACGGCGCTCTCAAAAACCGTGCACCCTAAACACATTGTTAGCAGTATAAAAGGGAGAGCAAAGGCTCTACTAAATGAAACTGAACAAAATGGACCACAGGTGGTCCACGTGCTCACCGCCTGCAGGAAAGGCGAAGAGGCCTACACGGCCGGGGTGGTCGGCAACGAAGATGAGGTACGCGACGCCATCACCACACTATCTAAAAAAATTCATAGTTGACGGATCATGCGAGAGGCCTTTGTCCTGCAGTGGGCGTAGTCATGCTGATAATGATGATGTCTCTGTGCCTGGAGGGAAACTTATCGGTAAACTCGACGCCATATTCGAAACTGAAATTCGATAGTGTTCTGCACATAAGGGACAAGTGAACAAGACTGGAATGAACCTAAAGGAGGTGACGAAGGACGTCGCACGAGGACTCGCCTCGCCGATTATAACCAGATCAACGCTTACACTACCATTCCGGGTATCATAAATATAATTTATGGACTTGGAACAATATAACAGTATAGTACTACACGGGGCGTAAGCAATTACCAGTGCCTCACGGAAAGTTGAACGGGGCTTACGCAGTCACGCTACGTTTTTACTGGAAACCGGGACTTACCCCCCTTCGTATTATCTTAAAGGCGTTCCCCCCGAAAGCAAGGTTCGAAAATGGGAGAACCCTTAAGCTTCCCCTTTAAGTGCTTAATGCGGTAGTGATACCCTGTCCGCAATGTGTACTTCAACTTCTTAGTGCACCCTTTTTATTGTATCGTGTTACTTCAGAAGTTTATATTGTGGATTACTACAATATAATCGATAAAGTTAAAGGTGGCTTGTGTAAATGATGTTTAAGCATATGGCTGTTTTCTGTGTAATTAATAGAGGTCACATTCATTCACTCTGTGTGATGGGCAGCATGCTTTAAACCACGAGTTATTATGCGCATGAAATTTTTCGACTTTCTATGCACCCACTACGTAGTCTAGAGAGAATACGCGCAGCACTGCGTGCGCCTCTTGCAATGGGCAGCCGGCTTTAAGCCATGAAGTTATTTCGTAATAAGATGTTCTGCCACCCGATAGCGATGTATTGTCGATAGCAAGCTTATAACACTAACTCGCCGACGTGTTATTTGGACTAGTTTGGCTGATGGTAGCCACAAACTGGTGGGTGCTATTGCCGAAATAATACCTCGGTATGCAAGGATGGTTAGTCAGAATCTATAAAAATCTTCGCAACAGTACCCATATGTGCACGGCGCTAGCGGTAACCAAACTGTTTTAGGACATGCTGTGGAGCGTTCGTGTTAAGCTTGCTGACAACCGTACGCTTGCATCACGCAATAGCACTGTGATATACATGTTATATTGTCACGACGTACGTCAAAACAGAGGTCTTGCCGCAGAGATTGAGACACTAGAAGCAGGTCGATATTTTTTAATTAAAACGTGCAAGCGAGTTTTTCTTTTTTGTTCATTTCGTAGTCCTTCGTGGCACATGCACAACTGCCATCGTCTGTCTTGAGCAATCACGTGACATTTGCCTCCCTCCGAAAGAAGCATCGTCCCGATGCGCAACTTAGGTGCTCTATATACCAGGCGTATGAAGTGGTCGTACGAAAACGGCAACCGGGAGCTAATTAACTCGATAAATACGGTTTCATACGCACGAGTTGCACGACTTCGGGCAAATGCTTTTGGCGTCTAGAACTACAATCAGTGTCGGGAACAACTTCGTAGTTCACGTCGTTCAAGCGTCGCGTGACGCTTTATGGACCAAAGTACCGTCTTAGCAGTTTCTCACACAGTCCACGTCGACGTATCGGAATCCAGACCCACACTTTGTCGCCTGGTGCGTAGCTAATAAACTGGTGTCGGGTGTCGTAGCGTTGTGTATCTTGATGCTGCTGATGACAGATGCGCACGCGCGCGAGCTGTCTGATTTCTTCGGCACGCTGAGTGAATTCTTCGGCGTCTACATGGATGTCGTCACACTCATGCTGCAACATGGCGTCCAATGTTGTCATGACTTCGCGACCATAGATCAGACTGAATGGTGTCATGCCAGTGGTTTCTTGTCACGCAGTGTTATAAGCAAAGGTCACGTACGGCAATATCTGCTCGCAGGTTTTATGTTCCGTGTCAACGTACATGCTGATCATGTCTGTGACGGTCCTATTGAGGCGCTCCGTCAGTCCGTTTGTCTGCGGATGGCATGCAGTTGTTCTCCGGTGAGCTGCACAGCTTAGTCTGAGAACCGACTCCAAAAGCTCTGCGGTGAAGGCAGGTCCTCTGTCTGTGATCACTGTTGTCGGAGCGTCACGCCGAAGGACGATGTTTTCAATGAAGAATTGAGCGGCTTCTGCTGCTGTGTCGCGCTGCATAGCTTTAGTCTCCGCATAACGGTACAGGTAATCAGTGACCACAATAATCCACCTGTTCCCTGTTGTGGAAGTTGGAAAGGGACCCAGGAAATCCATTCCAATCTGGGTGAACGGCTTTTCTGGTGCTTTGACTGGATTTAAAACACCGGCTGGCTTGCTGGGTGGCGCTTTGCGTCTTTGGCAGTCGGTGCAAGTTTGCACGTGATGATTAACAGCAGCAGGTAACTTTGGCCAGTAGTACTTGCATCGCAGTCGGCACAATTTTCGGGTGTAGCCTAGATGACCAGAAGTTGCTTCATCATGGCATGCTTCCATAATTTCCTTTCGAAGAGAGGCAGGCACGACGAGCAAGTGCGGGTTACCGGTTGGTGACAAGTTTTTCTTATAGAGAACATCGTTTCTCAAGCAAAAAGATGGTAGTCCTCTAGCAAATAACCGTGGCACGTCTTTACGTCGTCCTTCTAAATATTCAATGAGTGGTAACAGCTCAGGGTCACTGTGCTGCTCTCGTGCAATAGTGGCCGTGTTCACAACTCCCAAAAATGCCACGTCGATGTTTTCGTCATCAGGAGCGACAGTTTCCACTGGCGACCGTAAGAGACAGTCGGCGTCGGTGTGCCTCTTCCCAGATTTATAGACGACGGTCATGTCAAACTCTTGAAGCCTTAGGCTTCAGTGCGCCAAACGACTACATGGATCTTTGGGGTTGGTGAGCCAGCACAAAGAGCGATGGTCGCTAACAACCTTGAAGGAGCGGCCGTACAAATACGGACGAAATTTGATGACTGCCCACACCACGGCAAGACACTCCTTCTCGGTGGTCGAGTAGTTCTCCTCCGTGCGACAGAGAGTTCTGCTGGCGGAGGCTATCACTCTTTCACAGCCATCTTGCCACTTCACCAGAATGGCACCTAGACCTACATTGCTGGCGTCAGTGTGATTGCTCCTGTTCACCCCAAAAGAAGGGGACGTCTTCACGTGTGAGTCGTGTCATTGCGCCGCCATATACGAAAAGTCCTCGATAAATCGCCGGTAATAGGCGCACAACCCTAAGTAGCGTCTCAGAGCCTTTTTGTCACGCGGTGCAGGAAATTGCGCTACGGCGTCTATTTTTGCCGGGTCAGGTCGAACACCCTCATGACTGACGACGTGGCCTAAGAAGCTGAGTTTGTCGAAACCAAAATGACATTTTTCTAGTTTTAAAGTCAGCCCGGCCAAGCGTATGGCTTGGAGTACGGTGAATATAGGCTGAGATGTTCCTCGAATGATGCTGAGAATACAACATCGCCCAGATAGACCAAGCATGTTTGCCACTTCAGGCCCAATAGTACGGTGTCCATGAGACGCTGAAAAGTGGCTGGTGCCGAGCACAACCCAAAATGAAGCACCCTAAATTCATAAAGGCCATCAGGCGTTACAAAGGCCGTTTTTTCACGATCTCTCTCGTCGACTTCTATCTGCTAGTAGCCGCTGCGGAGGTCCATTGAAGAGAATTAGCGCGCATTACGTAGCCGATCGAGTGAATCGTCTATGCGGGGCAGTGGATAGACGTCTTTCTTCGTGACTTGGTTCAACTTGCGACAATCAATACAGAAACGCAAGCTGCCGTCTTTCTTCTTGACCAAAACCACGGGGGACGCCCAAGGACTTTTTGAAGGTTGTATGACGTCATCCACGAGCATCTTCTGTACTTGCTTCTGAATCTCCTTGCGTTTTTTCGGAGCCACACGGTAGGGGTTCTGCCAAATCGGTCGCGTGTTGTCTTCAGTAATGATGTGGTGCTTGGTCAATGGTGTCCGCTGGATCTTTAACGTACGTGAAAAGCAGTCTTCAAATTGGTGTACAAGTCCAAGCAGGCACTTCCTATCCGAGCGTGGTAGCGTGGAGCTGATGTCCACCGACAAAGTTGTCGAGGCAGGGACTGTCGCGTCGTCTGGTTGCAAAGCACAGAAATCCCCTGCTTGGTCTATATCGTCGAAGTAGGCAATTGTGGTACCCTTCTGGATTTGACGGCGCTCGTTGCTGAAGTTTGTCAGGAGCACTTCTTCCTGTCCACCAGTAAGCGTTAGGATGCCTCTCGCGATGAAAATGCCTTGCGTGAGCAAAAGAGTGACTATGTGCTCCACTATCACGTCTTTATAGGAAGGGCACCCACTGGACACAGACACAAGGCAGCAGGATCTCGGTGGCAGCGTCAGATCGTTGGCTATTCGCAAACGGCCGCGTAGTTCGTCGCTACTCTCGTCGACATACGGATGTGCGCAAAACGTCACCTTACGTTGAGGGATGTTGATAACAGCGCCATGATCTCGAAGAAAATCCATGCCCGAAATTAGCTCTTTACAGTAGTCTGGCAACAGGACGAAAGTGGCTGTGAAGCTACAATCCCCAATGCGAAGTCGAGTTGTGCATTTACCCGTGGGAGTCATCAGCTGACCACCAGCACTCCTTATGTGCGGCCCTGTCCACGGTGTCTTGACCTTTCTAAGGTGGTCGGCGAGTTCTTGTCGCATGATTGAGAAGTCGACGCCAGTGTCGACCAGTGCTGTAACGTGATGTCCGTCAATGAAAACGCCAGGATCAGCACGTACAACTTCACCGGCATTAGTATTCGTTGTCGTATTTGTCGTCGCATTCGTCGTCGTATTTGTCGTGGTTGTCGTCATATCTTTTTGCGATGATAGGGGGAACTTTTCGATGTCTCGACAATTGGCAACCTTGCCCCCGGAGGTCGCCGCAGTTAGTTTCCCCAGCGCGGGCTAGGCGAACGGCCTCTGGTGACGTCCGCGTAGCTCTGAGGTAAGTCACGTCGACGCGCAGGAGATGGAGATCGCCAGCGACGTGGTGTAATTGCTTGGCCAGTCGACAGTTGATCGGCATCATGGGCACGATGGTCTCTAGAGCGGAAAGAAGCGGGACGAAAAAAGTTCCTGAACCCGGAATCGCTATGACGGCAATAGCGTGCAATGTGACCTGGTTCTCCGCAGCGGAAGCATATAGGTCGACGGTCGGCCATGCGCCACAAATCAATTCGGCAAACTGGTGGTCGTCTCATGGAATCCCGTTGCCACGAAGGTACGGCAGCGGGTCGTGGCTAGAAGGGTGTCGCCACAAATGACGGTGGAGGACGACGAACCGCATCAGCGTAGGTCGCTGGATGTAGCTCAGGATTTGGCGCGGGTGGTGTAACGGCTTGCCTCAATTCATGGCGGACGATTTCGGCAACAGACGCGACGGGCGGTTGGGTAGGAGAGACGAAGAGGGCCCGAAGTTCCTCACGCAATATTTCCCTAATCATTTGTCGCAGGGAACTTTCACATACGGCAGTGTTCTCAGCTGCAGCACTTACTGCCGTGTGGTTCGGCAGGCGGTCAAAGTGTCGGTATCGTTGTCCCAGTGCGCGCTCAATGACAGTCGCCTCTCTTACGAATTCATCTACAGTTGTAGGTGGATTTCGCACGAAGCCCTCAAACACTGGTTCTTTGACACCCTGCATTAGGTGACGCACCTTCTTCGCCTCGGGCATGTCAGGGTCAGCTCGTCGAAACAGACGGATCATACCCTCTGCGTACATGGTGGCTGTTTCGTTGGGTTTTTGTACGCGAACCTCAATCAGTTGCTGTGTGCGATCCCGTCGGTACAAGTTCGAAAATGTGGCGAGGAGGCTTCGACGGAAATCTTCCCAAGATTGGAAAGTAGCCTCGTGGTTCTCGTACCACGTGCGAGCGCTATCTTTCTGGGAGAAATATGCACGGCCAAGTTTGTGCTGTTCGTTCCAGTGGTTCGAACGGGTCGAACAGCGACCCGTTCGAACTGTTCGAGCCAGTCCTCGACATCCTCGTACTCTTCCCCATGGAAAACTTCAGGAACGCGAGGATGTTCAAGAGTCGCCTGGGAGAGAAGAGTGGTCTGTGATGTAAGGGTAGCCGTGGATGTGGTAGGAGCTGCCATGGTGGTTAGAGGGGGAACAGGTGCGGACTCCGGACTTAGGCCTAGTAGGCGCCGACTGAATCGGTGCACCGGAGTCATGACGAGGGGCTGGGTCTCTGGACTAGGTGAACGGTTCCGAGCAAGACTGTCCTGCATCCGGTTGTAGGCTCCAGCACCTCTACCAGTGTCGCGACGTCAAAACAGAGGTCTTGCCGCAGAGATTGAGACACTAGAAGCAGGTCGATCTTTTTTAATCAGAACGCGCATGCGAGTTCTTCTCTTTTGTTCATTTCGTAGTCCTTCGTGGCACATTCACAACTGCCATCGTCTTTTTTGAGCAAGCACGTGACAATATTGTGAAGCCTGCATACGGGCTGTGTGTTTGTAAAACATTACGTTAATTCCTGTGCATTTCCAAGCTGAAAAAGTAACTTCAATTGTACTTCCGGGCAGAGGCTATAGGACCTTGGAGTTAGTTTCTATGCAGTGCTTGTAGTACAATTGTCGCTTTATTACTGCAACAGTGCAACTTCTTGCAATACTATGTGCTAATTCAGTACGCATTCTAATAATTACCTTGATTAAAAAGGCTTGGCGCGCAAACGGCCTTAGTTCAATCTTCACTTGCACCTGGAAATATTTATTAGCTAGTTTATTTACATCTTTCCAGAGCTTTTGCTCACGCACAATGTAATGACTTTTTGTTCACCACCAACGAGGCCGACGCCGACATGTACACTGATGCCGACACACGAATTTCTGTGAAAGGAGCTTTTTAACGTTGTCGCGTTGAAACACGTGGTCAGACACCACACACGGCATGACCTTGACTACCACAGGATGGGCTGCGTTGTCGGAATATGCCGCAGCTTATGCTGAGGGCAAATTTAGGAGCAATCTTTCAGAAAAATAAGCGCTTTCATTGGTGCTAGCCAGTACCTACACGAAAATAAGGTCTTCACCTTGTTTTAGGTAAAACTCCACTTTTGTTGTGAAATTATTTAAAACGAAACACACGTGTTGGGTGTGCGAATAGAGTAATGGTGTTCTACAAAGGGTGTTTTGAAGGAAATTAATCATACTCCGTAAAATTGTTCATTATACCAAAGTCCCGATAACTTTTCCAGCCTCTTTACTCAGCCTTCCAGCCACACTTGGGGAAACGTAGGTGTCGACATGGCATGGCAGCACACCACTGGTGATGTGAAAGTAAAGAGAAGTTTTGTCCTTGTCGTTCTGAAAATGCCTTGTCGACGAGGCAGTGGGCCCTTCATTTCATTTGGTTAGACAAGACGATGTAGGAAAAGAGGTCAGTGGCACTTACGCAAAGGAGTCTAAACAATTTAGTTTGTTGTGTGGAAGAAGCTCACATCATTTTCTGCTTCAAGTTTGTCATCAATTGACCTGTTGCAAAAGCTACTATTTGGAAGTTATGAGCTTCGTGAGAACAGCGAAAAAAACATGGCTGCCTACCATGCCTGTTTACATTTGTTGTTTCACGCGATAGTGCTAAAAATCTCGTTTCACAGAAATTCCGGCGTCGGCGTCGTTGGTTACGAGTGCAACATCATCACCTTTGCATGACCGAAAAATCGAGAGAGATGCAGACAAAGCAAACCCAACAACCTTCTGTGTCCGAGTGGAGATCGAACCCTGGTCGTTCGTGTGGCCAGCGGGTGTTCTACCACGCTTCTACGCTTCTGCTTGTCAACACAGTGAAAATAACTTGCTGTGCTTGGAAATGCAATGAAACTAACTTTCATGCTTTACAAGCAGACGCGTGCTGCATACATTCTTCAAAATACAACATAAAATATTGCCGTAACACTGCGTGGTACAAGCAGACGTTCCCATCGGGCATCAGAAGATGGGATTATAATAATGCCTTCCTAATTGAAAGCCGGTCACCCACTTCATTAGGTACGCGCGTTACTGCACCCTTGACGCCACTTGCAGGTGCATAGCAAGTTCGGAAAGATTATACACACTATAACTGTGTGAAGTATGCACCAGGAACAGACAATCGCTAACGCGTTAAAGTCCTAAAGCCGAAGCTTAACACTCCCCCAACTTCGGTGCCAAACTTCATTATGTCTGTGTAAATTACATACTGTGAAATTTTTGCTAACTCTTTCCATGATTCTGATTTGTTTACGTTATATCGCGTTCTTCTTCTCACGTTATCTTTTTCATGGCTGCTCAAGCTGGTCGTAACGGACTGAAAGTGGCAACATGGCAAGTCATTGTTGTGATTCGTCCAGTCTTGACGACGTTTCTACTCATAATCAGAAGGAATAAACCTGAAAACATTGTGCCGTTTTCTGCAGTTTATATGCACACCACAGCCACGCGCTTTGGCTGGCTGTACTCATGCAAGTGTCTAAATCAGGCATACTTCATCTGCCTAACTATATTTCACAGACCATTTTTCAGTGGTTTCTGCTTTACTCTGCTGAAACTGTTGTGTCCTTTTGACGAGTTTTATTACAATACTGTGAATATTGAACTATTATTTTTTGCAGGCACTTGGCGCAACGACAATTATTGTTGCAAATGCCTAAATGAATACTACCCTAATTTCTGCAGTAGGCACGCAAAAGTACCCCATTGGTCAAATCAGTAACTTAAAATACCTGTAGAGTCAATTGAGGCTTTGCTGGGTGTCATTTCACCCACTTAAGAGCGTCACCTGCTAGAGTCGCCCGACTCACCAAGAAATAGTAGTGTGACCCTACGCAAGAGATTCCTTTCAAGAGGGTCAGGGGACTCTCCGAAAAGAATGGCACATACTTTTTTATTTTGCATTGTATTACTACAGACGATAAAAGACAACAACAGCTGCGTATCCTAAAGCAGCTGCTTGCCTTATTTCCCATAACATCCAGACTTCTTCCATGGCATTCGTTGCTTAAAAACTATCACTTCGTTCAGGAGAATTTTGTCTAACTTTAAAGCGCACTCAGAAGGCTTTGTTTGAGAACGCCTACTCACTTTTTGCGTGTTACTTAGTTTCAATTGGAGATTTTCAGTGATCTTAGTGCACCAAGAAGATAATGCCTATAAGAATATTTTTTGTGTTTCACTGGCAAAAACTCAAGATAAACAAAAGCTACAACTCTACCAAGTTTTCCAAACCCAGTAGTGATATGCATTATCATTTACACATGTTTCGGGTGAATTCTCAATGTGCCTCTTACAATGTTTACGGTGCGTTGTGTCAAGCTTTGTGGAAGTTTGGTGAAGCGTTGCGTGAAAAAAGGAAAATGGGCGCCGTGCGCTGGCATCCGCCATATAGAACAAAGCTTTGCGTGCAAAATGAGTAAAATATAAAGAAAAAACAAAAGGAGCGCAATATATTTATGTTGAGTCATTCGAGTCAACTTCTGCACACCTTGCATTAGCGTTGCGCGAGTTGTAGCAAATAGCTGCTCTCTCGGAACATAGCAACTCTCTAGTTTTAGAACCACGACCACTCGTCATTACTTCTCACTCTACATATGTCACGCCAGTCTCAATATTTTATTACTACTACGTTTTACTTACCATTAAACGTGAGGAACTTTAAACCCTTATACAGGCATCTAACGTTACCATATTTCACATTTGATATCTCCTGTCGCTCTTTGACCATCTAATGGTCTGTGCGTCAAAAACCATTGCATATGATCAAAACAGTTGGCATATTTCAGCTGTTTTGCCAACATAACTTCGACGTGGCAACTTGTAATGTATATAGATAACATGAAGGTTCCTAAATATATTTAATAGTGCAAGAAAATAAAAAGAAAAGTATAACATACCGCATCGAAGGAACACCACGCTGCCAATTTTTGAATCATCGCCTTCCTTATTTGCCGTGAGGCCCGTATTTTTGGGGATTGTACAGCTGCCTCTGTAGGTCCCGCCGTTGTTTCGGGGTTAACATGTTGACATTTTGTGGGAAAGGTTTCTGCCGGCGGGGTAGGTGGAAACGGTTATTAGAGCCAGGAAAGTGTGGTCGAAAGCCGAGAGAAGAAGCCAACCCCGGGTTTGGTTGAGGAAGGGGTAGTGCAAACGCCCATGGACCTCTATCTTCTATCGCGGACAGAAGAAAGACTACAACAACGAAGGCGATTATCGGCGTAGAAGCGGAGCCCTTCATAACAGATGTATGGTGCACGATGCACCTCGCCGCCATTCAGAGCTGTTATATACCACCGTTCACAATTAAGCGAGCTCGAATTTTCTAATGCATCAATGTTGGTAGATGTCTTTATTGTGATTTAGAGCGATCGAAGATAACTGCTCGCATATTTACGCAGTGTTACATCTCTTAACTTGCCACTATCTTTCAATCTAAGCACGAACGCTTGAGACATTGCTGCTTCATCTTCAGAAATTTTCTGAAGAAATGTCGCTGACGTGTTATACATCACATTAATATTGAGTTAGAGCATTGTGTAAAATGAGACCATGCACAGTTGGAGGTGAAACTTTAGGTTATTCCTAATGTTGGTATCATACGCATTGGAATTGTATATGTGCATGAAATTCAGTTTTTATTTTTTGTTTCCATCCGGACACGAGCTTCTCGATTATTCATTGTCACGCTTCATCGCCACTCATTCTTACCAGGTTTGATTTTTTCCCACTACCACTGACAATTGTTGTCAGGCGTTTTGAATTAACATTAAAATTGTCATTCATTTTGTACCCCGTACGCCGCTTCTTGAATACTTTGAGCATTTCATTAAGAAACTTGGTGCTAGTTTCCTTCCAAAACTAAGCTAGAATTGCAATTTAAAATTTTCGTTAACATTGAAAGATTTAATTGCAATTCCTTTTGAATCTTAGTGGGGGTTCTAGTTAAAACCTTTTTTTTTAATAGTGAAACTTTTATTCGCTACCTACCTACTTCAAAACAACTGCCCACCTGAAATAGCGTGACATGCATTTGCTGCTTCTTCGTGTTGCGTTATCAGTGCATTCGTTAACAAGTAAATATTCTGAGTTTGTCCGCTACAGTCAGACAGACGGCGCACTTTATTCGGTGTGACTCCTAAAACTCTCTGAAGGAGTGGCGTGTCCTCCACGTCGGCAGTTGTTCAGTTTCAAACGGTGACTTGCGGCTCACTTAACAACAATGTTCCTTGGATAATATAACTGAAACTAATACGTATGAGCAATATTTATTTATTTTCACAACTGTTTTATATCTTTCAACTCATATATATATATATATATGTTGTTTGCTTTCGCTGCACACTATTCCACGTGTCTATTGTATCTGCGATAAAGAAGTAGCGGAAAGCATTTGTGTGTGTGAAATAAGGTTGAATCGCCCTATAATTATTAGGACGAATACATCGCCTTCCAGGGGGCTGAAGATATAAATCCTTATTTATGTTTGTTTGCCCACTTATAATCTTAAGAAGAAATTCGATGCGATGTTTGCGCCTGTGATATTTCAAAGACTCAAGCTCCCAGGACTTTAACAAAGCTGTGACTGAGGGTGTGCGTCGGTATCTACTGCATATAAAACGAACTGCTATTTTTTGCATTCGTTCAATTTTTGTCCACAACACCTTCTGGTGAGTTGACCACACAATACTAGCATACTCTAAGACAGGACGTATGAATGTTTTGTAAGCAGTTAGTTTTACATCCGGGGTGGCATGTTCCAGTTTTTTCTTCAAGAAATAGAGTTTTTGTTTGCCTTAGAACAGATGTTATCGATATGCGAGTGCCATTTCAACGTGTGAACAATACTAATTTCTGGTATTTGGAACGTGGCAATATATAAAGGGTGACTTCAGATGTGATACATTAATGACGATTCCCGCCCACTAGACTGAATAGGCGTGATTGTCGCCTTGCTATAGTGTATTTATTATAAACCACTGATCTTATATTATGCCCATATTATAAACCACTGATCTAATGCCTGTAGCGCCTGTTCAGAATAATGTGGTCACCTTCGCAAGTAACTGGGGAAAAAATCAAGCAGTCATCTGTGATCCTACCCCTATAAAACGGGGGTGGAATCCTTCAGGACCCCAATATAAGTTTATCATCTATCCATCCATCCATCTGCAAAAAGTTTCATTTTAATAGGAGTCTCAACTATCGAACATAGATTATTAAGAAATATCAGAAAAAGAATTTGTCCTAAAACAGATCTTTGGGGAACGCCCGGGTACACGGCCAGTGGTCTTGAAGGGTAATTTTCAATTTTTACAGCCTGTTAACGTGTGGATAAATAGGAATCTATTTATTTTAATACTTCTTTCCTTATTCCTAATCTTTCAAGCTTGAAAAAATTCACGTTGAGAGACCTTATCACGGGCTTTCCTAAAATTGACCCAAGTTACATCAGTCTGCAAAAGGACGTCACTGTTTTTATTGAAATCATGGAGTGTTTTACCTAAATGTATCACAGTAGAAAGACCATGTCGAAACCCATGTTTGCTTGCGCAAATAGCTGATTAGAATTCAGAAAAGTAAGAATATGTTTTGGCTATTAGCCGTTCCAGAACTTTACAGCGAACCTACCTCAAAGGTACGGGCCGATAATTGTTTACTAACAAACGTTTATCGTTTTTAAAAATCGGAATTACAACTGCATTGCGCCAGTATTGTGGAAGTGATCGTGTCTCAACCGATTTCACATATATTATTTCTAAATAAAACGAGACCCATTCTGCGTATCTCTTGAGAAACTCTGTTGGTAGGTTATCCGGACCACTTCCTTTCTTCGCATCTAGCTCAAGCAGTAACTGAAAAACACCTTCGCGGTTGACAATAATAGGTTCCATTGAGGTTGTTGCATTGTTACTGATGGATGCCCCTCTCTTATCGCCCTGGTCTATTGTGAAAACAGACTGAAAGAATGGATTAAAAGTAAAGGTTAATCTTCAACTTTTGTCAGGATACAAACCTCATGTTCAATCTGCTCAATTCTTTCCTTTCTGTCACTGAAGTAACGGCAGAATTTGGATGACGAACAATTAAGGAAGTTCAAAAACGTTTCGCCAAAGAATTTTTCGGGAAATTCACAAGGGCTTCTTTCAACTTGATTTTTATAGCTGCCACTTCCGCCGCTCTTTTTTTTACTTTTTAATAATCTCTTAATTCGCCGTTTCAAATGTGTAATGCTGCGTGTTATCCAGAGATATCGTTTACGTGTTTTCTTTAGCCCAGTAGGGACAAAGCTATCAACGCAAGTTACGACGTTGACCTTAAATCTCTGTCACAATTGCTCCACAGATTCGAAATGTGATGCTCACTCGAAATCATTAAAGTGAAGCTCTAGAAATTCTATGATGAAAGCGTCATCTGCTTTTTTGAAGTCGTTGACTTTTACCGGAAGGAACGATTTCTCTAAACTGCATGCACTAGTTTTAATGACTAAAGACAACATTTTGTGGTCAGATATGCCATCCAAAATATTTAAAACATAGTCTGTTATGCTTTGGGACAAGAACACGAGGTCTAATATTGACTTCAACGAACCTGTAACCCTCGTTGGTTCACGCACAATTCTTTCCAGGCCATGGCAGAATTCCATTTCCAAAAGTTTTTCGCGGGTAATTGTTTCAGTTTCACCCGGCAAAACATTTTGCCAGTAAATGTGTGGCAAGTTGAAGTCTCCGGCCATTATCAACGTCGTGCTGCCTCTAACATGGTCACACTAAAAATCACTTAAAAAATCCTGAAACTGAGGCTCACACGCAGGTGTTCTGTATACTGAGCCAATAATGTATACTCTATTGTTGAATGTAATCTTACACCATACAGTTTCGCGAACATCACATAGTATCATGCAAGTTGGGAATGAACATATAACAATGAAAGCAGCACCACCGCCTCGTGAATATCTGTTCCATCTGAAAAGCTTGTACCCTGCAGGAACAATGCAATCACCGCGTATTTCATCACGTAGCCATGTTTCAGTTGATAATACATCATGGAGACTATGTACCAATAAAAGGTATTCTAATTATGTAACTTTATTTACGTTGCTACAAGCATTTTGGACAAGAATTCGTAGCTATGATTGATTTGTTTAACTACCAGCAGAGCTGTTCGAGTCAGAGTATTCATGTCGGTCATGCGCACTCGATACTGGTGTCGCTTGAACTCTGCTACCGTTATTATCACTCCGGTATTGAAAGAGACGGCGTTCTTTTTTTTTATCATCCCACACAAACACGCGCCCGTTTATCTTCTATTTATCATGCACGTTTGAGACCCTCGCTTCCTTAGCTCGGTCTGGCGCTGAACGTTCCCATAGTTTGTTTTTTAGTTCAACTGTTTCTTTTGAGTAATCAATACTGATAATGAAAGAAGTACCTTTTAGTTTCTTGCAATTACGAATTACCTCCTCCTTCTGACGGTAATACATAAATTTCATAATTACTGTTCTTGCTTTGCCTTTTGTTTGTTTACCTAAGCGATGAATTCTTTCTACCGATTTAACGTCTACCCCTAGCTTGCTTCTGAAAATGTTATCAAGAATGGCATCGCGCAAATCTGCCTCGGCCTCATTTCTGGCCCCAGGAAGCCCATAAACGTGTAGGTTATTTCTTCGGCTTCTGTTTTCATAATTTACTAGTCGTACTGCTTGTTGCTGGACTTTATTTTCGAACCTTTCAATTTTCTTTTGCATATCCTGCATGGCGTTAAGATGGTCGTTCATTCTTTCTGACTTTTCATTAAGTTCAGCAACTTCTTTTCTAATAGCGTTTATCTTCTCATCAGATTTTTTATGATTATCTGAAATTCGTTGCCACAATTCAGCAATCTTGGGACCCGGATTTTCTTCTACATCCCCCGAAGTTAACAAAAGTAATGACAACCAACACTCCACCGCAATGGACGAGCATCGCCGTAAAGTACCGTCGTCTATATTTTGACAGTGATTTCGTAGGAAATCTCATGTAGAACATGTACGTCTTCGAGGTGTATCGTGTATGCTGTACTACTCGATATACTATGCGCCGCTCCGTATACAAATACTTGTTGTACATGCTTTGGCTTATTGTGTAGTAAGCTATGGCATAACAGTATACGGTCATTGCGCGGCACGCAGGAAAATGACAGTAACTTTATTCTTGCTCATATGCTGAAAAACTTTAGTTATGAGCTTAACCTCAACGTCGAAAATGATGCTTTTAAAACTTTATGTATGCCGGCTTTACTCACTTACTAATAAAAAGTGTAGAGATCAGGCACCTTTGGACAAATAGTTTCACAACCAAGTGTTTCTGCACGTTGTTTGCATCCCGAAGACTAATTTTATGTAACCATACGTCGTACAAGGCATGCTAAAAGAATACGAGATTCAACGTTTCTCTGCACTTCAATAAGCTGCCTACCAGTGTACTGCGCACCTGGACTAAACATTATATAAAGAAACGTGCTTTATCTCCCTATACAAGAGCCGTTATCACACAAAAGCGAAACGTGTCTTAACAGACATAGTTGAGTGTTCAGTGTGCATTGTTTCAGCAAGAGTAAGAAATTTCAAAGTAGTGTTAAGAATGGCAAGCATACACAGGACGATTGCAGACGAACAAATGTCACAGCTCGACACTTAAAGTGCGCTGTTCAAACAGAAAGGCGCTCGAAGCGAGCGCACAGGTATACACAGTTCAAACGCGAACATCTGTCACAATTCTTTTTGTGCCATGCCTCAGCAATACGCCCCTTTCATAAACACGCCCACAGCAGCTTGCAAAGTGACCTTCGTCTTCTCTCGAATTACGAATATGATTAGCGCGCGCTAAAGCAAGGATGTTCTGTGCAGGGATTTTTTTCCTTTTTCGGGGAATTTCTGCCTTGTCATTCTGAGCAACCATGAAAAAGGGAATCTTCGTGATATTGCAGAGAATTTCACGAATGAATAAATTCTCCTATGACGACCAGTAGTTAGCGGTCACAGTGCGCCTTCACCGACTGTAATTGGTTCTGGCGCACGCACCAGCCAAGAAAAGCCTTTGAGATTTGTTTCTGATATTTACGTGGAGCGACATTTAGTTTACTATTGGTGTTAGAGTTGTAGGGCACAATGTGCAGTTTACTGACAGTATACGAAATGATAAAGCTATGCTTTTGTTGTGCGGCAGTGGAGAGGCTAGTCATATTTTCAAAAGTCGACACTGCGTGAGACACGAGTAATTCGTCTAATTTGTAATTAATTTGTGTAATGTGTTATGTAATTTGTGTGTACGTGAATGAAGGCGGTAATTCGTACCGTGTTGTGTAGAGAAATTTGCTAGAAATTTTGTCAACGTTTGTAGGAAAGAATCCCCGAAATAGGAAATTTTCATGTCTCTGAATGAAAATGCTTCGGCATAGTACGGAACATCACTGTGCAAGAGAGGGAACGCACACTGTAGAGGCGGGACATCGCGAAGGCGACGGCTTTTAGACTACGCCCAATGCAAACACGTCGCGCCATTTCACCCCCTGATAACAAAAATGCGCTAAAGTTTCGAAGCTCTGAGGACTACGAAACGATGTATGGTGTGTATAAATGACTCGCCGTTAGTAGCCCAAACAAAGCACATTGCGTGGCATAGTGATTAGCGCCAGGCGCGGTGAATCGAGAGGTTGCTGGTTCGATTTCTCACGGCAAATGCTCGTTTCGTTTTTTTTTTGCAATTTTATTATATACTTTTCTACGTAACTTCTGTGACGAAAGTACGTCAGCAGAGTCGTGGTGCAACCTGGCATACGACAATTTGTTGTTAAAACGTGCTGACGTGAATTATTTATTTATCGTCTTAAGCAATTCGGTAATTGCCATTCCAGTGCCATGTTTTTCCCTTTGATACTTTTGTTCTATAAGCAAATGTATAACTTCAACAATTGGTGTTTCCGCTACTGCCAGGTGCCACCGCTGAAGCCCTGACGCCCTGATATGGCGGGCGCAATATGTGTACTACTTTTTCATGAAATGAGCAATACAGATTAATATTACTAATAGTAAAACCAAAGTGATTATGTGCAAACAAAGACACAGGAGAGCGAGGACTAACGCTCACGTTCGTTCAGCTCATTGCCCCATGTCTTACCCTGTAATCACTCTAGAAATGGAACACCACAAATCCCTTACCCACACTTTGCTTCAATAAAGTTCAATAAAGTGGAAACCTGCTGTATTTGTTCTTAATTTTAAGTAATCGACTTTGCCTAACACATGAACTCCCAGTAAATAGCCAAAGTACCTTTCTAGGCATCCGCTTATATTTCTAAGGCCTTGCCACCTGCCTATGCTAAGAACAGCATCCTGATAAGCGGCATCTGTCTTTAGAGTACGCCCATACAAAGCTTGCCCAAAGTGTGAATAAGAAGCGTTCTCGGGTTTCAAAATTCAAGGCTGGATGTGCCTACTCTCACCTTATTTCATTCGTAGAGAGGGACCTCAAGAAAATGAGGCCCTGTCGTTGTGGTCGAGTGATTATCGCACTTGATTATTCAGTGAATTGTCACGGCATCAAATCTCGAACGTGGCGTTCTCAGTTCAATGAAGTAAAACGCTAGAAGCCCGTGTCCTCGTATATAGGCGCACGTTAGAAAGCCTCAGGGCATCTAATATTTCAATGCAAGGCATTACGGCGTTTCTCATACCATCGTACTTTTGGGGCGTAGAATTCCAAGAACAGGAATTCATGGCCTATTATTATTATTATTATTATTATTATTATTATTATTATTATTATTATTATTATTATTATTATTATTATTATTATTATTATTATTATTATTATTATTATTATTATTGAAGAAACAGCTTCTGTCATGTCAAAGCAGTACGATTTGATCTTGCAGCAGCTATCCGCCAGCAAAGAAGGGGAAGCTGCACATAAGGCCCAAATCGCTGACCTGAAAAGTGATCTGAAAACGCAAGCAGAAATGATTCAGCAACTTCAACAGGATCTAAATGCAAGCGTGTAAGCGATAAACATAGCAGAAAGGCCAGCATGGAAATTGAAAGGCTACCAGTCGTACATAACAAAAACCTGAAAGCAGTCTTTTCAGACATAGCCAGCAAACTCGAGCTATCAGACTTTGTTAGCTTTCATACCGAGGCCGTTCATTGCTTGCCAAGCAAACACAAGTCAAACCCTATGATACTTGTGCACTTTTCTTCTGTGGCCACAAGAGAACGATGGTTTGATGCTGGAGGGAGACTACAATGTTTGCAGCGAAATGGGCAGTGTCCGAAGCTGTTTTTCAATGACAACTTGACTAGATTCAACCGTGATCTGTTTTGGCGAGCGAGAACGGCAGCACGAGAAAAAAGCTACAAATTTTCAATGGATGAAGGGAGGCAAGATTTTCGTGAAGAAAGACAAAGATGTGCCTCTGATCCGAGTGAACAACTTATTGGACATTGCTAAAATCTCATAAACTTCATGACAATGAACTTTTATACCACATCAAGTTTCCCTCAGTTTACAGATATTTTTGGCATCAACCGAAAGCATTACTTTACAGTGATTAGCGTAAATATTAGAAGTCTTGAGAAATACTGGCATGAATTTAGAACGTTAGCCGAATCACTCAAAAATTGTGCGGACGTGTTTGTTTTTGTCGAATCAAATGTACCAGTAGATGGCACAAATATGTTTACAAAGCCCTTTTTATGTCAAGGACAAACCAACGAGGTGGTGGCATAGCATATTCGTGAGCACGAAATATTGTACCATATCAGTGAACATTACCTTTAGCCATGCTAAATGCCTTCCAGTGAAAATCACGCCAGCAAACACGGACCTACTTCTGTTAGCCATTTATTGTCCTCCTAAAAATAATGTCTCACGATTATTGAGCGACCTAGATGGAGTTCTAGACGGCCAAGCAACGGCGGGTCAAATTTGTGTGGCAGGAGATCTAAACATCAATACATAGATCTTTACCACAGTCAATGTATCTCATTACTTTTCAAATTTGTCAAAACACGGCTTACAGTCGACCATAAAATCCCCAACACGCGAAGAATGCATACAGACCAGATTTGTGTCTTCTTGTATAGACCACACTGCAATGCGAGAGCCAAATTATTTATTAAGGTCCTGCGTGATTAAGCGAAAATTAGCTGACAAGTATTTCGTGCCCTGTCGCCTATGTGGACTACTTACTGCCTCTGCCGAGCGATAAGAATACAGAAAAAAGAGAGAGAGAGAGAAAATTTATTGCAGAAAGGCAGGGAGGTTAACCAGAAAACATATCCGGTTTGCTACCATGCACTGGGGAAGGGGTAAGGGGAGACAGAAAAGTAAGAAAAAGAAATGGGAAAGGGAGGAATAGAAGCACAAACACACACACACACACGCGCACACAGTAGTGTCACAATCGTTCAACGAGGCGGGTCGCTCGCAGAAACTTCATCAGCGCCTTCGTTGCTTTCTGGCGTGAAGCTCGATCTTTCCGACATTCCAAGATTGACTGCTCAGAAAGTGGCTGGTCGTCGAGGCGAGCAAACACTGCTGAGAGGGACTGTCGCTGAGAGCTGTACTGGGGGCACTGACATAAAATATGTTCAATTGTTTCGTCATTGTCGCAATGGTCGCATGCAGCGCTGTCTCTCATTCCGATGCGGCAGGCAAAGGCGTTCGTGAAAGACACCCCAAGCCACATGCGGCAGAGAAGGGTCGTCTCGGATCGGGGTAGGCCAGATGGAATAGTAAGTCGTAGGCATGGGTCCAGGCGGTGAAGACGGGTGTGGAGAAAACCGGGCGTATTCCGCATAGACCTTGCGACATCCTGCGCAAGCGTATTAATCTTTGCTGCTGCGTCGCTTCTTGATAGTGGAATAGGTTCCATCACTCCATTTTCGTGAGCATTCTTAGCTGCATCGTCGGCATGCTCGTTACCGATGATGCCGCAATGGCCTGGTAACCACTGAAAAGATATGTCATGTCCTTCGTCTATTAGGTGATGGTACAGTTGTCGTATTTCGAGCGCCAATTGGTCTTGAGGCCCACGACGTAGAGCATTGTGTAGACATTGGAGAGCTGGTTTCGAATCAGTAAAAATGCTCCATTTTTGTGGTGTCTCTCGATCAATCCTGCGGAGTGCGCTGCGGAGTGCCGCGAGCTCCACGGCTGTCGATGTCGTCTTGTGTGACGTTCTGAACTGGATGGTTTCGGCTCTTGCTGGGAAGATCACAGCTCCTGCAGATCCTCCAACAGTTGTCGAGCCATCCGTGTAAAGTTTGACATGATCTTTGTATTCTTCGTGTAGCATGAGTAGAATCATCTGCTTTAAAGCTGGCGCCGAGAGCTCCGCCTTCTTGCGAATCCCCGGCACTGTCAAGCGCAGTTTTGGTCGGTCTAAGCACCAAGGAGGTGTTAGTATCCGTTCCGGAGGCGTGTAGACTGTTGGAAGGCACTCACGGAAAGTCAATACTCTCTTACAGAAGGAGGCACTCGGTCGATCTTCTGGAAGCGAAGCTAGGTGGTGGGCAGGGGCGCGAGCAAGGTGTCTAATATGAGCTCTAAGCACCTCCAAAGTAATGTGCACTGTGGCCGGATGATCTTTGGCGATTGCGATGGTTTCCGCTGTTGATGTACAGCGTGGTAATCCAAGACAAACTCTGAGTGCCTGGCCCTGGGCGTTTTCTATTGTGCGTATACTGCTTTTGCAAGCGTTCGTCAGAACCGGCAAGCTATACCGCAGGTACCCCAGAAACAGCGTTTTGTACAAATGCAACATCGCGTGCACTGATGTGCCCCACGTTTTTCCTCCGAGGAACTTGAAAAGTTGTGCGATGGCCGTTAGGCGCTTCTTTAGAGTGGCCACATGGGGACTCCAGCAGAGATTTCGATCGATCGTGACCCCCAAAAACCTGTGGGTCCTGGCGTAGCAGACACTGTGTCCATCGATGGCGATGGGATATGACGTCATTGCCTTCCGCGTGAACGCGACCAGCGCCGATTTCTCAGGAGAAATCTCGAGGCCTTGTTCTCTAAGGTACGCCGATATTGAATTCGCTGCTTTCTGGAGTCTCGCACGTACCTGAGGACGTGTTACACCTGACGTCCAGGCACAAATATCATCTGCATAGAGAGATATCTGCACGGAATCTGGTATGCGTTCCACGAGACCGATCAGAACCAGGCTGAACAGTGTGGGGCTCAATACACCACCTTGAGGAACACCACGGTGTGTATAATGTTCAGAAGTCGGCCCATCATCAGTTTGCATAAACAATGATCTCATATGTAGGTAGCATTGGATCCAGCGGTACATTCGCCCACCCAAACCAACTGACTCGAGGGCGTCAAGTATGGCTTCGTGAGAAACATTGTCATATGCTCCTTTGACATCTAAAAATAGTGCGACAGATAACCGTCTGCTCATTTTCTGGTGTTGTACGTAGGTCACCAGGTCAATGACATTGTCAATGGAGCTCCGAAGACGACGAAAACCGGCCATGGCGTCTGGATATATTCTATGGCGTTCTAGGAACCACTCGAGTCTGGCAAGGATCATTCGCTCCATCAGCTTCCCTACGCAACTAGCCAGCGCTATTGGGCGGTATGATGTCAGCTCTAGAGGCGATTTTCCAGGTTTGAGAAGTGCAACCAACCGGCTTGTTTTCCACTCTCTGGGGACCGTTCCATCTCTCCAAGACTCATTGAATACTTCCAGCAAAGCACTTCGTGCTCGATCTCCGAGATTGCATAATAAGCGGTATGATATGCCATCCGGCCCAGGCGATGACGATCGATTGCATGAAGCAAGAGCCACATTCAGTTCTTCCATTGAAAAAGGCAGGTCCAGGTGCGGGTCAAGTGAATGTGGCGTGTAATCAGCAGTAAGGGCTTCTGTGCAATTTGACGGGCCCGCAATCTTCCTACAAAAATCTTCCGCTACCTCGATATCCCTTCTATTTTGGAAAAGGGCCAAGGCTTTAAACGGAAAACGTTGTTGGGGAAATATGCGTAGGCCTCGCACGGTTCGCCATATTTGAGAAAGCGGTTTGCGAGGGTCTAGACTCGCGCAAAACTTCGCCCACCGTTGAACCTCCAGTTTGTCTATACGACGCTGGATCTTCTTTTGCATGCGCCTGGCCATCCGTAGATCTTGAATGGATTTTGTGCGTCGATATCTACGCTCCGCACGCCGACGAGTCGCACGGAGTCGCTCTAACTCCACGTCCGTTTCTGAGGGCCTTGAAGAATATGCCAGCGTGCGCATCGCACTCTGCGCTGCTTGTTTGATCGTTTGCTCAATGCCAGAGGTTAAGCCTTTTTCACAGGCGTGTTCAATGTTGGTTGTGAATGCTGAAAAATTGATCCTCCGTACGGTTTTCGGCGGGTGGTCGCTAGCAAAGCCTTCGATAGTGAGATAACTGGGGATGTGATCGCTACCATGTGTCTCGATGTCTAAAAACCACTTAACGCTTGTGGCGAAACGACGTGACACAAACGTCAAGTCCAAAGAGCTGCTGTACGTTGATCCTCGCAGAAATGTAGGGCTCCCATCATTAAGTAGAGACAGTTCATGAGTCGATACAAATGAAGCCAGCCTCCGGCCCGTGGCATTGACTTTTGAACTTCCCCAGATTGGGTGGTGGGCGTTGAAGTCCCCTATAATTATCCACGGATCCGGGACACTCGAAAGAATGTCATCCAGTCTTTGACAATCAAAACGGGCTGAGGGAGATAAGTAGACACCTATTAATGTGAAGGTGAGGGTTTTCTGCTTCACAGTCAGGCAAACATATTGGTTCTCATCATGAGGCGATACAGGTTGAAGGATGTAGGTAAGCTCCCGACGAATATACACAATGACCTTGCTGCTTTCGTTTCGGGTTTTGGACGGGATTGATTCGTAGCCGGATAACCTGATCGGGTTTGATAATTTCGGTTCACATATTACGATGATTGGGAAACGGTTAGAAAACACGTACTGACGAAAATCGGAAATCCGTGATCTAAGTCCTCTTGCGTTCCACTGGATGACTGATGCTTCTCTGACGTCTTTGCGGAACGATTGTTGATCTCCTGCCATGACTCTACGCGAGGGAGGCGAGGACTGGGCTCAGCGCGTCCAACACCTGTAACCCGCTTCGAGCGGTTGGAGTTCCCAGGCTTCTTAGTATGTCTGCCATGACAGCGACGAGGGATCGTAACATCGGGATGATCTGTCGATCGACCCTTGACACATCCTCAACGGAAGTAGACTCGGTGGAAGGTGTAGGGCGGCGAGGCCTCGCAGGAGGCTCCTTTGCAGGCTGCGTACGCGGAAGCGTAGGCCACTCATCCGCAGCTCTGAGCTTCTCCACTTCATTTCGCTTCGTGCTTACTACTTCACTCGTACTCGGAGGAAATGGGTTATGCGCAACACTCTGTCCTACACGCCTCCGTCGGCGACTACGCCGCCGCCGTACCCTTTCAGCAGCCTCTCTGTGGGTTGAATTGTCCCTAACCATTTGTTTGATAATGGCGATTTCCTTCTTAATCCGAGGGCATTCCTTGGATGCAGCATCATGCGGACCATCACAGTTTCTGCACTTCAGACTTGTTGCCCGACATGCGTCTGCAGTGTGCGGCTCAGCGCATCGGGGGCATACTGTGGTGTTTGTACATACACTCTTGATGTGCCCAATTTTCATGCAGTTATGGCACTGGAGTGGTTTAGGCACAAATGGTCGAACAGGATGTCGGAAGTGTCCCACTTTGACATGCGACGGAATGGAATCTCCTTTGAACATTGTCTTTACACAACGGGTGTTTCCGAGGCGAAGTACATTCGCGATGAGAACTCCTTCGTTCGCTGGTTTTATGAGAGTTTGGAGGTCCGAGTTTGCTATGGCCAAATCAATGTCGTAGATTACTCCCGCCATGCAGGCACCGTCCATTGGAATAACCGGTCGAACTTTGATGCCTCCCAAATCTGATACTCTGCGAAGCTTGTCTATGGCGCTGGCAGTCATTGTGTCCACAGCTAGAATATTCTTCCGCGTGTTCACCCGGATATCCTTAATGTCGTTTGGTGCTACCCCCTCAAAGTACATAGAGAGAGCTTGCCTGTTTACTGCTCGAAGGCTGATGGTGGAGTCCTCGGGCATGAATAGGATGGTGTGCGGCCAGCGTTCTCCTTTTGACTGAGACGTTAATGTCCCTGTTGGTGAAGACGGCTTGATACTTCTTCTTTTGGCCTTCCTGCTTCTCACGGTCTCGAAGTCGTCATCCGACGAGTCGTCGCCAGTGGCCGAGTACAGTTCCGTGTCCTCGCTGGTGCTCGAATAGGTGCTTCGTTTCCGCGACGAGCTTGCCAAAGGTGGTCTATGGCCGGACAGAGCCGCAGAAGGCTCCGCGTCCACAGCCATGAGGCAGTGACTATCACCGTTGGCCTCACTGGTTCTGGGCCAGGCGCGCTGATTTTCCGAGGAGCTCGCCATAGCAGACCTCTGGCTGGGCGGACCAGTGGATGACTCCGCGTCCGTCGCCTTGGGGCAGGGAGCAGCGTCTCCCGTAAAAAGCGAAAAACTTGATAATACAGAATACAGAAGGAAAATATAATAGTGATGAAGGGAAAATAGAGATATTCAATAGCAAAGTATTTGTTCAGTTTATAGCACAATTTGACTGGAAGCAGTTAGCAGTGGTATCGAACCATTCCACAGTCTACGAAAAGTTCTGTGAGCAGCTACTAAAATTTGAACGTTTAAGTATATATCTAAAAGATAAAAAATATTGAAAAAAATATTCCTGGTTCACTGCAGATACTGTGAGAGCTATTTCTCATAGAGACTGACTATGGAAACGTAGCAGACGGGCACGAAAAAATCAGGATTTAAAAATTGAATACAAGAATGCAAAGAATAGGGTTGTCACTCTTTTATGGTCAGCGAAAAAGCGGTATTTTTTAAACAATTCAACCAAGCATACAAAATCTGGCAAAGGCGTGTGCGTTGATAGATAATCTGCTAGGCAGAAAGAATACGCCCACTGATCTACTCAAATCATTTTCCGAAAAACCAGAGATAGTGGCTGATAAGTTCAACCACTTCTTTGCGCGTTTTTCCATAATTGCGCACGCGCATAAACGCACGTGCACGCTTATACAGTCTGTTCCTGCATCTTGTTAATTGCCTACGCTCCCTAAAGAAGATCTCAGAAGAATAATTTTCAGCTTTCGTCCAAATAAGCAACCAGGAATTGATAGGGTAGTTGTGGCCACGCTTCGACGGAACTTTGAAGCAATAGCAAATATACTTCTCTCTATGCTGAATAGATTTTTAACCAGTGCATTGATTTCCGAGAAATTAAAAACGGCAATAGTTAAGCCATTGTTTAAAGCCGGGGAAAAAGGTGATCGATTTCTATCTTGCCTATACTCTTTCAGATACTCAAACATTTTTGCTTCAATGTATGCTGTCCTTCCTACAGAAGTTCTCGCTACTCACACAACTGCAATTCGAATTCATTGCTCATCGAAGTACTATAACATTATTGGAACAGTTTAGTGATGAAATATATTTGGCTTTAGACAAAACCTGTTGTGTTGTGTTCTATTTTTACACTTGGCAAAAGCGTTCGAAACAGTGAATCATACCATTTTGTTAGAAAAGTTATTTCGTTTGGGCTCTAGGGGGCCTTTTTATGATGTACTTTATGATTACTTACAAGACAGGTCACAAGTCGTTATGGGATGTAGGGAAGTAATTAGCAATAGAAAATATGTTACTGCTGGTGTGCCACAAGGATCGGTGTTGTCACCATTGCTATTTAATTTATTTATGAATGACTTCCCCTTAAGAATTTGTGAAACAAATGTGTACCAGTATGCAGATGATACAGTGCTATTAACACGTCACATACGTTATGAAGGGGCGAATAATGCTCTTCAGAGTGAAACTCATAATGAAATGATATGGTTTGAAGAAACTCCCGTAATTTTAAATGAAAAGAAAACAAAACTTGTCTGCTTTCGAAGCCCTCTAAAAACACAAAAAATAAATATACGAATTTTCCTTCACACCGAGCATTGCAACCCTTGCAAATGTTCTGCAGAGGAAAATGTTGAAACATTCATATACCTAGGTGTAATTTTTCATAGTGGTATGTCTTGAAAACATCACATGGCGTTTATTTGTTCGAAACTGAGAAGTGTGGCATGACTGCTTTTCAAAATAAACAGCTTGGTTTCTTCACTAGTGAAAAAATGATTGTTAATTTGCTAGCATATAGTATGGTGAGATATGGGATTACAGTTTTCACATTTTGCTCAGAACGCTGGAAAACACGCATTGATCGTGTACTTCGAAATATTTTAAAAAGTGTAGCTTACAGTAGTCAGTACTATTTTTCAGGATTTGGGCTTTGTGTATTCCATGATTTGTTTATTAAAGCAGTTGTGCTGAGATACAATTAGTGTGATGACTCTAAAGTGCCATATGTAACGCGTCGATGCCTGAGAGAAAAAAAAAGTGTTTCATTGTACCCCGGTTTTCTTACAGATATGGGGAAGCATGTAGAAGGGCATACACTTGAAAATTTGCAATGCACTTCCTGAAAAATTTTCTTTCAGCGAGTTTAAAATAGCAATTAAAGAAATTACTCGCTGAGCTGTAAAATCACATGGTCTACTTGTAGGTCACGTATGCTGAGAGTCACTCCTTAGTTCTTATTTTTTATTTACTGCCTGTAAAAAAAGCAATGGGGTCAATCATTAGTTTGTTTGTTGGCGAAGATGCAACAATAGTTTTTGTTTTCCTTGTATCCACATCGCTGTAACCGGCTCTGCCGGGCCTAGTCGCACAAGTCTTTGGGACTTACACAGGCCCGTTTCTTTGTATTTCTTAAGGATGTGTACAATAAATTATTATTATTATTATTAATATTATTATTATTATTATTATTATTATTATTATTATTATTATTATTATTATTATTATTATTATTATTATTATTATTATTATTATTATTATTATTATTATTATTATTATTATTATTATTATTATTATTATTAAAAATGCGCAGTCACCCGCAAACGTGCTCAGCCAGCACGCCACGCAGGCAGACAATGCTTATCTTTTACGGAAGAGGCTACTGCGATCTCTAATTTTCACAAGCTTTCACACAACCTCAAGGAAAGGGGTTGCACGTTAGCAGGTGAATCTTCGACTCACTCTACCACGCAGACTGTCTACGCTCTGTAGACTAACCGACGCAGTGACTACGATGTAGCAGGGCTGCAGTGTAAAACACATTCGTCCCTTTGTAGAATACGCGGAATGAGTGGTGTGCGAAATTCCTTTAACGAAAAGTGCCTGTACGCGAAACGGGGAAATACATCAGCGATCAGTCATTACAGGGTGCGTAAAATTCCTTGAAATCCTTGAAAACCCTTGAAATAGAAAATGTGTTTTGAAGATCCTTAAATATCCTTGAATTTTTCCCTCCTTGAAAATCCCTACATGTACTGAGCAGTGCAGTGTCATATTAACTTCGGGGCCTCCTAAACGAAGTGAACCGGCGTGTCAACCTGTCAAACTCCCCACTTGAAGAGCAGTAATACGGGGTAGGCGCACGTGGTCCCGTTCTGCAGAACTGCAGGTGAAAAAAAAATAAGCTTTGTGAAGAGTCTGAAGCAGTGAAAGTGATACGTGATCTCATAAGACTGAAGAGCACTTTTTTATTCTTCTAATTGGTGTAATCTTGTGTTCTTTTAGTTGAAGAAATATGAGAGGCATTCGCCCTGCAGTGAAGATTGCTTCGATGGATGCAGCAAACGCTTTCCTTGGGACGGCGTTTTGTGGAGTGACTGCTGAACTGCAAGGCGCGGCATGGAATCGCGGCTGCGGCGGCAAGATTTTCAAGGGAGGCGGAAATCTTCAATGCCACTTCGCGTGGTAAAGAACGGCAGAAACGTCAGACTTTCCTGAGCCCTCTGCTATGGTGGCCCTCTGTAACGTTGTAGTTTTCCTTCACACAGCGTACAGGTTCTCTTATGCACTTCGGAGGTCCGAGCTGCCACCTCAGAACACTTCCCCAAGGACGAGTTCGTTTAAAGCAAGCGTTTAATAACAATAACTCGAGAGCACATAACCCCAATGAATATAAGTGGTTCTACCCCTTGAATAAAGTTTAAAAAATCTACGTGTTCAGTCCCTAACTGGTGAGTCCTAGCTACCACTGATTTCCTACACAGAGTTGGTCGCAGAGAGTCATAAAGGAGCGGGGTCTCACCCACGTCCCTAAGTGGAAGCCTGGGCGCGAAGCACGGAAGTTGATGCAGTCGTCGTTATAATTGGCGTCGGCGTTGAGCAGCTGCGCGAACGGTAAGATAAGCAGCCTTCCTAGGAAGCCGGCGTACGCTGGACCAGCTGACGCCACATTTAGCGCATTGGCTCCAAGGTAGAGTCCCGGGTGAACAGCCTCGTCTGAACTCGACCCCGAAGTTCAACAGCTCAGGCTTATCCACGGGCACGGGAACGTCAGTGCAGCCACGTCGCCCTGGAGAACCTCAGGTCACCGGGCAATGTAGGTAGCAGCCTTGGCTTGGGCGCGAAACCCGATCACCCAGATGCGTGGCTGGTCTTGTTTTTGTTGACCTTCACTTGTGGCCTATACTCACTGCGGGGATCGGACAATAATTGCGTGGTCTTATATGATATTTCTCGATTTTAGAGTTTTGGGTGCCCGTTTAAGAACCCCAGGTGGTCGAAATTTCTGGAGCCCTCCACTCTCATATACATATGGTGGTTTAGGAGCGTTAAACTCCACATATCAATCAAATCAATCGATTTTAGAGTAAAAAAAGTTCTAAAATGAAGACGTTACAAATTTTAGAACAAAATGTTGATGATCACTGAGCTGTACCTACACTAATGTTTCCCTCCGGCCAACGCTGCGACTTTTCTTTTTCTCTCTCCTCGCGCGTGCTTTGAACAATCGCTACGTAGAATTGGCGCATCATTCATGCATTACTTCTTCGTTCACATCCATGCCAGCTGCTTCTTCTTCACCTTGCAACTTGTTTCGTGGTGCGCGCTTCAAGTTTCACGCACTCCATCCGCTTTATATTTCGCGCACTCCATCACAAAGGACCCTGTTTTCATTTAGGTTTTTATAATGAAAAAACTGCCGTTAAGTGCCCGTTCCGCACCACACATATGTGCCCCACACAGCTCACTAACCATCATTCTAATGTTCACAATATGAAACACTAAATGTACACGTTTGGACTTGAAAGTCCAGAAACCCAGTATTAACTTGATGCCCACACCACTATATTGTACATATTGTCCTGAGCCAGAAAGACACAACACCCGATCGTCGGGTAAGCTGTGCCTCTATTCAAATTGGTGCTTCAAGAAATTGATTAGGTAAGTTAATGCAAGACAAGGTACGGCCACCACTTCCACGTATTTCGACCGGTAGTCGACAGTTAGAATGACGAAACGATTTCCCGCAGGGGTAGTAGGTGGAGGTCCCATGTAATCAATTCCAATCGTGCCGAAAATCGTTTCCGGTATTCGGATAGGTGTTAATTTTCTAAGTTGACACCCAAGCTGTCACTTAAACGGCTGACATATTTTGCAACTCGTGACATAAGAACGGACGCTACTTCGCATCTTCGGCCACCAAAAGCGTTCTTGCATTTTATGGGGCGTGGCTCGTTCACCGATGTGTCCACCTTCATTGAAGTCTTGAATTGCTCCTAATATTTCTGACCGGTGTGATTTTTTAATTACCAGAAGGTAACGTTCTTCGTATGGGTTCACTTGCCACTGGCAACGGTACAATGCGGCATTGCGCATCACAAAATACTGTGATTTCCCTTGTCAGTGACAGATGCAATTATTGCTGCCAAATCTTTATCCTCACGTTGGTCTTTGGCGATATTCATCTGGGCGAAAAAGATGTGATTTTGCCTGGTTTGTAGCGCGCAGTCAAGGGGGTTCCGCGAGAGTGCATCGGCGATGTTGTTTAGCTCCCCGGCGCGGTGATGGACGTCAAATTGTATACTTCCATTTGTGCTTTAGTTGCTGCTTGGAGAACATCCATGCTGTAGCAGCATTATCAGTCCGAACAGTGAATTTTCACTCAAAAAGATAATGTCGAAATTTATCATCGACGCTCCATACTACCGCGAGACAATCCAGCTCACTGAAGTGATAGTGGCGCTCGGTGTATGACAGCTTTCGACTGGCATAAGTGACCACGCGTTCTACGCCATCTGGATCGCATATGACTAGCACAGCCCCCAGAACGACTTGACTGGAATCAGTGTGAAATTTGGTGGGTCAGTAGTCATATAATTGGCTTATTATGGGGCTTACAAGTTGGGAGGAAATGACTTTATTAAAGAAAAAAAAAGCGGCAAGATGTGGAAGAATCGTCTCCTTCCCCTAGGTGGCAGCCATGAGTCCTTGAGCTCTGGCGGCATCCTCGGCTTGCCGAAGGACGTCGAGTTGCACTTCTGGGTTTGCGCTTAGCAGTGCGGTCTCCCACTGCTCGCCAATGCTGTATTTTTTATATTGCCCAGTCACTGAGAGGCAAGCCCACACTATATGATTAAGATCCGCCCTTTGATTGCAGAACTTACACAAATCTGAGTATATCTCTGGGTAGATGTAGTGAAAAGTTACCGGGTTCGGTAACGTGTTGGTTTGTAAGAGGCATCATGCCGTCGCCTGCTGCTTGTTGAGCGAGGTATGTGCCGGGGGGAATCGGACCCTTCCTAGCCTGTAGTGTTTCTGATCTCTTCATAACTAATCATGCGGTGCCTCTCCGCCCCCGGACTTCGCACTGCGCCTGTTCGGCCGGCCAGTTCTCGAGCCAGGTCGTACGCGATTTCATTTCCGGGGAGGGAGGAGTGAGCAGGTGCCCATACAATATGAACTACCCGCTCGTCGCAAAATTTTGCCAGAATTCTTAGCACTTCCGGTGAGATCCTTCCCTTGGCATAATTTTTAATAGCGGTTTTGGAGTCGATGATCACGACTTCGGCTTTTGTGGAGGCTATTGCTAGTGCTATAGCCGCCTCCTCCGCCACTTCTGCCCTATCTGTACGTACTCTGCCACTGACGTTGGAATCCCTTTGAATATTTGTTGCTACGATTACCATGCTTCAGCCATTCTCGTATTCTGCTGCATCTACATAGACCACGTCCCGGGCATTGCCGAGCTTTTTATGTAGGCTTTTTGCCCTTTCTATCCTTCTAGCGTGGTGATGCTCAGGATGCATATTTCTAAGTAATGGAGGCACCACGATATGCCCCCTGCCTCCTGCGGAATGCCCTTTTTTACCCCATGTTCCACATTGTACGTGACGCCAATTGTGTCCAAAATATGCCTGCCTGTAAGGCTCTGGGTTAAGCGATGATACCGTGCCATCGTGTGGGCCTCTATTAGCTCTGAGAGCGTGTTATGTAGCCCTAGAGCCAAGAACTTGTCATTCGACGTATTTAACGGTAGACATATTGCTTGTTTATAGGTTTTCCTAATTATGCAATCTATTTTGCTCTGTTCGGCTTCGTGTAGTTTAAGGTATGGGGCAACGTACACGATGCGGCTGACTACAAAAGCTTGGACTGAACGATCTAAGTTGTGTTCCTTCATATCACAGTTTTTGTTGGCTATTCGTTTGATCAGCCTGCTTTTTTCGTAGACGCTGTTCTCTAATAGCCTAATAGTTTTTCCATTGTGACCATTCTCAGATATACGGAGGCTGAGAACTCACATGTTCGCTACCATGGGTATTTTACTTCCCCCTGCAAAAATCGTGACGTCTGGCCTTTCCTGTATGCTTCTACGTCCCCTACATGTGGGCCTATAAATCAGCAATTCCGACTTTTCGGGAGAACATTTTAGCCCCTTACCTTCAACATATCTCTCTATAGTGTCAACAACTTCTTGTGATATGTTTTCAATGTCGCCGTCACTCCCACCCGTCACCCAGAGGGTGATGTCGTCTGCGTACATGCTATGTCTGAGGCCCTTAATCTGGTCAAGTTTTGCGGGTAGGCCAATCATCGCCACATTAAACAACAGGGAACACAGCACCGAATCCTGTGGCGTCCCCCTACTGCCCAATTCAATCTCTTCAGACCTTGCCTCTCCGACCGCAATTCTTGCAGTGCGGTTGGATAGGAAGTCTCTCACATATGCGTAGGTGCGCTGTCCTATCCTCAGTCCCTGAATATTTTCTAATATGGCTCTGTGTGTGATGGTATCAAAGGCCTTAGTGACCTCAAGGCCGAGGATAGCCTTAGAGTCTAAAGATTTGGTCCCCACGTCGAGTATTTGATGCTTAATCTGTAACATGATGCCATGCGTTCATAGTTTGGGTCTGAAACCGATCATGGTATGTGGGAAGAGTCGGTTCTCCTCCATGTAGGTAGTGAGACGCGTAAGGATGACGCGCTCCATGAGTTTGCCTATACATGAAGTCAGCGAAATCGGTCTAAGGTTATCCCGCTGAGCCGTGCTCTGGTCGACCTGCGCCTTGGCGCCTTTTCGCACTTCGCACCAGCCTGACCCTTTTAGATGCGGAGCATCTAATACTCGAGGCTTGTAGTGCGGCGCCGTCCGCAAGCTTCCTCCTCCTTCTTCCACCATCCGTGCATCCCTTCCTCCTCTACACACCGCGCGCGCTTCACTCCTCCACCATCTGTGCACCCTTCCTCCTCTACACACCGCGTGCGCTTCTCCTCTTCACGAACATTCGCTAGCTGTATAATGTAGCGCGCATGCGCCGTCACGCTTCGAGAACATCGGCAGCTGACGCGCGCGCATGCGCCGTCGCACTTCGAGAACATCGGCAGCTGACGCGCGCGCATGCGCCGTTGCGCTTCTCCCCCTTCTCGAACAATCGACAGCTGACAGTGCATGCGCCGTCGTGCTGTATATATACTCAAGGTCGGCGCTCGCTCGCTCAGTTGCCGCTCGTCGGTTGGTTTGTACGGCGCGTCGACGTCCAAGGTCGCGGTGAAATGAATTCCAACGAATCCACAAACACAATGATCGACGTCCCTTCGACCAGCGCCGCCCTTTCGCATACGTGTGTACGTGTTCACTCATTTAACACCCCCTCCTACAACCACGTTAACCAATTTAGCCATCGACCCAAGTAAGTCGCAATTTAACACCCCATTTCATAACCACGTTAACCAATTTAGCCATCGACCCAAGTAAGTCGCACTTTAACACCCCGTTAACCAATTATATGCTCCGCATCCTCCTCAGTGTTCCCCCGAGGGAAGCTGCGGGCAATTTTTTTCAAACTCTCCTGGTGATAAGTCTCCTCCATTCACAGTTACGACCTCCATTTTGGCATAAATCGGGCCTTCGAAAAGGAACAGGGGGCTCCGAACAGCTCCGACGGCGCGTTCGGCCGAGCTCTCCACACCGCCGTGGCGGTGGAGACTCTAGCGTCCAGTTCGCGTTCGCTGAGCTAAGCTGCCGTGTTGACGTGCTGACCCAGAAAACACGGTTGTTGCACCAAAAAATCTGCAGCCCACCAGTCAAGACGTGGTGTCCATTAGATCTCCAGAACTTCCGTCGTCCACTGAAGTGAAAAATAGTGCTAGGAACTTCGATATTTTGCTGATAATCATAGAAAAACTGCGGAGCCGGTACGACGTGCGTCCGCACTGCGTGGCCCCCAAGCGGTGACCCCCGGGCTTATAAGTTAACTTTTATTTTATAGCTGGAAAAGCACTTTCTTGTAAGACGCTACATTCAAACCGCGCGTCCTTTTTAAGAAGGCTGCTCAAGGGAGCGGCGAGCGAAGTGAAGTGTGGAATGGATCTGCGCAAATACGGAGACTTTCTCAGAAATGACTTAACCTGCTTCTAGCAGGTTGGTGTGGGATATTCCGACACCGCAGCTATTTACTCTGAGAGTGGCTGAATGCCGACAGAGGATGTAAAATGTCTCGGGTACTACAGCCCGAACTTCCACCTTTCTTGGTTTAAACGGAACCCTGCCTTATAAAGTCTGTATAGAACTTCGTCCCAGTTGCGAACATGTTCATCCTCTCTCCAGCGAAAACTTTAATGTAAAAACTATACACCATGTCACCTTTCAAATTGAATGCTAGTTAATAATCTCAGCTATCTGCAAAAATACCTTTTCACGGCCCGCGATCAAGATCCCTAAAGCAGCCAGCGGTTACTTCGGCTCGACGCTCAAGTTACAGCGTTTCACACAAGACGCGAACAGCCCTGATCACCTGGATGGAGGCACGAATGGGATGACCATGAAAGAATTTCTGACTATAGGCTCGCTTTTACCTACAGCTGTGACCCATCGGGTGCTTAACCATCCAACCGCTAGTGCCGTGGCATGAATATCTGTCATTCAGTTGCAGGCATTGCCTCCAAGCGCGCCAGTACAAGAGTGTCTTAATTATTGAGTGATTCTTAAGATTTTCTTGCTTCCACTCGTCAACTGCTGATGGTTCGGATGTCTTCACAAAAGCGACTTGTGCACATCAAGATGCCAAACAGGACAAGTCTTAATCGGCACTGAAATGAATTGTTGAAATATTACTTTTTTCGGCATCACTCCCTGTTCGTTTAACTGCCTTTTCTCTTTGATCCTCGAAACATTCACTCTTCCATCGGGGTAATCTTGCCTGTTCTCGTTATGACATATTGCTGATGGACGCCGCGATTCTATTTTGTTATCTTCAATTAGTGCTTCTGCAAGCTGTTCATATTCTACAACACAACTCCCTTCTTCACTTACTCGAGGCAGTCTTGCTTAATTTTTAGGATGTTTCATTACAGGGTACTCTACCATACCCGTGTCCACCACTACCGCAGCCTGTGCTACACAGCGTACGGTCACCAACTTCTTTCCTGTTGCAGTCGGTGTAGCTTAAGGCTCGGTGTCTTCACTGGCTTGTACATCAGAGCCGTCCCGCAGCGTATGTGCTGCCGAAGTCGGCGCGCCTTTGATTGCACTTTTACAGATAGCCACATCACTTGCAAAGACCTTGAGGCTTCTCTTGCGGCTAATTTTTCACAGCCTCTGTATCCGTCGGATCATTGAGTTTTCTCCTAATTATTCCAGTTGCCTAGGTTCCCATCTATCTACCATGCATTAGCTCAGCGTTTATCTTTAAATGCCATAGAAAAGTTTCAGATCATTCACCCCGAGAGAGCATAACTTGTACCGACCAAATATTTCTTCTCGGCAGTTCTCTCTGTTACTAACTGCACCCATTAAATTTCTGCGAACGTAAGTTTTTGCACAAGCATTATTGCTTCAGCTCTTCACGTGTCAACTGTCCCGTCAGCTCTTTCTTTTGTTGTTATCTTTCGGCAGCCCTTTGCTCAAGAGCACGTGCTTCAAGTTCCTTGACTCTTGCTTTCAACTCTTCGCCTTCAAAAGCTAAGTGGCCTTGGATAAAATATGCCAAGGCCGTAAACTCTGCCGCACTCATCTTTGGGCTAGGTTGAATTCGCGAACCAGGTTTGCAACCGGCCTCGTCCTGTTCATATTGGCCTCAATGTAACGCTGTGGTTTTCCTTCACACAATGTAGAGGTTACGTTATCCTCTTGGGAGGTCCGAGGTGCTGCCTCAGGACACTTCCTGAAAGACCAGTTCGTTCAAAGCAAACATTCAATAACAATAGCTCGAGAGCACATAACCCCACTAAACACAACCGCTCCTACCTTTTGGATAAAGTTACAAAGAAATATACATGCTTTATATTTCTTTGTAACTTGCCTGAGGGAGGCTTCATTTCGAAAAAGGTATCGCGTTATTATGCGTCATAAACCGTTTTAGAACAGCAAAAGAACAACGAGGTGTCCTACAAAGCGAATAGTGTGACAAGGGAGTCGTCCAATGCTCCAACTTATTACAAGAGCATGTTTTTCATCACCCATTAACTGTGGCGCATAACAACTTCAAGCATAAATCCTCATCGTCATCAGCCATTGCATGAACAATTGGCACAAAATTCCATGCAAATGTTTAGCGGATACAACGCTTCTCTGAAAAATTACGGAAAATAGTATAGCGAATGCTGGTCAACTACTCAGAAATTAATAATATTCATGCCGTAGTGGGTACACAGCAAGTGTAATTGCAGCAGTTACCCAATGAATGTTTAGAAAAGGCTCTGAAAAGCCGCTCTTCTAGCTTACCTGTGACTGTGCTGCGCCTTCTGCGCAGGCGTGGCGTTTTTTTTTTTTTTTTCAATATAGACGATATCAGCGTGACATTCTAGATACTATTAGGTTATTTGCCGATGACTGCATTCATTATGGTAGAATACGGAGTACACATGGCCAGGTTTTTTTAAACGAACATTGATGAAAATATGTCATTTGTTGGAAGTGTGGCAGACGAAGGTTAATAAATAGAAAACGGTAGCTATGGCCGTAACACGAAAGTGGCTTTCTTTGCAGTACTTATATTCTATCAATGGTGAAAAGGTATTGTTGGTTAATATTTATAAATATTCACAGTTTGTATAAAGAGGAGATTTTAAGTTCATTTAGCATCTTGCCTACTTAGAAAAGAAAGCTGTATAGAAATTAGGACTTCTAAGACGTTTTTGTGTAAATCTACGCCATAATTCAAATAAATTGCGTATAAAACTTCTATCCACCCGATCTTTGAGCACTTACCTCTCGTTTGGGATCCTCACAGCCAAGCAAATATTAAAACACTCACAATAATTCAAAGAAAAGTGATCCGGTTTGTTTATAATTGCTACAGTTATCTTACGTCACACAGTGAACTGTTGAAAAGAACTGACCTACATACATTCCCAGCAAAATGGCAACAGAATGTATTAAAGTATGTATTTCTAATTTCTACGATAAGCTGCGCATAAACAAGGATGCGTTTATAGAAACTGCTCACTGCCGATGTACTCGTTCCTAGCATCAAAAAAACAGACGGACTATTCCTGTAACATAGAAGTCTTTGAAAACTTATTTCTTCTTCGCAGCGTCTTTATAGGCTGCAAAATGTTCAGTCGTTTAGGGCAAAGCCTAAACACCAGCATCCCGCACGACTTTCATCTTTCTTTTCTTGTCGCCCTTTATTATTCTGCCACACATCCATAACAAACTTTATGTTATGTTTCACCCTCTAACATTTTTTTCATGCAACTAAAATATTAGAACGGCATGCTTGCGATAAATCTATTGTTTTCTGAAATGTTGATGATTTTAGCCCCATTGTACGAAGGTTCCTGTTTCGGTTATGTGTGAGCAGGTGGTTGTCGTCATTGCTTTTGTGTTGCTTTCTTCTTTTCCTACTTTCTTCTTCGTGCGTGTATGCAAATATCTCTGTAATTGTGTCAGTACTAGCAATTCACGTTGATGCCCTTATTTTCGATGGTGTAGCTACACGTGGTATGCTTTCCTTTTTTGTTGTATTTCAATATGTTACTTTTCATGTGTCACTCACCCCTGCCTAACGCCTCATGTGTGAGGCTGGCTGTATTTCTGAAATAAACAAATAAATATTACGCCGTCAATATAACACGCCATTTATTCAAAACACTGTGGCTAAGTTCAATTTCACAGAGTTTGTAGCTTCATCGCTATAAAAAGCTTGTCTTTTCTTAGCGCTACTTTGATGCCGCGATGACGCTGCCTTGTTTCCGCAATGCTTATGGATAGGTTATACATATTAAACGCCAAGCATTTCTTTTTATTCTTAGAAATAAAGTCACCTTGAGGGCGTCTGTTTCGCCGCACATGTCGTCATGTTCCCGCCGCCGCTTCATTGTCTTGAATATTACTAAAGTTAGCATGACGTGACGTCGGCTTCCGCCTAACACATTTTCTTCTCAAGGGTTGCCATATGTCATCCCTTTCATGTATGGCGTAAGTTTCACCGTGAGGTTTTAATGGGCTACGAACAGTTTATTCCACTTGACACAACGTGCGATCCCTCAAAAATAATTCTGAGGAAACAGACAATCTAATTGTTACTTACAACCTAGCTGTCGTCAATATAAAACGGTAACAAAAGATCAAAACAAAATATCTTGAATGACGCTTCAGTTTGGCTTTCAAGAATAGACATCGATTAGGTAATCATGCCCTCTTGTCATCACCACCTCAACTTCTAGCCTGGTAGTTGGTCTTGGAGCCTGCCTGAACCATTTCGCAAGAAAACAAACGTCCTCATACGTAACATAGACTATTTAAAATTATTATATAATGCCTGCTGCAAGTATATACAAGAGCATGAAGTTGGACGCCTTGATAATGCATAACTCATGACGGAGCGCAAAAAAGTATTTGGCACGGCGCAATGCAAGCAACGGAGTGACTTCGTTCCAGCTCTTGTCTTTTCTCAATTTTTGGCGCGATGTGATTATTTATGCATGTATATAGTTGCGCATTGCCTACTACGCATTATTCTTACTTTTGCAAATCTCTTAAAGGCATACTGTGTGCCCTAGGACAACACGCAAATTTACACCACTACTCACCTTATTGATTTTAAAGACGATAGTCTTTCTTGGAGACCTTCGACGGAAAAATTTTGGTCTGTCTGTCTGTCTGTCTGTCTGTCTGTCTGTCTGTCTGTCTGTCTGTCTGTCTGTCTGTCTGTCTGTCTGTCTGTCTGTACATTTCTCCGTTTGCACGCCCTTAACGATATACCTCAAACGGCACCAAACGGCCAACCCCATCCGCAGCGCCCACCAATATTGCTCAAGATTTAGCCTTCATATTTGTGCGACTGTCAATTAAAAAGCAATATTGCGCATATCTGAGGCGCCACAACAACACGTCGGTGTTTTGTATGTCTGCCTTTACACTAGAAGAGGCACACACAAGTAACTCTAAGGACTGTACCGTTTATCGCGCTGCGCTGACACTGCAACGCGATGCTGAAAAAGGTAAGTGTTCCCAACGCTTTGCTGTCGCTTTGCGTTCTACACCATATCACCTCCGAGACTGGCGCGCATCTTTCTCCGCGAGCAGGCACGCCTTCATTTCCGAAGATAACTGCCAGATGGCACTAATGTCCAACGTGCCTCGATGAGCTCGTTCACCTTCGCTACACGCTCGAGGCGCTCTAACGCAGCGCCTTCAGAATACCATTCACCGATTTTCTTGCTCAGAACATCAAATAAACATTTTGTTCACTCTTGTCAGACGCAAGACTATCGTCTTTCGACGACATTTGCAGTGTAACATGTAGATTCGGGCCAATTTGTTTTCTGAAGATCATAATCAATAAATGTCCAAGCGTTTTCTAATATTATGGGGTGGCATTTTCAACACGCAGTCCTTACACAATTGACATGTTTTCACAGCTTACTTCATTCTCTGCTTTTATTTCAGATTATTTCATTCGTTAATGACTCCCCTCCGACTGCTTGACGGTCATAATTAGCTTTTTCTTTGAAGCAGTGTCAAGCAGTAGTGTTGCTCTGTAACAGTACTGTTCGCCAAGGTCTGGATTTGAATCTTGGTCGACCTGAAAATTTCAATGTGCATATTATTTACATCTTTTTTGACTTTTCGGTCTCCTGCAAGGCTGATTTTTCGATCAACAATGAGGCCAATGCTGTAACTTTCACGAAACAAACTGTTGCAATATTCTTCAAACGCGGCTCTTCTTTCACAGGTCTCTGTGCAAAAAGAACCACGTGATTCAATTTTCAGTATCTTTATGGAAAGTGCAAATCACTTTTCATACGCATGGCCATTCTTAGTGCGTTCTTTATCAGTCATAAATGAATAACACAGGAATGAATCATTGCCCCTGAATACGTCTGGACCGAGTTTTGGTATCTGTGCTCTAACTACATTTACCTCATCAAAGTACAATCCTGGCTCTTCACATTCAAAAGTGTGGATCTTATGAAGCAAATCATAAATATAGGTTTCTTCAGCGTTTTTTAAAGCTATTTCACATGAAATAATCACCTGATACTTAAATTTTTCTTTGAATTTTTTTTATGGAGCATAAATTGGCAACTCTCAATACTTTGTCACCTCTTGCACCAACTTTTTATTATTTTCTACAGAACGATACTCACGCAAAAGCTGTACGTTACGCTTCAATAGGTGCTAGTTTCAAGGGACCTGACAAAAATTTTAACACCCCATTAAACAGTGACTAGCATGGCCTGTAAAAATATGGGCTTAAATATTTAGTTATAGTTTGGTCTCTCCAATGTAATTCCTTCGAGCCTTTATGGTACATAACTGAATAAATGAATAATTATGAATGGGAGACCACGGTCTTATAGATAAATAAACGCGGCCGAGCCAAGCATGAGAGATCCCCTGAAAGAACGTAAATCACCGAGGCAGGTGCACGCGCTCCCACATCTAGAAACTTGTGCTCGGCCATTATTTCCAGCAGTAAATAAGCACTTGCGTTATAATGATTCGCTACATAAGAATGATCTCTAGGGTCATAAACACAATTTAAGTCTCCCCAAAACTATCAAATATCTGTCAGTATTTACCAGCTAAGATAAAGAGAGCAAGAAACATTTCTGTAATTTACATTGGAGGGAGCATAGACACAGATAAACGTCCAATTATGAAAATAAAAAGAAAAGGCGCACTAAATTAGGCAGCCTTCCCCATCAACATGTAGCCACGTCAAAGTGTGATTTAACCACTTGCTAACTAATGAAAAAGCATTCAGTGGGAGGAACATGGGCTTAGTTGACGTATAGGACTTATATAGAAAACTTCTCAGTGCAAGGTCGGCATCACGAGAAGAAGAAATCTTGGTCTCTTGCAATACAGCTACATCAATGTAATAGTACTACAACACGTAGCGCTACTGGCACTGACTACTTACATTTCTTAAGCCACGTAGATTGAGTGTCCCTACAAACATGGAAAAGGATGACGCGGTAGCCATTTTGCTCTGTTAAAACTTTTCTTGTTCGCCTTTAGCACCAGGGCAACCGGTGGCTTCACCTTCTTTAGACTTCTTTGCAGCACTTTATTTAGGAGTCGGGCGTAGGCGGCGCATTCTTTCGTCTACAAAGTTGACACGTGTTTGCTCTGTCGTGCCTGTCGCCCTCGTTGTAGCTTCATCGCTGACTGGTACGTGGTGTTTGCTTGTCTGACTGCTATCTATTCTCTCGTGTTCCACGCTGTCAGGAGGCTTGTCTTTAAGTTCTTCTCGGTGATCTTCTCCTGCGCCATTCACTTCACTCGTGCCATCAGTGAGGTCTTTAGCGATGTTATTGTGGGTGCTGACGATGCCTCCGTGCATCTGTGTTCAGCTTCCTTCGAGGCAGCTACTGCTCCTCCCATTGCTTCTCCTGTTGCATCAACTAGGTAAATACCGATATTTACCTTTACCCCTAGCTAACTTTCAATGAACACATAGCCGCGCGATGATTATTCGAAAATTTTTGTTTCTTCCTCTCCTTATCCTCATCCCTTTTGAAAATTAAAAACTTTCTTTACACTACCTGCCTATTATGATGGCGGTGCCTCAGGTGATCGCTCGAAGTCCTTGGACCCGGGCGGCATCTTGAGCTTGTCGGATGGCCCCCAGCCGGTCCTCCTCATCGCTGGTGAGTGCTGCCTCCCAGCGGAAGCGCAGCTGACGCCGCTGATCGGCCACAATAACCGCCACCGCAGCGGAGGCCGGCCCCTGCCCTCGCGCTTTGTGGTAGCAGCAGCAATTGGCCTCGCAGTTCGTCTCTGTCTTATATGTGTCGCGAAAGGAGCGGCGAAAGTGACGATAACTTTTTCAGCACACTCCCAAAGCACGTGCCGCAGTGTGGCTCTTTCCCCGCACACTTTACACGCGTCCGTCGGGTATTGGTGAGGATAACAAAGGTGTAGCATCACTGGGCTGGGGTACGCATTATTGCGAAAGCAATTATATGGACACTTTCGGCTGGATTTAACCGCTGGCGACGGCATTGATGTCATGCACTGTATATGTATACGTGTCTATATATATAAAAACGCACGAAAGAAAAAATTGAGATAAAAACACTCCGACACGCGGAATCGAACGTGGAACATCTGCGTCGTGAAAGCCACTGAGCCACCCCAGAGCACATGCTCCACCGTTCAAAAGACAAGCTATTTATATTTACCACTTACCACCGCTCGCAAGTATCTCGAAGGAAATTTCGTTTTCAGCATCACCAGCAAGATGGCGCAAAGACCTCGCGTCGTCACATGGCCCGGTGGCGCTCGCTCTAATCTCCTACACGTACTTCGCTTGGAGAGATAAGGGCGCGTGAGGGAGTGACGCTCGTTCCCGCACCCTTATCTCGCGGTGGCTAGGAGAGGAAGGTCGTACGCCATGGCTGGTCTCGGGCTTTACCAGGAACGATTCTGCTGTAGTTACCTGGTGCACAAAGGTCACTGCAATTATTGCAGTCTCCGTTTGCTAAAAGCATGCGCTTTTCAGATACAGCAAAGTAACAAATGAGACGCTTATTCGCGTGCGCCCGTACGTGTGAGTGCCTTTTGTGCGTGAGGAGCACGGGGCATGTTTCGATCTGCTTTCAAATTCGGCGCGTGACCTTTCTATTCGTTGCTATCGCGTTCATTGCTTTGCCTTTCCGGCAAAGCTGTGACTTTTTTTGCCTGTAATAACCTCAGAGTTACGGCCTGTCTTTTGCTCAATTTGCTGTGTGGTGGTGATTATTTGCAGCTGTTTAGTCTGTAATGTTGTGTAATGCCGTTGAATGTGGTCAGGCGATCACCCCACGACCATTCCCTGAGGCACCACCATCATAATCGACGGAGAGTGGGAAGGGACAGGGGTTAATGCCCTCTTTCCCCACCTCGCCGGTGAAAACTGCCGGACTTTAAATAAAGCATATTCATTCATTCATTCATTACCCGCCAGTTTCATGGTCAATCTCCCGTGGTGGGTGGGAGCCATATATCAAGGAACAACCAAGCAAGCAAGCTTCTCCTACCATCCAGCTGTTTCCTGCGTCGACGCCCGCATTGAAATATCCGGGACAATCTGAGGTGGACGTTCTGGTGAAGTGCATTGGTACTGTATTTTTTAGCTACTGTGAACGGAATCACCGACGTCGACTGACACCAAGGAAGGAAACGCCGGACAAACGCCGGTGAAAGCACTGCATGCAGTTCGGCCTTGGTGATACCAACGCATGTCGAACGAACACCTGTGGAACAGCTCTAACGTAATGTTAGTCGCACTGAAGCAAGGCGGCCTCGCATACGTGCCCATGCACAGAAAAGATCACATCATATCCACGAGGTGAATAATGCCGAGTGGGCGAAGCTCTCCACTAACCGTCCTCGGGGTATTGCGAGTGGGAGGGCGTAAGACCAACGAATAATCGGCATACGTTAGTGCCCTCGTCCACCGACGTCTGTAACCTCAACATCATTCCGAATCACGAGGCCAGACCGCCCGAAATGGACGCATGGACAGACGAACAGATGGACGGATAGATGCATGAACGGACTGATGGACGTTTCACCCCACTCATCATCATTCACTCCGTGAATATGCTGTGAAACCATTTTATATGCATTCAATGGAAGGCTACAGGCGAGTACGATGACTATGACGATGTGGGACGTACGAACCACGGCGTTAGGAGCTTCTCCCCTAAAACTTGGTGCGAAAAACGCTGCAGCTCAACGCACAATTGACCTTGTTTACTACATTTCGAGTGGCTCCAAAATATCCTTCGCTTAGTTCATATCAAAGTCCGATGTGTTTCTACCAGATTCGTTGCTTCGGCCTTGTGCCAAAATGGCGACTTCTCTTATCAATGTTTGTTAATCAATGTTTTTTCAATATATCAATTATTTCTTATCCACTTTTGCTTGTACTTCTTCGTTATTTTTGTTAATTATACTATTTCCGAACTTTTCATTCACTTTAACTAACTTTTGAGTGTAGCGAGAGAGAAAGACGGGACGGCGGCCAACGTGGTCGTGTATTCTCTCGTCACTTTATTCCACGCCTGAAGCGGAGCCGTGGTAGGCTGTGCACGTCCGGACCAACAGGTGCGCTAGCTTGTTCTAATCTTCGCGCAGCTCGAGCTAGCATCAGCTGCGCGAGAGGCGCGGCTTGGTGATTGAGAAATGATGATGGTGATGATGGCACTACAGGGCTCCCCCCCTAGCGCTTTGCGCGATTTGAAGGCATATCGAGAGAGAAAAACGAGACGGCAGCCAACGTGGTCGTGTCTTCTCTCGTCACTTTATTCCACGCCTTAAGAGGAGCGGCGGTGGCTGTCCACGTCCGAACCGCCAAGTGCGCTAGCTTGTTCTAATCCTCGCGCAGCTAGAGCTAGCATCAGCTGCGCGAGAGGCGCCGCGCGGTGATTGAGAAATGATGATGGTGATGATGGCACTACATGAGCATTGCAAGTCTTGTTATAGCCTGAAGTAACTGCTTTACGGCGAACGTGATCCCGCCACGTACACTGCATCGATGGACGACAAGCTGGGCCCTCAAAGTATTGTGCAACAAAAAGGTACAATCTACAGCTATCAGTACCTAAGAAATGAATTATTTACACGCTGATTTCAAGTTTCTTGTGGCGCTGCAAGCATACTTCTCTATTTTTTACCGCAATAAGTCACGTACCAAAATACCCCCATTTGCTGCGCTGACGCACGCTCTTCCTAGTTTCTAATTACAGTATGCTTCAATCAAACTGCTGACGCTGTATTTTAAAATGAGTCAAATTAAGCGTGACTCGTTAGATGAATTGGTTAATAAGAATCGAGGAAGTGCACGCGTCAGTAAAATATCTAGTTAACTTTTCTGAAGTGATCTTTCCTGGTTGGAAAAGGGCAAGGCATTAATGCAGTGTCACATAGAATACTTGAAAGCCACGTTCGGAACCTTGTATCATGCGCATACCCTTTTTCGTGATAAGTGTGTTCTTTGCGAAAATATTGCGTCTGCCCATTGTACAGTTGTGAGATTGCTCGGGTTATTTCGTAAATTTTAGAGAATGTATTATTTACATAAAATTAAAAACCCTCTTCAGGTTTTGTGCTCCTCCTATATATCTGTTGTACGACTTAATTCACAATGATCCTCCCTCCTTTAAGCGCATCATTCATAAAGAAAAGCTCATCTTATGTTGCATGGAAATCAATGCAGCCTTAGCGCTTGCAGCATTGTGATGCCTGCTGAACAGGAAATAGAGTGTGCAGTATAGTTCTTTGTTTAACGATGTTTAAATGCAATAAAGGCATGTGTTCATCTGAAGTGGCGTAAGAGAAAAAGCTTCAAAAGCACACTTTTTAAATGTGATTTTTTTAAGGCAGGACGACACTTTGTTCAACCTGGAATTTTAATTAGGGGTATTTCAAGCTTCTTATTGAGAATTTTTATTCCGAATGTTTTAGTGGCCATGGCTATTAGTGGTTTAAAAAATAATTTTTGGTACTTCTTTTTGAGCATGTTGACCGAAAATGGAAGCGTACCTACGTAATCTGTGTGTATTTCTCAAATCGGCATTTCAGGAGAATAGTGTGTCTTTTTTTCAAGAACGATGGGACGCAAGCAAACAAATATTCACGCACATGTTAAACATTTGCCTTTACATTACGGGTACTAGTAGCAACTACCTTCGTGAAATTCTATTTTTAGCATAAAAACAGTCATAAGCAGCAATTCTCATTCAAGGAAAGAAGCAAAAACTTGGGAAATCTATCCCTTGAGTTATGCTCACAATTTTGGGTTTCATCTCAGTGAAGCATTGATAACTGTATTTGTCCACAACCACAGTGCTCTGCAGACAGTAGATCTCAACAAGAAATTACAAGCGTGGAATCGCAAAAAAAAACACTAAATACAATTTGAAGTACTTTAGGCTCTACTGCAACCGACCTCTATCTTTAACATTTTTCTAAATATTATAGCCATAGTTTTTGTTACCCTTGCTGCAAGGTGGAATTTTCAAAGCAGCGTTTTTTTTTTTTTCAACCCACCTTAAATAACAGCCGTGACGTCGCATCATGCGCAGCACTCATGGCCAGGAGATCCCATGTTTGACACACCTAATTCCAAAGTACTCGTGTTTGTCAAGCACGCATTGGTATTTTGCTGCCCTGATACCGTTAGCTCATCAGCGACGCCAGCGTCGCCGAAGGGCTAATTTGTCCATTAAATGCTGAATGACATGGAGCAGTAAACCTCAACGCAATTCACTGTTGGTTTGCCATTCATTGGGTTGATGACTCTGTAAGTCTGGTTTACTGTTTCTCACTAATACTGATTTTTTGTCAGACATCATTTACTTTAGAAAGCAGATCAGACTGCAGTGTTGGTATCCCCTTTCCTGCTTTTGCTGCCACCATCATCTTACAAGCCATAACCTTTGGATTTTTTGTACAATATTCTTCGAAGTTCATGTGCAGAACGTGCAGAAAATTATTTTGATTGTACAATTTGTTAAATCACCTGCCTAAGCTTTACCCTATTAATCTTTCACTTGCGATATGATTGTACTCATGTTTTTGTGTCTTCTTTTATGCCGGATCATATGATCTGCTTAGTTTGCTTCATGTACGTCCACCGGTCGCCGTCATGAACACTCAAATGGCAGTCATTAAGATAAAGATTGAATATTTTAATTAGTGTAGGCAGCGGTGCCATCAATTCTGCTTGTGTCAGATTTAGAGCTCCAGTTTCTTCTCAAAGCCTGACAGCATGTACTGTTTTACACATCAGCAAGTAGAATCACAAATATAGATACTCCACCACTGTCTTTCGTTGAAGCTTCTGGGTTCTTTTAGGATGGTGGTTCCTTTGTTGTCGTGCAATTCACTGCCGCTTCGTTAAACGGGTAGCTGCGGTAGCCAACCACACAAAGTTACCAACTACTTCGCAGTCTTTGATCTCATTATCAGAGTAATGCTCTTATTTAGTATTATAATTCATCTGTATTCAGCCTGAATGGTAGAAGAGCAGTCTAGTAAATTAAGTATGGGATCACATCACATAATTTTTTAACAGTGCAAACCTCCCTATGCTTCCCTTCCTGTAGTTCAGACTTTGGTTGAGCCCCTTGTGCAGCTGTCGGGTCTTCTACTTGATGTTAAGTAATCTCTATGACTTGCTCTGCGATGTTGACACACCTAAATTTGCAGACTTCTTTGCATGCAGCTGTCCTAAAAATAAGAAAAAATATTGCTAGACAGCAGGTTGCTCCAAAATTTAAAATCATTTGGCTGGCTCTTCTCCAAATTAGAGGCTGGCCCACAAAGCAATGTAGATCAGTGATTGGAGCTAAAATGCTGCCGGGTAGCGACATTACATCCCAGCACCTTTCCAGCCGGGTGACTGCAGCGCCACGGCGAGCCATGGCGCGAACTAATAAAAGTAGCCTCCCCGCTAGGTGCTTTTCTCACGACAGCGCACGGCCTAGGTACCAAATCACGCGAACATGCCTAGGTACTTAAGTCCTTAGTGGTGCGCGCGCGCTGGCTGGAGCGGTGCGGGTATGTAAAGGTGCCGCTGGCTGTGTTATGTGTGTGTCAGCGCTTTCTCTATTTCGTTGTTGTGGGGTGGTTTGTATTATTGCGATATTATTCCTTGTGAATATGGTGTTGAGTGAGTGCTTACTGTTCTGTCTGGACGTTTGTTCTGAATGTGCGGTGCGCTCTGACGCGCTTTAGTGAACGCTGTCACACGGGTACTTGCTGCATGTGGTCGCGCGGCACTGTATTTGATCCGGAACGTGTAGCAGTTACTAATACCGGTTTTCCTCGAGACATTTTGATCGCACGCAACAACTTTGTCGTTGCTGCGCTGTACAGCATCGAGTTTGGCGCAGATGCCCTGACCACGATCAGAAGTGTCTGTGTGACACGGGCGGTATAAATATCGCAATATTTCATCCACTCGCACAGGTAGTCCAAGTAGCATCGAGCAAAAAAAAGCTGTGACTGCAACATCCCCTCTCAGTGATCACACGTGAATGCTTATAACAAGCTAAACCGTTCAGTTCTGTACACTTTTGTGGCCTCTACTTCTTTGGCTGCTGCTTACATGACAATGCAAGAAAAAATCAGCCGACTAGTTACATCAAAATTACGCAGAAACGGTGCATCATACTTAAGCAAGTCTCTAGAAAAGATAAAACGTCTGCAAAGAAGCCCGTGTACATGTTCGGCCTTGCAAACAAGCTTATTGCTCACGCTTTTGGCAAATTTTGTTGTTAGGGTCCTGCTGACATGAGCCGCTGTGGACCACCGCATTATACATATATTGTATGATTGGTGTGTCAAGTGGTCACCTGTAAATTGCGATCTGCATAAAAAGCGAGTGCTTTGCCTTCATGGCAACTTTGGCATGCTCACTTTTTGCTTAACACCTAAATCTAAACCTCGTCGTACTTTGAAGGTGTCATCATCATTAGCCTGACTACGCCCCCTGCAGGGCTAAAGCATCTTTTATGATCTGCCAATCAACCCAGTCTTGTGGTTTTCGTTGCCAAATTATACCTGGAAACTTTTTAATTTTATTGACCCACCTAACTTTCTGTCTCTCCTTCGTGCGTTTGCCTTCTCTGGGAATCCAGTCAGTTACCCTTAATGACCAGCAGTTATCCTGCCTACGCGCGATGTGCCCGGCCCATGTCTATTTCTTCTTCTTGATTACAACTATAATCTCCTGAACCCTGGTTTGTTCGCTGACCCACTCTGCTCTCTTCTTGACTTTTAAACCTAAACCTACCATTTTTTGCTTTCCTTCACTCACTGGGTCATCCTCAATTTAAGCTCAGCCCCCAATTTAAGCTCAACCCGCAGGTATATACTGGCAAGATGCAGTTGTTATATACATTCCTCTTGAGGGTTAGTGGCAGATTACCATTCATGATCAGAGAATGCTTGCTGAATGTGATCAACCTCATCTTTATTCTTCTAGTTACTTCACTCTCATGGTTCGGCTTCGTGGTTACTACCTGTCCTAAGTAGACATATTCTTTTACAACTTCCAGCGTCTCTCCACTTATCGCAGAGTGCAGTTTTCTGCCGAGACTGTAGCACATTACTTTAGTTTTCCGCACATTGATTTTCAGACCTACTCTTTTGCTTTCCATGTTCAGTTCTGTAATCGCGGGCTGTAATTCATCTCCTAAGTTACTCATCGAGGCATTGTCATCAGCGAATCGCAAGTCACTAAGATACTTTCCATTAACTCTTATTTTTAACTCTTCCCAAGCTAGGGTCATGAAAACCTCCTGTAAACACGAGATGAGTAGCACTGGATAGATTGTATCTCCCTGCCCTACACCCTTTTTATAGGAATTCTGCTGCTTTCTTTGTAGTGGCTGTGCATCCAATGTAGATTTCTTCCAGTATGTTTATGAAGTGTTCTTCGATGCTCTGATTCAGAAGTGCTTGCATTACTGCTGATGTCCTGACTGAGTCAAACACCTTCCCGTGCTCTATGAAGGCTATCTATAGGTGTTGGTTGTATTGTGAAGGAGTTGTTGGATATGTTTGTGGCACGCGATAACGTCAACATTGTGGTACATTCAACAGTGCAATTAAGTTCGGCGTATTTCGGTCGGTGCATCTTCTTTTCAAAATCTAGCAGTAATTTATGTCGGGCAAAAAATATCAGTTATGGTCTTGTTGCGTTTTCCCACTTCATAATGCAAATTATTTAATAAATGGTCCCATCTCATACAATTTTATAAGGACCAGGGCCGTAAGGGGCGTGACACATTAATCATGCACTACCATATTGGAATTGTCAACTGCAACTCAAAGACCACTGCTTAGCATATTTATTGCATAATAAGTTCTCTATTGTTGCAACATTTGTCTGTGTAAACTTTTGGTTGTGAAAACATGCTATCAGACGATCGACAACTGCTGGTTCAATAGTTTTAAAAAGCACCAAAATGGTACTCCATACCTACTGATTATAGCACAGCGTAATAGCATTTGTCTAAAATGTGTGGTCAATAGGTACAAAACAACAGCTGCGGCACTTTTAACCAGTTTTTTGCAGCTAAATAAAAACTGGGAGCACTTGATCACAGCTTATTGGGAGTCTGTCACCATGTGCAAATCTTTTGTACTTGCATACGTTTCTCTGCTTGCAGGCTCATGCACAGCCGAGCAGAAGGAACCTATGCTGCTCTCCATAAAAAGCCTAATAAAAAATTCGATTTACTTCTTGCAGTCATACATTTCAACTAGGAAGTTTGTCTGGTTAGAGTTAGTTGAGGAGGTAAAATAACTTATGATCTTGAGATGCTATAACACCCCCTGAGGTGGCTTTGGTCGTCAAAAAGAAGATGCTTTCTTAGCAGAAAAACCAAGGCAAGGCTTCTCTTGATTGTGATTAAAAAATCCCTTTGCTAGTCTTTGGCAATATAGTTTTAACGCCTTTCGCTAACACCAAGAAAATAAACTGTTTTTCTAAATCTTAAGCTCTTTTGCTGGCCTCTGAACAATGTTATACTAAGCTCTGGTTTTACTCTTTATATAGCTTCTTTCCTATTCTTTTATAATAAACTGATAGTACCTGACAGTAAATGTTTAGATATTCAAACATATCTGAAGTCAAGATTGTTACAAATTATTCGGATTTTCTTTAGTGTGTCAGGATGGTGTCATAACATATTGAACTGCACTATAATGAATAGAGTTTTTCTGCTCTGATTGAACAGCTGCTGTTTCGATTGCCATGTATTTACACAGATTGTCAAACACATCACAAATGACCTAATAACAATAGTCTCAACTTCGTCAACAGAAAACTTGTATAATTCAACTGTGGCGTTTTATTGCATCTCATGAAGATGGTAACATCACTCAGTAAAAGCATTGCTGACGATCTCCATAGTCAATCTTCATAGTTATAGAACTAATTGAATTTAAGTAATTAGTATTGAGGTTCCACTTTGTTGCACGTAGATATATTAGCACCATATTTATCCTCTTCTTTATGCCTGTGCATTTCATTATAGACATTTCAACAACCCGGAAGTCAGACGTCGTATTAATGCCTGTGTTTGTCATATTGCACTCCGACTTAGCTTAGTGTTTGATGCTCGATGTCAAAAGAGATTAATATATGTGACATCTCCCATTCACCACGAAGAGGTTTCTTCGCGGTGAAGGCAGTGACGTTATTCAGCATTCTGCTGTAGATCATAGGAGCTATACTGTTTGTTTGTACAGGACGCTATATCTTCGGTAGCATATACATGCTTTTTTGGTGTACACATGTAACTTTAAAAATCATCAGTGTAAATGCGGCTCTCTTTATATAAATATGAAGTAGTGCTGTAAAAGAAAGAAAGTCTGTATCTCTATTCTGACCCTAAGGTAAAGAAAAATGGTGCCGTGCAGTAAGGGGTAGATCCAGCCAATTATTTTAGGGGAAGGGGGTTGCTTAAAGTAACACCAGATGGAGGGGCGTGGTCATTACTTTTTTTACTAGCTTAAAAACTCTATCATAGCATAAATACTATTATTGTGTGCCTAAAGGAATCCCACTCATTTGTCCTAATTGGTGATAACAGGTGGACGGCAAGCACTCAAGAGAGGGGGAGGGGTACTTACAGGCATTGGGGGGGGGATCACCTCCAGAGCCCCCCCCCCCTTCTGGATCCGCCACTGCGTGCAGTTCTGCACGAGGTCACGGGATTGATTCCGAACCTTTGGAGTCGCAATATATTAGTTGTAATATGTACTAGTGCCCTAGATTCATGAACTCAGAGAATTTATGAGGTTAAAATAATTAAGCTTTGACTTGAAACAGTGCATCTCATGACCAGATTTTAGTTTCGCGACTTCAAACCGTCAAACTTAATTTTAATTATTCTTCTCTAAACCAGCATAGATGTACAGTGCTTGCAGAATTCTCGTCCCAGTTTTCTTTTTCATGTGAATGTGTGGTTCATCACAGAATTTATAGCATTATTTAGCAGTGTGATTTTTCAAGGCCCTCCCTATTGCCATGACCTTTTTTTTACATTTGTCAGACCAGAAGAAAAGTTCGCCAGGAAACATTTACTGCATGGGAGGATGTTTGAAACAGTTGGTTATGTGCTCAAGTTGGCCCATACACACACCTTTTGCAAACGAACTAAATTTCTTCATCTACATTAGGCAAACTAATTCTGTATGATTGTGCCGCAGTCGTGCAGCTATACTGTCAAAGAAATAACGTTCAGGACAAATAGAAATGTTTATTAAAAAGTACTGACAAGAAAACATAAAGTTAGGCATCTCTCATAATCATATGGTGATTTTGGGACGCTGAACCCCACATATCACCAAAAATGATAAAATAACCAAGCCTGAAAAAGTTGCTTTTTATTTACTACATGCCTCAAGAATCAATATGAATCATCTGCAATTAGAGACAAGTGCAAATCTACAAAAAAGTACATCGTCAAATCAAACGAGGCAGCAGATAAACATTATTGCCACTGAGCACTTTTACTAAATATTCTATCCAAGATAGCAGCAAAATAAGCACCTGCAAACACTTGCGCTAGTAATAACAACAGAATGCTCAGCTTGAGGTTTTTGATGCAGGAAAAATAAAGGAACTAAGAAAATGACCACATGCTGAATGATGAAGCCAAGACAATGCTTTATTAGCAGTTTTCAAAATGCTTATCTTGTGGTTCATTTCAATAACGTTCCTGACTTAGCTCGTTGTGCACTTGACTGGAGTGCAGATTCATTTTCACCACCGTCACCTATCCTCCTTTAAGGTCCTTGGCAGCAAGTACACCTATCTCTAACAGACATGAAAAATTACCCCACCTCCTCCTTTATTTTCCTGTATATTCAAGCAGCGGTCTATCTTTCTACTCCCAAATAAAGGTGGCGGTGAGTCAGCTGTGCATGCATGAACTTCACTGCATGACTCGGGCTGTGATTCAAAGCATACACTCTCATAAGAAACTGCATTAGGTGTCCACTTTGTTCAGACTGCAGATATTTAGGCAAAATTGGTTGAAACACAGAAATATGAAATTAGGTGTGCATTTTTACTGTAAAGTATCGCACATTTGAAATAGTGTGAAGAGAACACTCGCAGATAGAGCAGCTGAATCAGTGGCAAGTGTGCCTTGGTTGTACTGGTAGTCACACTCAATGGGCCTCATGTTCAGCCCTGGAAATGCTATGAAAAAAGCACATGCTAGTGCCTTCATTCCAACTTCAATCGCGAGTGGACACTGTAAAATATAGAGCAAGCGCCCCTTCTCACTTTACAGATCTTGAATATGTGCCAATGTCCAAGCAAGCACCCCCTCCCCTCCCGCAATTATTTTTGAACCAGTTCTCCACTACAAAATTCTGCAGCAGCAGTTCTTTGGAACCAAAGTTCCGAGAGTTCTTATATATGCGCAAGATTTTTTTAGGACTTTTACAGTGTGGTGCCTCGAGGCTGCATTCTGAGTTGTCACAAATTGTCTGAACATTTCTAGAACATATTTCCCGCCTTGACATAACACCTGAAATTTCACACAACGTTTCTCCTTGGGTCTGTAAAACAGTAAATGTGTATGTATTCAATAAAGCATTTCATTAGAAACACAGGTGTGCATTTTTCCTGAAGGCACTTCAATAGTGAATTAGTGTTCGAGACCAAGCAAGGGCCCCCTTCCAGATCATCTTTCAGCGTCTAGGGGTTGTTTTCTCGGGAAGTTACAGTAGTATAAAGTTTGAGCTAGTGCCTGGGTCTTTGTACATCTCTCACTTTGAAGTACTAAAAACCTGAACAGCTTGTACCCCTACACAAAAAAAAGGGACACAGCATACCAAATACGTTTGCACTGTTTCAAGTTTTAGTTCACCATGGTTTATTTACAACTTTATTTATTAATTTTTTATTTGTTTGTTTGTTTATTATTTATTTATTTATTTATTTATTTATTTATTTATTTATTTATTTATTCACACGATACTGCAGACCTTAATTGGGTCCACGCAGTAAGTTGCGAAAATGAGGGCAATCTTCAGCCATGTGTAGCTTTTGAGCTTGTGAGGACACACTTCTCACGTTACCAGTCATAGTCAGCATGGCTATACTCTGTCGTCCTTTACGAAAGGGAAAATGTGAGCACGTGGCCTGTGCTCAGCGGCGACTGGCTACAGCACCATCCACCTACAGCTAAAGAAAGCGTTCCCGCTGTCACACCTGTCCCGTTAAGTAGGGAGGCGATCGCCGGGCTAATTCCAAGAGCCGAAGTATCGGCCCCCCGAACCGCACCACGAAAGCGTGGACAATTTAGAAGTGGTCCTTATTGGTGCGCCAGCGGACGCCGGCTGTGGTCCAAAGAACAAGACAGAGCCGAGAGTTGATAAACAAACAAAATTATATTCTCATTAACGGCAGATCAAAAATAATACACACGTATGCACACTCCACAATAGTTACATACAATACGTCACCAAACAGACAATGTACTACACAGTACAATCAACCACACTTGAAACAACGGACACAGACAACAATACGCACTACAATGCAGTCGCATGCATTGAACAACCAAGACACTTAAAGACTAAAGAGATATAAAACCTATTCAGTCCAAAGTCCTTGGAACAAAAGTCTGAATGATACTCTTCCGAGAATCACTCACTCAAAGTCCAGCGTTGTTGTCGTTCCGCAGCTCTCGAAGTCTCTTCCAGGAAACCTCCCGTCTTCAATTGGCCACTCTTCAAACTTCAACTTCTTCGCCGGAAATCCGTCGGCTTCACACACGCAGCTGTTGCCCGCGTCTTCGCTCGATAGCGGTAAACCCACGCTCTTGCCTGTAGCTCGAGCCGTCCCTACGGACCAAAAACTTCGCCGACTACACGGCGGACTCTCTACGCACTCTGGCGCTCACTTCCGTCTCCTCCTGTTCTGTCACTACGGGCAGAACCTTCGCCGACTCCACGGCGGAATTCCTACGCGCTCCGGCGCTAACTTTCGTCACCTCCTGATTTCTCGTCTCGGCTGCTCGGTTAAATACCTTGCGCGCGACTTTCCAGATGTTTCTCGTCATTTCGTCGGCGCGATACGCAGCGAAGGCTGGGGAGAGGCACGAGACGGTCCGACTGCCCTCTCCCGAGGATGATTCACTCGGTCTGACCCCGCCTCCTTCGTTCGAGAAAAATCGCGGTCTTGCTGGGCCGCCGATGTGGGGTGAGGAGGATCGTCTGCGAAGCCGTGCTTCTGCGGGGAGAGCGCGCGCCCGGGAGCCCTGGATGTTTGCTTTCTTTTTTTTTTCTTTTTACCTCGCGGCGTTTCTGCCACCCGTTGTCGCAAGGATTTGGCGGCGCGCTCTTTTTTAGCGCTCGTTCTGTGACACTGCCCCCCACTTTAAGAATATTATCTCATAATATTCAAAACCACACAAACGAGCGCGAACAGTCACCACACATTCTCACAGACTGTAACACAATCCGTCGCTCGTGACACGTCACATTCACAATATATCACGCAATACAATTGTACATTGTAATTCAATTAAACAACACGTGAAAACACAACCACAAGCACATGAGTACAACACTCCACCACACATTCCCAATAATACAAATGTACAAAGTTCTCTCAGTACAACAAAGGTACAATACTATACATCATATCACAGCACAACACTTCGACACTTGTGACACAGGATAACACAACGTTAACACAACATATGGCACTCAACACTGCCAAACACATTCTGATTCGACCTCAGCACTTATCCTGAATACTTCGAACAGCGCTTGCGCCCCTTTTTGCGGTGCTCGCTCGATCTCTCCTTGTGTTTCCACGTTCCTTTTCGGCGAGCCCTTTCCAACGACGATATCTGAGGCGTCGTCTCAGCCGTTAACGCGTCATTACATCCGACGGGTCCTGTCTGTTTATTTACCCGTTTGATCATGCCTCTACATTTTGCCCGGCTGGCCAACTCCGTCTCCTTTACACTGTCGGTCGGTTGAGGTCGTGCCGACGTAAGTCCAGTTGCTCGGCCCGTGAACTCATTCGACACGATCGTCTTCTCCTTCGCTGCCTCTTGCGCCGCAGCTTCACCTTGGGCTCTAGTGAGATCCGTCACGGGGTGCTCCTCCACTGTATCTCGCGGCCGCTGTGTTGGCGAGGGCTCTATCTTCGGGTCTTCTCCCAAACATTCTGGATCACTTGGCCCTCGCGCCCCGTCGATGTTTCCGATGACAAGGTCATACAGGGGGGTCGTCATGCATAAAGCAGTAACCTTCCCGCTGAAGTACGGGGTTTCCACCTCAATTTCTGCTTCGGGAAGCATCCGAACCGTACGGTCAATTAGGCAAACCGGTTTCGTTCTGCCTGTCAACTCTCTTTCCCTTACCAAATTTCTCCGCACGATAACCGTGGAGCTACCGGTATCTCTTAGCACCGTAATCTTTTTGCCAGCAATCTTTCCAGGAAGTGTTGGCATTCCCTTCGTAACACCGTTTGGCTGTTTTAACATTACAGCCCCCACAATAGGAATTTTCTCCCCATTCTTCAACTCTACGAATCCATCAGTGACGGCATTATTATCAGATTTCGGTGCTGCTTGCACACAGGATACCTGGTGAGTTTGACTCACTCCGTTCCGACATGCATCTGCTTTGTGCCCAGTCTGACCACACTTAAAACATTTCACTACCGTAGGGCTCGTAAAGATCGTTCGACAGTTTTTCGCGCGATGACCCACTCGGTTACACAGAAAACATCGCTGCATGCTCTCTGGTGCACGCTTCTTTTCTTCAGGAGCCAATTTCTTCGCATCATCGGGACAATCCTTCTTGACCTTGGCCAAATTAGTTCCTCCTTGCGCTTCTAAGAATTGATCGGCCAATTCAAGCATTCCTTCAAATGACTCCGCCTTCCTCTCTTTCAAATACAGCGACAGGCTTGGGTGGCAACTAGTAAGGAATTGTTCTTTAATTAGCAGCTCTCTAAGCTCATCGTACTCCTGTGCTGTCCCTGAAAGTTCAATCCATCTGTCGAAATAGTGGCAAAGTCGGGCGGCATACTGCGTAGCCGTCTCCCCATCAGCTGGCTTTCCTGTCCTAAATCTGTCCCGGAATCCTTCCACGGTAAATCTAAATCGCTTCAACAAAGCCGCTTTCACCTTTGCGTAGTTGGCTGCATCGGTCGGCGTCAGCCTACCGTACACACTGAGCGCTTCACCACTCAAGCAAGTACTCAAAGCAGTTGCCCATTGCTGTTCCGGCCAATTCTGGCTCCTCGCAATCGTCTCAAATCTGTGGAGGTACGCGTCTAGGTCGTCCTTCCTTTCATCAAACGCTACGAGCAGCTTGCTTGGGTTCAAGCGGAAGCCGTGATCTTCCCGTTCGCTGCTTTCAACTCTAGCTTGGACGGGAGTTTCGCTTCGCTGTTGCAAACGGAGCCGCTCGAGTTCCATCTCGTGCTGCTGCTGGCGTTCCCTTTCAGCCATCTCCGCTTCTCTTTCTTCTCTCGCCCTTTCGGCTGCCAACTTTTCTCTCTCCAGCTCCAACTTCAATTGCTGCTCTCGTTCTTCCTTTAGCTGTCGCTCTTTTGCCTCTCTTTCTTCTTTCAGCTGTCGCTCCTTTGCTTCTCTTTCTTCTCTCGCCCTTTCAGCGGCCAGCCTTTCTCTCTCCAACTCAGCTTCTTTTTCCGCTTTGGCTCTTTCGACCGCCAACCTCTCTCGTTCCAACTCAGCTGTTTTTTCTTCCTTGGCTCTCTCAGCTGCCAACCTTTCTCTCTCCACCGCTTCTTTCTCCTTCTGGCTTACCCATTTCCGTAGTTCGGCGCCGGAAAGACCCATCTTCTCACCAAGCGCAACTAACTTTTCGAGATCCATTGTGTCTCGCAACTCGCAAATAAAACCTTGCCGCGTGCAAAAAGTATCTGCCTAAATCGGTCTATCGGAACACTCCCCTGCACTCGTTAACGAGAACACTGAACAACACACAAAATCGTTCCGATAGCACTATCAACAACTCGAGGCTCTTTCTCACTACTTTGGACACACTGTGCACCAAAAGGTCCTGTTTCGCGGACGCCAGATTAATTGTCACACCTGTCCCGTTAAGTAGGGAGGCGATCGCCGGGCTAATTCCAAGAGCCGAAGTATCGGCCCCCCGAACCGCACCACGAAAGCGTGGACAATTTAGAAGTGGTCCTTATTGGTGCGCCAGCGGACGCCGGCTGTGGTCCAAAGAACAAGACAGAGCCGAGAGTTGATAAACAAACAAAATTATATTCTCATTAACGGCAGATCAAAAATAATACACACGTATGCACACTCCACAATAGTTACATACAATACGTCACCAAACAGACAATGTACTACACAGTAAAATCAACCACACTTGAAACAACGGACACAGACAACAATACGCACTACAATGCAGTCACATGCATTGAACAACCAAGACACTTAAAGACTAAAGAGATATAAAACCTATTCAGTCCAAAGTCCTTGGAACAAAAGTCTGAATGATACTCTTCCGAGAATCACTCACTCAAAGTCCAGCGTTGTTGTCGTTCCGCAGCTCTCGAAGTCTCTTCCAGGAAACCTCCCGTCTTCAATTGGCCACTCTTCAAACTTCAACTTCTTCGCCGGAAATCCGTCGGCTTCACACACGCAGCTGTTGCCCGCGTCTTCGCTCGATAGCGGTAAACCCACGCTCTTGCCTGTAGCTCGAGCCGTCCCTACGGACCAAAAACTTCGCCGACTACACGGCGGACTCTCTACGCACTCTGGCGCTCACTTCCGTCTCCTCCTGTTCTGTCACTACGGGCAGAACCTTCGCCGACTCCACGGCGGAATTCCTACGCGCTCCGGCGCTAACTTTCATCACCTCCTGATTTCTCGTCTCGGCTGCTCGGTTAAATACCTTGCGCGCGACTTTCCAGATGTTTCTCGTCATTTCGTCGGCGCGATACGCAGCGAAGGCTGGGGAGAGGCACGAGACGGTCCGACTGCCCTCTCCCGAGGATGATTCACTCGGTCTGACCCCGCCTCCTTCGTTCGAGAAAAATCGCGGTCTTGCTGGGCCGCCGATGTGGGGTGAGGAGGATCGTCTGCGAAGCCGTGCTTCTGCGGGGAGAGCGCGCGCCCGGGAGCCCTGGATGTTTGCTTTCTTTTTTTTTTCTTTTTACCTCGCGGCGTTTCTGCCACCCGTTGTCGCAAGGATTTGGCGGCGCGCTCTTTTTTAGCGCTCGTTCTGTGACACCCGCTTCTGTTTTATCAGCGCCTATTCAACGGCCATCATTCATCCTTTTGTTTGCCAATAAATGCCTTCAAAAGGCGATGTGCTTTGTTTAGCGGTTGGTTTGTTTATTCCAATTCAGTTAGTAAATAATGGTAAGAGAGTACCGACACGTAAACTGGACGTGTCATTTCTTTCGTTGCAATGAGTGGCTAATGACCCTGTTATCTTGTCTTCAAACCTTTTATAACAGAGCACACAACAGTTAAATTGTTTAAAGACATTTTCATAGTGCTCTGCTCGGGCGTATGAACGTCGCCTCACAAGCTACCACAGTGCTGCAGACTTGTGAGACTGCAAATTTTTTTGCTTGTTTGAGAAAAGCAGTGCACGGGGTCGTTTAAATGTACATGTAATGTGTGTCTGTTGCAATTAATTGTCCTCTGTGTCACTATCCTATTCTCCATCCTCCTAGGAATATACGCATTGAGATGTGGTACACCAAACATTACAACTACACTGACTTTTATTTCTCTTTTGGCCAGGTGAATGAGCCGGACAGCTACTCCGCATCATATTTGTTAAGTTTTTTTGTCTTTGGGGGTTGAAGGGACACTAAAGAGCGAAATAATTTTTCGCATACTGTTGAAGTACAATTTCACAGCATCACTCTTACTACAACACAACGCTCGGCTAGTGCGAAACCGCGCAAAGAAAATGCCTCACCAAACACTATGACATCATAAATTTTTATAGCATTTACTGGGTTCTACATTGCTTATAATCAATAAAATTCAAGAACATTGTCATCTGCGGGTGTCATAGACCTAGCATACGAAGTTTCAGAAAAGATCACCAATCCTCTCACAAAATTATGATATATAATTTATATATAAATCCCTCCACAGTTTCCTTCCACAGTTTCAACCACAAGGGTTCAATAGTGGCAAAACATGTCATTGATTCCACTTGTTCTTTACACCTCTATCATAAACAAAGACTAACACGTGCATTTTCTTGGTTTAAATGATGTTTTCTTTTTTATCTTTCAGTGGATAAGTTGTCTCGAGGTAACACTGATATTATTAAAAATAGAATCATTTGAAGAATAGATTCAATAGCTCTGCTGCTAGCCTGCTTTCGGACATGCATTCATGGAAATCACATTATTTGGCGATTGCAAGAAGTTTCTCCCTAGTAGTAAAGTTGCCATGCATCAACGTTTCAGCAAAATTAACTTCCTGGATATGGCAGCATCTATCGAAACATTTTTATTGTGAGGTATCAAAAAAGACAAATGTTCCACGCGCACCTTAAACATATCCCAGGCAATGCCATTCAGAAAAGAAGAATCAACGGGGCAGAGCCAAGTGAAATTTCGAGGAGAAAGCATGTGCAAGAAAAGCGGACTCTACCCCAGTCGAACCAGACAAAAAGAAAAAAAAGATTTTGGTTTGGTTTACAACGTTGTTCTTGCTGCAAACATGTTTGGACAAATTTATTCTTCAGTGGTGAAGTCTTGTGAGTCGCATCATAATGGGGCTGTCTTGTAGTTCTGGCATTTTTAGAGAAATCACAGGTTACGCTCAACATAGAGCCAACTAATAGCCAACTATAATGTATAGACTACACAAGCCATCATCTATGACATGGTAAAGAAGAATTATTCATCAGACAGGCAGAGCGTTTAAAAAGCGTCTGTAGTCACAACAATTGCTATGCTCACAAATTAGGCGAACTAAAGGAAACATTTGGCGAAATTACCTGCACAACACTCTGAACGAAATCCAAAATGAAGCTTGAAAATTAGGAAATCATCACTACCAGAACGTTTCCTATAGTAAAGCCCAAACAACCGCTAGCCTTTGCTATCAAATACTGAAACGCACTTTCAACCTAAATAATATCCTTCGCAAGTATTACCCAACATTAACAAGCAACGAGCCGCTTCAGAAAACGTTTTCCGACACGTGAGTGCATGCAAAAGTAAACCCGCATTTTTTGCACACATAATACTTTGTTGTCATTCAAGATTTAAGACCTGCAAACACCTTCAAGATTATGTTATAATTAAAAGCACAAGAAGTTATTTATACATAGTATAAAATCTCGTTTTACCTGCACTAGTTTATACATTAACAACATGATTAAATATACGTATTGTCACAAGCAGGACAAATGTTAAACATGGTGTAGTAGCACAACTTCAACACGGACACAGAGTACACGAAAACACGACGCTCGCTTTTCTTGTCCTCTGTGTCGCTGTCGAAGTTGCGCTACTTGTTTATTTTTTTCCAGACTTATTCAGTACAATACAGTGCAAGTAGAAAGTTGATATAATACAGAAGGAGGCCCAAAGTAAAAACAGTCAGTGGGACCTCCTGTGAATTCACGTATAAAAATATAGAACAAAGATTGGAAACTAAAAAAAACAGCAAGCGAATAAAACAAAATGAACGTAATGAAAATTATTATTGAAACTTAAGGTAGTTCAAGATATTTACATGTAAGTGATAAAACATAAGATAAATAATTGAATTAAATGACTATACCCTAACACATACATATCACTAACTAATACAGTGTCACTTCAGAACCTATGCACGTACACATAAATGCATATAACCGTATTTAAACACACATATATATATATATATATATATATATATATATATATATATATATATATATATATATATATATATATATATACATACATACATATATATTAATGTGTCGCATGTTGTTAGTAAGAACTCTTTTACATGCCACCGGAAAAAATGTAATGAGGGCCTTGATTTATTAATTGATGGTAGAGAGTTCCAGAAAGAAATTGCACAAAACAAGGCTGTCATTTTGCCATAGTTAGTGCTTACTTTTGGAAGCAGAAGGTTACTATATTCAGAAAACCGTGCGTTATTAGTATTGTGGAGATTTGTGAGGGGAAGTATGTCAGTGGAAATGTTACCGTCTCTACTTCTGAATAAGAAAATTTCAAGTTTGAGTTGAAAGATGGAAATGAACGGCAGAATTTCAAGAGCACTAAAGAGGGGTGCTGCTGATGCTGTGTAGAAACTATGTGTGATAATTCGGACTGCTCTTCTCTGAAGGTAAATGAGAGACGTTAGGTGTGTGGCGTAGGTATTGGCCCAGGATGAAATGCAGTAGGTAAGGTGACTGTAAATGAAAGCATAGTAAAGTGATTTTAAAATGTGTTGCTGAAAACAATGCCTTATGCGAATGAGTATGCGGATGCCAAAAGCAGTCTTCTTGATGACAAAATTCGCGTGAATGCTATATTTGAGTTGAGGGTTTAATGTGACGCCTTGAAATGCAGTGAACTTTGATGGGGTCATGACGCAGTTATCAATGTATATTTCGGGTGAAATCGTAACGCTTTTTTGGGACGAGTGAAATAACATAAAAGTTGTTTTAACAGGCTTGATTTCACTAAGTTATTTTCGCATCATGAAACAAGTTTCGCGACATCAGTGTTTAATTTTGCTAGTAGATTGTTAACATCTTTATAACTAGAAAATGTCGTAGTTTCATCAGAATAAAGGATGCAGTCAGATGAGTTAAGTGATGATGGTAAGTCGTTAATGTAGATAAGAAACATGAAAAGTTTCAGAATTGAGCCTTCTAGGACTCCCTGGTTAGTTATTATTGGTGAGGATAAAACACCGCCATTATTGACAAGCTGGGTTCTGTAAGCGAGGTAGCTTTGTAAAAGGGCTAAAGTATGCCAACATATTCCCAAGTAATTAAGTATAGCATACAAAATAGAGTGGTTTATAGTGGTTTTTACACCACATAATAAAATGATATCTCACCAATTAGCCCAGCTCTCAACCCTACTGAACAACCACGACAACCTGTTTACGTTTTATTAAATAGGCATCAAGCAAGCATGACAAATACCTGGAAGCAATGGCGCAGCATTTTATAGTGACAGGTCATATCTTCAGCGACTATCAAACCTTAAATACAGTAACCAGCTTTTTGAAAAAAAATTGACGCACCTTATTTACAAGTTTAATACATTCCAGCCAACAAGTATAAATGTTTCAAAGAGGGCACTTGAACCAATTTGACACAGCACATGTACAACATAAACCTATAAAAAATAAGCCATTCTTCAAGGAAGTTCTAGGGCTAATTATCCCCATTGTCAGGGGGAGCTTCCTCGAGGCAAAGTTAATTCAGCAAAGTTTCTTCTCCTTTTCTATTCATCCATGCAAAACCCTTGCTTCCTCCTGCCCTTCATTTCATGGGCTTTTGTTTGATTGCCCCTTTTACCCTGGCGCAACTCATCACGGGGAATCGGCTTTTAACTCAACCAGTTCACCATGCCGACTCCCCGTCTTTGTCTCCCCGTTTTCGCATGTGGCCTTCCCTGCTTTGTTTAGGTTGGAGGAGAGGGTATAAAGAATATACAAAATGCACTAAGGTAGGCAAGAGATGACTTCTGGCCTTGTTGGTACAACATATGTGAAGTGTTTGGGGTCATTTGCTGATTGTTAGCACCAGTGTATGTGGGTTCCCTTCATCTTGATAAGTTGCAGCCTTTAAGAAGTCTGCATGTTGAGACGATGGCGCTAGCGACAACCCGTGTTCACAAATGTTTTAACTCTTTAAGGTTGTCTTCCTCTCAATTTCTGTGTTTTTTTTCATACCATTAGAGTGCTGATTTTTAAAAAATAATAAAATTCATACTGCCGTCTATAATCCGTGTTAATATTAGCTCTCTTTGTCTGTATTTTGGTAGATTTACAATGCACCCATTGTCTTGGTTTTTTATAAAAATCAGTTGATTGAGTTAATTAACCAACGATTGCTCTTCATCGTTTATTTTCTGCCATCTTTTGCTTATGGCCTGGCATCTTGCGTCTGCAGACTAGCACGTACTATACTAAGACTCAAAATATGAAAGAAACAAAAAGAATGATGTTTTTACACTGTAGCACTGAAATTAGGATATTTAGGAATTGCGTCTTTTTATTTTATTACCAGCATGTCGAGTGCCGGTGGCATGACTGCCGGCTAACTATTGGAGAATTCATTTCTGGGCGAAAGTGAAAAACACTTTACCCCCCCCCCACTGACGCTCATCTGCAATTTTTTCGGTGGTTCATTAATTCAAATAGCATAACAATTTGAAAAGAGGGCCAAATGTGACGTATCACCCTAATTTGTTATGCAGCACTGCGCAGCTGACCTGTCCGTCACTCAGTGTCAGCGCAGCTGATTTTACCTAGTTGAAACGCTCCCACTGCAGATCGGGCACAGCAGAAGAATGACACTTGATCTTAAAATCAGCAACGTGTTTATATTACACACAGAATAAATGTAAATCATGATTACACGTATTGCAACAAGAGAAATACGCGACAGGTGTGGCTGAAGTACGGTAAACAATGAAAGTCTTATTTTTATGGTCAATATCTGTATTAGCCTTTAAAATAATCTCATCAGGCTGCTGTACAAACCAAGCAACTTGCACAGCGATGACGTTTTCGAATTGTGGTACACTAACACAGAGCGGTATTACGATCACTGCCAAGAAATTAATGGCGCAAAAGTGCATTCACCCGGAGATTAGTTAGAGGTTGACAGCCTACCCGTCCTTGACACGAGGTGCACTATGAACCTGTGAACATTTGTGTTCAACACTGTCGTCACTCAATAGTAGATTTATCGCGAGGATGAGTGCTTGCAGCAAATAAACATGTAGCTTGAACTTCACGCTGGTCCAACGACAAAACTGGAAGCTGCCATGGGACCTTTCCTCGCAGGAAACAGACGCAGTGCCAACGAGCCAACGTAAGCTTAAGTTGTTGTGAGCAAAATTCAACGCCGCTACCACCTCAAATACAGCAGCGGTGACCGGCGATTCGTGCTTAATACCCGTTCGTTTTTAATCTTTCATTTTAAATGTTTGACGAAAACGATCTCTTCACATGCTTGGTTTCCATAGTCATCATCATCAGTAAGCACGCCAAAATTGAATGCGGAACTTCAAAGCACCCAAAAATGCCTATATGTTGTTGTTATTATTATTATTATTATTATTATTATTATTATTATTATTATTATTATTATTATTATTATTGCAACTTGCAGAGAAATCGGAAGGCGCCCCTCTTCAAGGACACAGCGACGCTGTACAAACACAGAGATGAAAGCACCCGGGTCATTGTCGAGGCCGCGCAGATGGCACGCGAACAGGCGCCTTGTATTAGCAAGCCCTCCGTGGCTTTGTCCGAGAAGGAACGCAGGTTCCTCGAAGGTTTCGGTGCGGGCAGGTAGTTATTTTATCTTTACCTTTCTGTTTCGTTTTCTTCTAGGTTTTTCTTTGCTGTTTCAGTGCTTTTGTTTTTGTGTTGTTTGTTTTTGTTTTTCTTACTCATGTTCTGCTCTTTGTGCCATATGGTTTTTATCACATTGTTACTGTCTCCTCTATATATTTTCGTGCTCTGCGCAATAAACTCAGCTGGAAGTTAGCGCTCGTGTCTTTCGTGTCCTTCTTGTCTCTGTGTCATCGTTTTGTTCTCGCGCTATAGCTATCGTCCATACCAACTAGCCCAAGCTGCCACACTTCTGAAAATGGAGCAGAGCCACAGTCACGCGCCCTCTCAGCACTGCCTTAGAACACTCGTATGCGAAGCTTTAGAACAACAAAAAAGTTATGACATAGAGGAAATGAACAAAACCATAGCTACATTGATTCCGAAAACGCAACTGCGGTTAGGTTAAAGCACTAGGGCAAGAAGCAAGCAAACTCTCCCAAATCACAAAAAAACAAAAAAGTAACAACTATCTACAAGAGCTACCGTATTAAGATCTAAAGTTGAATTAACTGCGCTAAAATGGCTGGTTAACAAAAAGAAAATTGGCGACATGGGGATTTATAGCACAACAGAATTTGATGAAGCATTCAAATAAAGGACAGAGCATAACAACAGGAAACTAATTACGAATGCACACTCCAACAGATAGAGTAACATAATCAGCAGTCACATCTATAGTAAGGTGGCCGAAGATTTTGAAGATTTTTACTACAGCTCACGAATAAGCCACCTAACAGAGAAAGAAGCCAAAGTTCAACAAAACACTTAAACTTCATGAGTAAATATAAACAAAGTTAGAGAAAGAAACATAAAATCAGAAACCTAACCAGGAACGAACCTCCTTGGATACCCAACCCTAAGAGAATGGAATAGAGCCCTACAAAACATGACCAACGAATAATCATGCAGCGAAATTGTTGACCCGATTAGAAATGGAGATCTTGTGTTTAACAAGCTTTTGACACTTTCTGCACAATGCATTACTGGCGAAATAAACGTACAACCGAACTGTAAAAATCAAAATTCCAAACAAATACAGAAAAAAAGAGATGAAAGATTTGAAGAATTATACATAGATCAACAGATCTGTGTATATTTCTGATAGTGCATGACTGTGCATCATAGTCATGCGCTACCAAACTGAAAACTCTGCGAAACGGAACACATCTATTTACTAAGCTTTTACTCCATTTACTCGGTAGAGATACCAGCAGTCTTAGAGTAGATAGTGCATAATGCATGACTACCCCAGCCAACATCCACAGACAGACAGACAGACAAACAGACAGACCAACAGACAGACAGACAGACAGACAGACAGACAGACAGACAGACAGACAGACAGACAGACAGACAGTGAACTTTATTAAGGTCTTCAGGGGCGACTATAAAAGTCCCTTTGTGGGGGAGGAGCTGTCGCAGAGCAGAAAAATTTATTCGTGAAGTGGATCTGGCAAGGAGATGAAATCAGAGCAATATTTACAGCATGCTCAGCAGAAGTATTTGAGCCATCGTGTTGATAAGAAACACGAATAAACATATACAAAGAATGTCTCGGTACTTACGCTTTACAAATGACATTTTGCTTGTCAGCAGTAGTGCCGTTGAACTGCAATGAACTGAGGTCCAAACCGAGAAAGTGTTCAAGTAGAGTTAGAGATAATCGAGTAAACAACAAGGATCTAATGTTAGGACGCCAAACAAGAGAGGGAGAGTTTGCAACGGCACACTAGAATGCTTACAATATATATGTATTTAAGTCAGATATTCGCAGGACACACTACTCATGAAAAGAAAATTCATCAAACAATATGGATGGGCTAAAGCTTTATTGTCAAATATTTTCAAATCATAAAAGGCAATTTACAACTGTCCCTAAAGCAGAAAGTGGTGAACTATTGTATGGTGCGAGTACTAACATAGGGTGCAGAAACTTGAATGATAGTAAAAAAGCAGACGAAGAAAAGAAAAAAGTCCAGAAAAGACCAAGAACTATGCGAAATAAAAACAGAAAATGGATAGCATAACATAGAGATATTAAAAAAGCAGAGCTTGACAGAGAACAAACAGGGCTAGATGACATTCTAGCTGAGATCAAGAAAAAAAAGGTGGACCTGTACAGGTCAAGCATTGTGAGGGAGAGACAAATGACCAGTTAGAGAGATTGTTTGGCTACGAAAAAAATGGGGAAAACAGCTGAGAAAGGTAGAAGGCTAGATGGGATTTGCACGCATAAGATGGAATAAGCTTGCACAGGGTGGGAAAAATTTTAGGTAACTGGGGGAAACCTTTGTATAGCATCGGACATGAAAAAGGCTGCTATACAAGAAGAGCACGTGTTACCGAGCTGGTGCACATCGCAGGTTGGTTTCAATACCAATAGGTTAATCAACTCACACCACAAGGCTGCTGTTTACGTATTGTACTTGCACTACCAACTGCCTTTTGATGGGTTTCTAGCAACATAGAAACATATCTAAAACATTTAGCAGAACAATGTACAGTCATGTCCCAGACTGCGTATCTACAGCCAGCCTTGGTCGGTGGTACCTTGCGGCAGTTCCGGGTTACAGCGTGGTGCGCCCAAGAGCACGCGTGACCTACTATACATGCTGGACTTCTTTGCACAAGAAAGACCATGTTGGAAGGTGTGCCTGTTTAACCGTAGATGCATGGTTCCTCAGGGCGCTTTCAGCACGTGAATTCTGAGAGATGATGGGTTTTGAATGATAACACATGCCTGACTAGGCACTTGTTATTGTGCCTGGTCAAGTATGATATGGTTGGCATTGCAAAACTTCTTTATCACCAACCACTCTAGTTCCAAACTAAAGCGCATTGCATGAAGGAGGTAAAAAAATAAGCGCGCCTGCCACCACAACTCGGACTTCAAAATTTTACATACTTGCTAACACAACATAATGAAGGCATGACTTCCCTGAAAGGCCATGTTCTACAAGAAGTGAGTGCTCTTTTTGGGGAAGTCACACCTTCATTTGGTCATGTTACAAAAGTATGTGACATCATAATTTGTGGCATCAAGTGTGCTTTCTTTACCTGCTTCGTGCACTGTGCTTCAGTTTGGACCTGCAGTGGCTGGCACTGAAGAAGTTTCGCAATGCCAAGCGTTCAGCATCCCACATCACTGAGGCAAACTGGAACCTTAAGATGAGACATGCCCACTGTTTCACATTGAAGAAGCCTGCTCGCATGACCTGGGAATGCTTCACTGGGCTGGGAAATGTTCACATTGCAGAAAGTGTACGCGATTTACTCAACAAAGGCCCAAACTTTAGCCACGAACCTCTGTTGCTGGCTCACTAATTACTAGCATTGCACCGACGAGTTGCGGCAAAAGTCGAGGGACTATTTCTTGTAAGACAATGTCTAAGCTCTAGCAAAAACAGGGGAAAAACCCTCTTCGTCAGGAGGATACGTTGGTGGATGTTGTCATTCTTCAAGCTCAACAATGTGTGCCCATTTCAAGTGGGTAAAAGTAGTGGTTCCGTAGCAATGGATGTATATTTGTGTAACTTGAAAAGAAGACAAGCAGTCTACATAAACTTCGTCAAGTTAAAAGTCATCAAAACAATAGTTTTGAAAAGCAAGGCAGTCGCTGTGAGTAAGGACTTGGCATTTGCACAACTAGCAGAGTCTATTACATACTGCAGGTAGCAAAAAGAACACCCTTTCTGTGTATTTTACTGCCAAGACGCAAAAGCCGGGTTTTTCATTCAGGGCAATTGTGAGTGATTGAGGTATCTGGCAGGACGTGATTAGTCAGTGTATAATAAGGCGGCTAGACTCGGTTGTCATGATGGACCCATTTTAAACTGAGAATTTCCCATGCGTCATCCACTTTCTTTAAAGAATCCTTCGATGGGTACTTTTGCTTGGTTGATGTTGAGGATCTATTTTATTCTATCCTGCACCGTGAATTGTTTTTCTACATAAGAAGTTGCACAGACGAGAGTGGTGTGGTTGCCCTCAGGAATGCCGCGGGCATGACAGTATAAGCTTTTATTGCCCTTGTCAAGTTTTATGTAAAAGTCAACTTCATTATCAATGTTATATTCAAAGACGAAGCATTTTCGTAGGCTCATATGTTGCCTCTGTGTTGTGCAATTTCTTATGTTTGACCGTAACCACTTTCATTACGCTCCACCAGCATTCTAATTAGTGGGAGGTTTTGGAATTCTTACGTACGGTGATATTTTTATTATTTTAAAGCAACTAACCACCATAAAATATTAGCCTATTGTTAAGAATGTTCTAGCAGGCTTTCGCAGACTGAAAAGGGATTGGTGTTGACACATGGGTTGAAGGCTGGTGGCTTTTTGCAGTTTTTGGCTTAGCGCATTACCCTGCAGAGTCGTCATGGCTGTTGGCTTTTTTGACTAGGTGTGCTGAAACATTGCTTCTATACGAGTTCACTCATTCCACAACTGTGAAAAGGACGATAGCTGAACAATGCCCAGAGTATGCATGTGCAGGGTCGTGCTCACACGTTATGCAGAAGACTTTTCAAAACCAATTGGGCAGGTCGTATGTGGTTAGTTTCCTTCGCATGCTCCTTAACGCTGTAGCTGAGTTGCTCCTCCAGACTATCAAGAGAGAACCCCATGGTACTGTGGTAGAGCAAGAGCGCAGAACAGCGAGACCTGAGGTTGTACCGTGTGTGCACAGAGCTGCACACGACGTAGAAATGGTTGCAAATAGAGATGGCATGCCGATTCTTTTTTCTGCGCCACGAAAATCATCTCTGCTTCTCATGTATACTTTCTGATGGAAGCAACAAAGGTGGGTACGGTACGAGGCACGCCAATTATACACGAAATGTGTCAACGTGGTCGTTTAAGAATTTCCACTATCCTACGGCAAAAGATCAATGTTGGCCGGGCAAGAGTATGCGTGAATAAGCATGCAGAGAAACATTAGCTTTCATTAAAAGATGAAGATGGGGCACATTTGCTGACGCATTGCGATTCTCATAAGTGTGAGCTGTACCTGGATAAGGTGTGGATTATTGGCAGAAGCAGGAACACAACTACTCGAGAATGCATGAATACATTCTGTATAAAATCACGATGTTCATTAGGTATCAGTGATACTTTGTCTTTCTGGTAGGTAGAGAACACGTTCACAGATTGTGATTAGTTAATATGCTCTCAATGTGAGCCTAGCTTACTCCACACATATGTGCCAATAATTTTCGATGCAGCATATGATCAATAAACTGTCGAAACTATCAGCTACCCTACACCTTTTTTCTCATCATTTTGTCATCAAAAAACAGCCATATATTTGTGGCTTCTACAAGAACATAGACCGATTGGAATAGCAAGGAGTATTTCTAGCCTGACCTTTGTGTCTTAAAAATCCGTAGGAGCAACTTCGACATAGAAGAGGGACACCATGTCTGGGTAATGCAGACCAGGAAAACATGAGGCTATGACAAGTTACCGATATGCAATGACAAGGAGAATGAATGCAGTGATAGTGCGAGCATTCAAAGCTATAAAAGGGCTAGAGGTGACCAGTGCCTTTTGTCGCATAAGCCATGAAGTAACAAAAGCAACCACCATCGCCTCTGCCACCATCTGGAACGTAAGAGCCTTGCCAAAGACTGCATTCATTGTTCTTCTGCACAGACTTACGGCATACAGCTCCATAAAAGTAAAGCGAGGGCACATAAATGATACAATTCCGTAGTGTCAAAGCGCATGCTCAAATCTGTTGCAGCAAAATTATAAAAAAAAAATCGCTGCTTTTTATCTAGTCGTTTAAAAGAAACTTTATATTGGTCTGAAGACAACGTTACATTCTACAGATTTTTGCTGGTGAATAGAAATTCTTCGTTAGATTAGAAACTTCGTATGATGGTTTTGCTAGATATAGTTTTATTAGTATTCATTAGTAAAAGTACACATTGGGGAGCCATAAAAATTTTGTAAACGGAAGCTGGGTGCTGGAGACGACGTTTTGACAAGTGGGCTTGCCATTTACAAGACTCAACAAGATCTTTAAAAATTTCGTTCAATACAAGAACCATATTACTTATTATCGTGCCTATCCTAAAGAGTGAAGTTATTTATAATATAGAGGAGCCGAGAAATGTAACTTGATGCTATTTAACATTGCGCACACGCACCAACGAAGACCAAAAGCTTGTATCGTGCACTGACTACTAAGCGGGGACAAATGTGCTAATCTGATAGTGAAGCAAATATCACATCCTTTTGCTTAAAAGACATCACGCAGGAAAACTAGTAAGAAGACCCAAAATGACAATGTGCTTCCTAAAGAATGAAAAGTCCTTCAATTTCCCATGTGATACTTAATTTAGCAAGACTGAGCCCATATATGTGCTTGAACGTATTGTAACACGGGCAGGACTGCACGGACACTAGAGAAGGGACAAATCGCTCCCCGGCCCACATAGCCGTGCTCTGTGTTAAAATGTGTTAAAGTACTGCCACCAATTGGTCCAGCTTTCAGTCCTTCTGTGTACATGTGCCTATTTGCAGATGTCTCATTATTACAGACCTAGCTACCGAGTATGATGCACCTTTTCTGCATAATTTTGATAGAATAGCTTTGTATGTGTGGTAAACTGCTCGTCTTGCATGCTCGTCTACTGACGCAACCAGCCGCCAAGAAGCTAAATACCACAAGAGCGCGCAGAAAAAGTTTGAGCTTTCGCACGTGCGATCATACCGGTGTCACACGGGCATTTTTATTGCAATCAGCTAGGGCGTCTGCACCAAACTTCATCTGGTACAGCAGCGACAGACCTGTCGATATCGATTAAAAGTATTCAATATCGATCAAAAGTGACAGTGGTGTTGTCAGTACAGTGCTTCAGATCCTAAATCTCATTCGGAAGTATATGTGCACAAACATGATCCCGCCTACGCGGGAGTAATTCAACGCTACGGCTCGCATGAACCAGTCAACCCTAACGTACCATCAAATGTGCAGGGAACTAACTTTGTCAAACAAAGCACCGCACAGCACACGCACGACAGCCACCACTTGAACATATCGCATCGACGCGAGATGTTCATTCAACGCTACCGCTTGCACAAAACACCCACGGCGCTCGATTTCCCCCCTTTGAAAGATCGGTTGGCCGAGAATCACTGCCACATCACCAGATTCGCAAGGAATAATACCGCAATTCATACACACCACCGCACAACGCAAGATCAACGTTGACCTAACTAGAGAGGAAGCGCTGACAGTAGACGTCGGCGCACTGCTAGGGGCTAAAGCGCCTAGCGATGTTCACGCTTTAGGGGTCCCTAGGCAGCGCGCGGTTGCCAGAGAAGCACCTAGGGCGCGGCCACACGTATTAGTTCGTGCCTTGACTCGCCGTGCTGCTGCAGTCACCGGCTGCAACGGTGGTGGAATGTAATGCCACTGCCGGGTACTGCTGCTCGGCTCAATGTGGACAAGTACTGCAATAAGGAGAGCATCTGTCTTTCTGGACTTCTTCTGAGAGCGTCTAGTACACATGATTTCCCATTCTGCTTGACAAGAAACTGTTGTGCAACATAAGCTTTGCTAACATTTGAAAATGTACAATGAACCCATGCCAGAGAAAACCTGCTCCTATTGAGTCTTGATATATACATTGAAAAACAAAATTGTCGATAAAGTTTGTAGTGATGTATGTCTTCGCTTTTACTTATCCTAAAACAGGTGAAATATATTCTGTCAAGTCATGTGCAAGCAAAATTACATCAAAATACCAAAGTCTGTCATCAGAAATGAAAGCAAAGTCAAACCCACCTCAAATTTTTGAGTGCTGGGTGCACTTTCCACTGTGCAATCACTTTAATTTCTAGCAAGTTCACAATGCTTTATTTGAATGAGTTTGGCAGTAGTGCTCGCAGGCTTCACGTTGCTAACAAGTATTCTCTGTACGCAGCTGATCACATTCCTGGGATCCTTATCGCCGCACATTGCAAACAGTACCGCCGACGAGAGCACTGGTTCGGGCATCCTAATCGGCGCACCTTGTGACGACATACAGTGCAGTTCTATGCCATCGACAAGAAGTGGATGCGGAACGAATTGCGTCTGCGCGAATGACGAGTCCCCAAAACACGTGTACTTTATAAGCCAGGAAACTTCCGCTTTGACGGCAGTTAGGCAGCAGTGCTCGCAGACTTCACGTTGCTAACAAGTATTCTCTGTACGCAGGTGAGAATTTCACTAGTGCACCTAAATTCTGTTATTGCTAGCACTGCTGCCAAGCACCATTGTGTACGTTGTGTCTGCTGCTGTTGTCTTGTTGAACGATGAATAACGAACTACACGTATTTCAGCTAGAGATACGGAAGGAACTTCGCGATTTTAAAAAAAAAGTGTAGACGATTGTAGTGTAGTCTGTGATGACACTAAGCCACTATTCGAAGAGATAAGATCGTTGCGAAAAGAACTCGCAGGTGCGCGAAAGGCAACCGATATTCTCGTGATGGAAACGAAGAAATTACGCATGAAAGTTGAGGACTTGGAGGCGTATACCAGAGCAAAGAACCTTGAAATCAAGGGCATGCCCAATGAAGGTGAGCCTTCCGAAGTAGTCCAGAATATTTGCTCAGCAGTCGGGGAACCCATCACTTCCAAAGATATTGATGCTTGTCACAGAATGGGAACAAAAGATCCCGATGTAAAGAATATCATGTACGATTCGTTCGTCGGGAGAAACGAAATGCTCTTGGCTAAGGCCAAGAGGGCGCGACTTTCTGCTAACAAAATCGGTTTCCAGTCAACTGATCCTATTTTTGTCAATGAAAACCTAACCTAGCTTGGGAAACAACTCCTAGGTGCACCATAGCTAAGAAGCGTTACGTTGGATGGAAATACGTGGGGACACGCAATGGGAAAAATTTTGCCAGAAAAACGGAATCATCAGAGGTGCCGTGAATTGCTGAACGCGATGATTTGGACAAGATGTGCCGCTAGGTATTGAATCGGCACTGTGAAATGGTAAAGTCTGCTGCGAAATGGCGTTATTTGACAGTTGTCAGTACATGATGCAGACAGTTTTAACAGAGCGGTCACGCATATTGGAAGACACTTCAGTGCTTTACATTTGAATGTGCGCAGTATTCAAAATAAGGTTTCTGATCTCAGCATGTTCCTCAATTCCTTATCCATAAAATTGGATGTACATTTGCTTTCCGAAACATGGCTTGCTCCTAATGACAGTCCTCCACAACTACAGTCTTACAAATACAATGGTGTTACCAGGACTAATAGTCGTGGCGGAGGTGTTGCTTTGTGCGTGAAGGACTGTATTGCTCATGATATTATTGATGAGCTAACCTTTGTGACCACTAACATTGAATGTATTGCAATCCGGTTACCAAATATTCTAGTTACTGTAGTGTATCGGCCACCCGCAAGCAGCAAGTCTGATTTTCTCGCTACTTTTGAAACCATTATATCTAAGCTTCACTTGTTTCGCGTGCCATTTTTTCTGATGGGTGACGTAAATAACAACATGCTAAGCGATGACGTTGCAACTATGCAATTTGAAACTATTCTGTCCACCTATTGTTGAGTGAACACTATCGGTCTACCAAGCCGAATCATGGACCATAGCGCCACTCTTCTGGACGTCTGTATCAAAACGTGCCGACGAATAAGACTTTTACAAGCTTATTTCACTTGACCTTAGTGAGCACTTACCCGTTTTTGCTCTTTTTTCCACTGCAACGAATAAGCCTAGGTACAATGAAAAAAGAACTTACCGCGTCATAAACCAGCTCACCCTTGAAAAATTTTACTCAGAAATAACCCTTATGGACTGGTTTTTTGTGAACGCAGAGCAAGATTCAGATCGCGCATATAGCACTTTCTCGCGCTATCTCAAAGCATGTTATGATAACAGTTTTCCCATGGTGACGCACACAGTAAAGAAAAAGAAAATTCGTAAACCATGGATCAACACTAGTCTTCACAAAAGAATCAAAACGAAAAACAATGTATCATAAGTTTGTAGAAACACGTGACCTAGAGGTGCTGAAAAAATTCAAAACGTATCGCAATAAGCTAAATGCCGACATACGCAAAGCTAAGAAGATTTATTATGAATGCCTTTTCGTGAAGATTTATAATGATCCTCGTAAACTGTAGAACGAAGTGAATAATCTGGGCCAATTTACCGAAAGTAAAATGCGTATTAATTTAAAAGCCTTCTCCCAAGATATGAGCGACGATGCAGCTATTAAGGCTATGAACGAATACTTTGCCCATTCTGGTGATTATGTGCCTCCTTCAGGACATTGTACGCAAGAAAGAATTACCCGTAGAATGAGAGAGCCTAACACAATCGGTCTAAGTCCAGTAACACCTTCTGAGGTTCACAGCTCGATAATTAGACTACGAAACAATGTAGCAACAGGCGCTGATGAATTAAGCGCAGCGCCTTTGAAGCACGTTGCGGACCTTATATCGGAGCCCTTGGCTCATATTATTAATTGCATGTTAGTTTCTCGTATTTCCCCCTCTGAACTCAAACTTGCGCACGTATGTCCTGTGCACAAAGGCGGTGCTTTGAATGGCATTTGAAATTATCGGCCAATTTCTGTTTTACCAGTGCTATCGAAAGTATTTGAGAGTGCCATAAATTGTAGACTAAGGAACATTCTTTCAAAGTATCAAATACTAAACACTGCTCAGTATGGTTTCCAGAAAGTAAAGTCCACTGAATTAGCCCTATTAAACGTAAGAGAGGTGATACTAAACAATTTTGAAAAAAGACTATATACAGTTGGACTGTTCCTTGACCTGAGGAAGGCTTTCGATAGCATAAAACACGACATTCTAGAAGGAAAATTATTTGACTACGGATTGCGTGGCGCTGCTCTTAAACTAATTATGAATTACTTATTAGATAGAAAACAATACGTTAAACTCGGTAGCTTAGCGTCAGCAGCAACAGAACTTAAGCAAGGCGTTCCAGAAGGTTCTATCTTAGGACCCTTGTTATTTATACTTTATATAGATGATATATGTAATATTCCTTACGCAGAAAAACTAGTCATGTACGCAGATGACACGAATGCCTTTTTCAGTGCTGATACAATAACCGACCTTCAAGTTACTGTATCTAATTATTTAAGACACTTTGAACTGTGGCTCCATGAAAACAAGCTTGACTTAAACGCAAGTAAAACAAAATATGTTATATTTAGGCCTCCTAATAAGCCATGCATTAATCTGAAGTTCTCCTTTCAGGGCACCACGCTGGAATGTGCTAAAACGCAAAAATTCCTAGGAGTATGGTTTGAGGAAAACATGTCGTGGAATACGCATGTGTCAAAAATGGTCTCTGAATTAGGTAAAACTGTAGGTTGCATGTATAAGCTATCAGACCTTGTGCCATTATGGCTTAAAAAGGCTATATACTACGCCCATTTCTATTCTCGGTTATCTTACTGCACCCTAATATGGGCAAAAACGTCTGCTCAGAATCTCAACAAACTAGAGATGTTACAGAAAAAAGTTCTTAGAATATTCGAAAATTTTTATGGGCTTCGTAGCGAACTACGTACTCATCAGCTCTTTATAAATCATGATCTTATTAGAGCACGTGACATTTACGCATATAAATTAATACTTTATACTCAGAAAAACAAACTTCATCGGCATTCAGTTGACAGCTAATGCCGATACACTCTCCGAAATCAACTAAGACCAGTTCCCTTTTCTCGCACACGTTACGGAGCATGCCTTCTACACCCCTAGATACCAACAGTATTGAACAAATTTTTAACTGGTATTGACTTCGAACTGCCTGAACGTAAATTCAAGAAACATGTGCAAAGTATGCTGCTACAGATATAGAAACTGCTCAAATAGCACTAGCTATCTTATGTTATCATGTTTTTTCACGTGTTCTTTTTTTGTATAAAAATTGTTGTTTTTGCCCATGTGCGTACAAGATTTGTGACCCATGTGAAATTGTGTGTTTATTTTGTTCACTAAAAGGAAAAAAAAACTAAGCTTTTATTTTGCCTATGCATGTACAGTCAATTATGTGATATTTTTGTAAAATGCCTGCTGCTCTTGAAGGGTTCTTGAATCTCTGAAGATGTCTCCGACATCTTTTCGCCAAAGGACCTCCGACTTGATGTTGTTGGAAATAAACTTGACTTGACTTGACTTGAATTTAAGCCTACAGGAAATGCTTTTATAGGAATAATTACAAGGCAAACTTGTAGTATAACTTCCAGTAGAAATAGTAATAAAACAACATTCAGTAATTGTACATGGCTATGAACACAAGATGGCAGCAAAATCTTGAACAAAGGGGACTTCAATTATGATAAACCAGACACCTCAAATCTACATGAGTGATAAATGTAAAAATAGCTCGTACAGTAAGAACTCTAAAGATTGGAGAATACCAATATATAAATTACGATAAATTATGATTGCGAAATGAGATGACGAAGTTCTTTAAGTGATGAAGGATAATTGTTTAGTGTATAGTGCTATTGAATTCCGAAAATGGATGGCAAAAATGTGGTAGTGTGCTTGCTGTAGTTAGTGCATCCATGTGGTAGTAAAAAAATGGCAGATACCACGTACAGGGGGAATTAATGATATGCGAAGCAGGAAAAAGAAATGTTTATATGTGGCTTTAAAATCAGCACAACGTTACGAGGTAGAGGTAAATGACGCCCACATGATTTCCATGTCATGACTACCATGTTTGGATGTGTCGTTTACCTTCGTCATCTATCCACGTCACGTGATACCAAATTTAGTAAATGTGGAGCAAGTGAAATCGTCGCGAGCACACTATGAGCGTGGTATGTTGTCATTTTCTTACGTGAGACGCCTGTCAGGATTATCATGTTTGCACCAGTCATATATTTCGTCATTCATGGATGTCACGTAACACCAAATTTGATATATGGGGAGCTAGCGAAACGGCCGCGAGCGCAATATGAAGGGTCCAATATACTCCAATGCAGCGATAACGTGCGCACACGATGGGCACAGCGACGCTATGTTAGCAAAACGCACACACTCTAATAGTCTGACTCCTGGAGCGACCAGAGTCGGTCAGCGCGGCCCGACGGCAACCGGCGCGAAATGCGACATGCTGCGTTTCGCGCCTATGCGTTACCCAGACAACACTGGGCCTCCGCCCCGCCGCGGTGGTCTAGTGGCTAGGGTACTCGGCTGCTCACCCGCAGATCGTGGGATCGAATCGCGGCTGCATTTCCGATGGAGGTTCAAAATGTTATAGGCCTATGTGCTCACATTTGGAAGCGCGTTAAAGAACACCAGGTGGTCAAAATTTCCGGAGCCCTCCACTTCGGCGTCCCTCATACTCATATGGTGCTTTTGGGACGTTAAGCCCCCATATAAATCAAAACACTGCGCCTTCCTCTTTTCGTGAAGAAGGAATGCCGTACGCGCTGCAACGTGCATGCGTCAAAGCAACGGAGCACGGTGTGCGCGTGCGAGTATATGTGTAGGACCGGCGCCTGGTGGGGCAACGCCGCCGTGACGCGACGAAATGATGGCCGGCGAGCACGCGCACAGCGTCACATCTAAATATATTGGCGCCTTGACTGTGGCATGTAGTCATGTTCGCACATGACACGCATCTCATGATTATTATGTTTGCACCAGTCACATAGCTTCGTCGTCCATTGGCGTCACTTAAAACCAAATTTGGCATATGTGAAGCTAGCGAATCTACCGCGAGGGCATCATCAGTGTGGCATTTAGTCATGTTGTTAAATGACACGCATGTCGTGATTACCATGTTTGAATGTGTCATTTACCTATGTCGTCTGTTCGCATCGCGTAATACCAATATTTGTACATGTAAACTAGTGAAACGGCCGCGAGCGCTACATGAGAGTAGCATGTCGTCATATTGTAACATGACACGCATTTCATGTTTCACATGTTTGCACCAGTATCATACCTTCGTCGTCCATTCACGTCTCATAATACCAAATGTGGTATAAGTGAAGCTAGCGAAACGCCCGCCAGCGCACCGTGAGCGTGTCATGTAGTCATGTTGGTACATGACACGCATCTCATGATTATCATGATTGTACTAATCACATACCTTCGTCCTCTATTCACGTACCGTAGTACCAAATTTGGTATATGCGATACTAGCGAAACAGCCACGAGCGCATCATGAGCGTGTTATGTAAATATGTCTTACATGACACGCATATCATGATCCTTGTGTTGGGGTCTGTCTCTTGTGTTCACCATGCAGACATGTCATACCATACTGTTTTTGGAACATATCATGGGAATAAAACCACCGCTTGAGCAGCCAGACCATGACATGTAAATGATGACATGTATGACATACATGTCATGATTTTTATGTCTTGACTAATCAAACGTGTTCTTCATACAGTCATGTCATGCCATACCAAATTTGGTATCGATCGACCATTATCGATATCGACCATTATCGATATCGATAATGGTCGATCGATATCGATATCGATTATCGATATCGACCATTATCGAAGCAGTCAGGAGAGCTAAATGTCGTAGGCGGATAGATAGATAGATAGATAGATAGATAGATAGATAGACAGACAGACAGACAGACAGACAGACAGACAGACAGACAGACAGACAGACAGACAGACAGACAGACAGATAGATAGACAGATAGATAGATAGATAGATAGATAGATAGATAGATAGATAGATAGATAGATAGATAGATAGATAGATAGATAGATAGATAGATAGATAGATAGATAGATAGATAGATAGATAGATAGATAGATAGATAGATAGATAGATAGATAGATAGATAGATAGATAGATAGATAGATAGATAGATAGATAGATATGCTCGAAGTCACCGAACTTCGCTAAGAAATGCTTCGCTAAGAAAAAAAGAATTTAAAACCGTTGTTGAAGGCGAACCTGGTGGGATTAGCGTGGATTTTTGCAAGACTGTTATGGCACCATTAAGACACCCAATTATTAGTTTATATTTGTCGTGTGGATGTCGATTCATGCGAAAGAGGAGCAGAGAAGTTTCCTGGGAGCTAGCGACGTTTATTGCCACATGTTCATCGTTTTTGGCCCGGTCCAGATAAGCCCCGCGCACGGTGTGGCACATGCTTTTTATTCGTTTCATGCGCGTGCGCATTATCGGCTTTATAAAATGCGGTACTTAGCCGTGCACCACATCCCTCCCCTTTTATATTGGCTACACTCTAACGAGCTAAACTCCAGCTTGATATCTCTCAGGTAATTGACGGTCTCTCAACGGGTAGCGTCCCACACCCGCCGTCTGAATGTCTTGCTAAACGTCAGGACTACTGGAAGTAGTCGCGCAGGATGTGCCTGGGTCGACGCTCAGCTGAACCACCAGGAACTCAAATCCCTCCTGGTCCGATGCCTTGCCGTCTGGGTCTGTGGTCCACCCAAGCATCTGCTCCTTGTGACGACACCAGGTGAAACTGCCCCTGTGAGTGCTAACACGAACGGTGAAAGACAAAGGGTCTGACTGCCCCACCACAACGCCAGGGATCCATTTGGGTCTGCCACGATAATTGCGAGTCATCAGTCGGTGACCGACTGCTATGTCATGATCACGACGTGGGCGAGCCATAGTTTGCTTGAGCCGATTATATTGTTACGGGGAATAAAGTATGCACTGGCGAGCAAATGCGTACTGGCAAATAAACTGGCGAGCTAATGCGTACAACGCTGCTGCAGTCCAAGCACGTTCACGTTCAGCACTTCGTCGTCGTCATCCTCAGGCATCTTCTTAGCCCGTGCATTACCCGCCGGCGCCAGAAGCACCATCCCGGAGCGATCAATTCTCGAGGCGTGAGTAGTATGGTTTAAGCCGTGAGACGTGCACTATATCGGTCGGGACTGAAGCTGGTACTGACGTGGTATGGAGTGGAGCTATCTCATAGGTCACGCTGGTGACATTGCGTATGACGCGGTAGGGGCCAACGTAACGGGACATTAGTTTTTCGCAGAGACCAACACGAAGTGATGGTAACCACAGCAAGACGAGTGACCCCGGAGAGTTCTGTACGTCGCGGTGCCGGCGATCGTAAGCACTCTTTTGGTTAAGCTGCGAAGCACATAAACGATCCCGGGCGACTTGGCGGGCGATGTCAGCTAGGGCCAGGGCATCACGAGCATAAGCAGTTGATGAGAGGGCGTCAGATTGGAGCATGGTGTCCATGGGCAAAGGCGGGTCATAACCAAACAGTAGGTAAAAAGGAGAAAATCCAGCTGTATCATGACGTGAACTGTTGTATGCCAAGATAACGAAAGGTAAGTGGATGTCCCAACCTTTGGGATCCTTGGAGACGTACTTGGCTAACATCGTCGTCAAGGTACGGTTGAGAGATTCCGTGAAGCCGTTGGTTTGCGGATGGTACGCTGTAGTGAACTTGTGGTGGGTAGAGCAGGATCGCAGGAGCTCGTCGACTACTATAGATAGAAAACAGCTGCCGTGGTTGGTGATCAACTGACGAGGAGCACCATGACGCAGAATGATGTCATGAAGAAGGAAATTGGCTACATCAGTAGCGCAGCTGGTGGGGAGGGCGCGTGTAACGGCATACCGCGTTGCGTAGTCGGTAGCAATAGCAGTCCACTTAATACCGGTGGCCGACACGGGAAAAGGTCCTAGAAGATCGAGGCCGACTCGGAAAATGGCTCATCTGGTACTTCGATGGGCTGGAGGGTACCAGCAGGTCTCAGAGCAGATGTCTTGCGGCGCTGGCAGAGGTCGCATGCCGCAACGTACTGTCACACAGAACGGTAGAGTCCAGGCCAAAAGAATCGGCGGCGAATGCGGTCATACGTGCGTGACACCCCTAGGTGTCCAGCGGAGGGGGCATCATGCAGCTGGGCCAAAATGTCTGAGCGAAGATGCACAGGAACAACGAGTAAAAGCTCAGCACCATCAGGGCGGGCATTGTAGCGGTGCAAGATGTCGTTGTGAAGAACGAACAGTTGTAAGGAGTGGTCAAGGTGGGGAGAGTGCAGACCATTGGTAATTGCACGCAAAGAGGGGTCGCGGCGTTGTTCAGCAGCTATGTCGGTGAAGTTGGTAATTGAAAGAACGAGGGCCTCTTGCTCATCTTTCTTCGTGTCAGGGGGATCGACTGGGTAACGGGACAAGCTGTCGGCATCCTTGTGAAGTTTTCCCGATTTATAGGATACGGAAAAAGTGAACTCTTGTAAGCGCAGCGCCCATCGACCAAGGCGTCCCGTAGGCTCCTTGAGTGAGGAGAGCCAGCAAAGCGCATGGTGGTTCGTAATAACTGAGAATGGTCGGCCATACAGGTACGGTCGGAATTTCGCAATGGCCCAGACGAGAGCTAAGCACTCACGTTCTGTGATGGAATAATTTTGTTCCGAGCGCGACAACAGTCGGCTTGCATACGCGACGACGCGGTGCATTCCTTGTTGCTGCTGCGCGAGCACTGCGCCTATGCCGTGGCCACTGGCGTCAGTACGAAGCTCCGTGGCGGCAGATGGGTCGAAGTGTGCTAGGACTGGTGGATTGGTGAGAATTTCAACGAGCGACGAGAAGGCGTTTGCTTGCTGTTGGCCCCAGGTGAATGCGACATCCGTTTTGAGGAGGCTGGTTAGAGGACGGGCTACTTAAGCAAACTTCTCGACAAAACGACGGAAATAGGAGCACAGTCCCAGAAAGCTTCGGACGTCCATGGCTGAGCGGGTATGGGGAAGTCGCGAACTGCTCGGACTTTTGCAGGGTCTGGTTCAACGCCCGCAGCTTTAACAAGATGGCCGATTACGCAGATTTGGCGTTGCCCAAAGCGGCATTTGGACGAGTTAAGTTGCAAGTTGGCACGTCGAAAAACATCAAGCACTGTGAACAGACGGTTAAGATGGTCGTCGAAAGTGATCGAAAAAACAATAACGTCGTCAAGATAGCAGAGGCAGATGGTCCACTTCATGCCTCGTAGGAGAGAGTCCATCATGCGCTCAAATGTCGCGGGGGCATTGCATAATCCAAAAGGCATCATCTTGAACTGATAAAGTCCATCGGGAGTCACGAAGGCCGTCTTCTCTCTGTCTTTGGCGTCTACAGCGATCTGCCAGTAGCCTGAGCGAAGGTCTATTGAAGAGAAATATTTGGCACCATGCAAGCAATCGAGTGCATCGTCTATGCGCGGCAGGGGATAGACATCTTTCTTGGTAATATGGTTGAGATGGCGGTAATCAACACAGGATCTCCAGCTACTGTCCTTCTTTTTAACAAGTACAACGGGTGAGGACCAGGGACTAGATGAGGGTTCGATTATGCCCTTATGAAGCATTTTATCGACTTCTCCCTGTATAATAGCACGCTCCGGGGCTGACACACGGTAGGGTCGTCGGCGAATGGGTCGAGCGTCACCGGTGTCGATGCGATGGGTTACCACGGATGTCTGGCCCAAATTACGGTAGCCGAAGTCAAAGATGTCCTGATAAGAAGCAAGCACACGGCAGAAAGCAGAGACTTGTTCAGAGGTGAGCTTGTCAGATAGCATTGGCTTGAAAATGTCGGAACAGGAACGTGATGAGAACGACGTTGATGAAAAATTGGGTGGCGAACCGGTGGTTAGAGCGGAAACTGTGTGGTCGACCAGTGGTGTAAGGTGCGCAAGTCACATACCGCGAGGAATAACTTGCGCTGAGAGGCCGAAATTGAGGAAGGGAAATGAAGTTTGGTTGTCCTTAACGGTAACCACCATGTTGGGGAGTGCAACATTGCGTGTCATGGCGATGTCAGAAATTGGGGCAGCAACATAATCACCATCGGGTACTGCAGAATATGGCGAGAGTTGGACTTGGACTGCGGCTTGCGGCGGAAGTCTCAGGAAATCGATAGAGCGTAGACGAGGTGGGCTGGTAGAAACGGTCTCCGAAAAGGATGGTAGTTTGAGCCGAAGAAGACCTTTGGAACAGTCTATTAGCACAGCGTGTGAAGTCAGAAAGCCGAGTCCAAAGATGAGGTCATGAGGGAAATTTTCCAGTACAGCCAACAGAACTGAAGTTTGATGCTCAGAAATTGTTAATCACTTAGTGCACAATCCAAGCACAGCAGGAGTACTCTCATCCACTGTACGAACGGTAGGTGCAATCGCAGGCATCAGAACTTTTTGGAGGCGGCGGCGGAGGTCTGAGCTCATCACAGATATTTGTGCACCGCTATCAATAAGAGCAGTTATATGTAAACCATCAACGAGAAGTGTAAGAAGGTTGCATCGCTGGTCGGGAGTAATCAGAAGATTTGCAGTCCGAGTCGTGTATGCAGCGTCACCTCCGGGGGCTGCACCGGCTAGTTTTCCGAGCGACGGTCGTAGGGAGACCGAGAACGGCGGGGTCGGGGCGAGCGGGACTGACGACGCACGGGCGATGGCAAGCGGCTCGTCCGACGTTCTGGATTATGCTCTGCACCTGTCTCAGCACGGTAGGACGGGGCATAAGTTGCACGTTCAGAGCGAGGCCGCCAAATATAGAAGCTCGGTCGAGGTGATGAGGTCCAACGGCTGCGGCAATGGCGAGCGATATGTCCTATCTGATGGCACGTGAAACATATGGGCCGATCATCATGAGTGCGCCATTCAGCTGGGTTTCGTCGTGGCGCGAACGTGCGGTTCGGAGTGGCAGCCGCAACGACTGGAGCCGAGCTGGAAGTAGCAGGGGTATTTTGATGAGGTGACGAAATGCCCATATTTGCGATCTCTTGGCGAACCACGGCCTGTATCATTGAAACAGCATCGAGGTTGTGTCCTGGCGCGCTGACGCTAGACATAGCGGGAGCCATAGCCTCGAGTTCCCGACGGACTATTCTGGTGATGTTTTCTGGCGCTGGTGGTGGGTGTAGTGTGGGCAAATCTTCGCAAGAGGACGTAGCCGCCGTGTTGGGAAGGCGGTCAAATCGGTGAACTATGCGCTTATTTTTTGCCTGTTCGAAGCGACGACATGCTTCGATGACCGACTCCACCGTCGAGCAGTCCTTGCACAGGAGAAAATTGAAGGCGTCATCCGCAATTCCTTTCAGGATGTGTCCGACTTTGTCCTCGTCGAGCATGTTCTTGTCGACCTTGCGGCACAAAGCCAACACGTCCTGGATGTGCGCGATGTACGGCTCTGTGGACGTCTGGGCACGAGTCGCAAGCTCTTTCTTTGCGGCCACTTGACGTCCGATGGGTTTCCCAAATAGATAGCGCAATTTCTGCTTACAGACGTCTCAGCTAGTCAACTCTTCTTGATGCGTCTCGTACCAGAGTTTTGCCGTGCCATGCAAGTAGAAGATGATGTTTGCCAACATAAGCGTCGGATCCCAATGGTTTCTGCTGCTGACGCGCTCATATTGAACCAGCCAGTCATCGACGTCTATGCCACTTGTGCTGTTGAATGGGCCTGGGTCACGAGGTTGCACCACAACGATCGGCTGCGGGGCTGACGGATCTTGTTGACATTGAGTAGCCTGGTCAGTCATCGTGGTAGCTGCAATGCGCCGTCCGCTGCGAAGATCCAGCTCGTTGGGCTGTATAGCGAGTGGTACCCCGCACCTTCCACCAATGATGTTACGGGGAATAAAGTATACACTGGCGAGCAAATGCGTACTGGCGAATATACTGGCGAGCTAATGCGTACAACGCTGCTGCAGTCCGAGCACGTTCACGTTCAGCACTTTGTCGTCGTCATCCTCAGGCATCTACTTAGCCCGTGACAATATGCAACCCTTCCTCCCACCTCTGGCGTGACAACGTCGAGTCTACTTCGCAGCCGACGATGTAGCAATAAGTTTGCTGGTGGCTCCTTAGTTGTCGCATAAGACGTGTTGCGGTAAGCAAGCAAAAACTTTTGTAGTCTCTGATGCAACGTGTCCTTTCCAGTAGGTTTACGAAGAGCATTTTTAAGTGTCTGAAGAAAACGCTCTGCAAGCCCATTTGAGCTGGGATGATACGGTGCTGTAAATACGTGACGACAGCCCATTTCTTTGACAAAAAGCTTGAACTCTTTCGAGATGAACTGCAGGCCGTTATCAGTGGCAATTGTTTCAGGGAAACCAAACCACGCGAACAGTTCTCTGAATCTGTCAACGGTAACGTCTGCTGCATTCTAGCGCATAACTAACACTTCTGGCCACTTGGAGTGCGCGTCCACGACTACAAGAAACATCGAGTGCAAGAAGGCGCCAGCAAAATCTACACGTGCGCGCTGCCACGGCGCTGTTTGCCATGAGCAAGGGTGAAGGGGTGCTTTGCACGGTGTGTCGCGTTGTTTTTGACAACTTACGCAACCCTTGACACGATCGATGCTCGAGGTCCGCCTCGATGGACAGCCACCACACGTGCCAGTTACTTGCTGCGCACGATGCCTGGGTGCCCTTTGTGCAGTTTGTCCAGCAGCAACCTGCGCAACTTTGCCGGCACGATCACTCGCATCCCGAACATGATGCAGCATTGGTGAACTGCGAGCTTGTTGTGTCTGTCAAAAAAAGGCTTCAAATCCTTTTCAGTCACATATGATGGACACCCCGAAACATCGAAATCCATCACTTTACAAAGCAAAGGGTCCCGAGCTGTTGTTCGCGCAATGTCTGAGCTCGAAACTGGCATCGATTGCAACCGCAATGAATAGAAGGTTCCCTCTCGTTCTTTTTTTTCATCTTCCACAACTGATCGCGGGAGGTGCGAGCATAAATTGGCTTCAGCATTCTCGCTTGGAAGCCTGAAGATGAGAGAATACCAATATGCTGAGAATGTAACAGCCCAGTGCTGCAAACGTTCTGCCACGATGGTAGGAATGCCGGCTTTCGGGCCCAAGATTGTCTGAAGTGGTTTATGGTCGGTCACTAATCAGAACGAACGACCATAAACGTAGAAATGGAACTTCCTTACGCCAAATATTATTGCAAGGGCTTCTTTCTCAAACTGTAAGTATTATTTCGGCATCGGTCAATGTCCGCAATGCGAAAGCGATTGGCTTCGTGATGACATTATCCAAAACATGAGAAAGAACCGCGCCTAAACAATATTGTGATGCATCACATCATAGCTGCAACGGGTTTGCAGAAGTCATAGTGCGCCAAAATGGACGGAGAAGCTAGCAAGCTCTTAATCTTTGTGAACGCTTCCTGGCAGCGCTTATCCCACCACCACAGGGCGTTTTTACGCAGCAACATGAAAAATGGTTGCGCTACCGTTGTTAGGTTAGGAAGGAACTTGCCGTAGAAATAGGCAATTCCCAGGAACGACTGCAGCTGCTGCCTGTCCTTAGAGGCTGGCGCCTTAAGGAGTGCGTCAAGCTTCTCTTTTGTTGCCGAGATGCCTTGGACGAATTATTTGTGACCAAGGTAGCGTCGTTCCTGCTGAGAAAACGAACATTTCTCCTTGACGTAGACGCCTCCTTCAAGAAGTCGTTTTAACACAGCTTCTATATTCATGAAATGTTGTTCCCTGTCCTTACCAGTCACCAAGATGTCGTCCAGGTAGCAGCAAACCCCGCGTAAACCCTTCAGCATGGCATCTATTATTCTTTGTAAATAATTGATTTGTGAAGTTTAATGTCCCAAAACCACCATATGATTAGGAGAGACGCCGTAGTGGAGGGCTCCGGAAATTTAGTATTCTTTCTAAAATGCCGGATGAGGATGAATTTCCAAACGCGAGTCAATGAGTAGCAATCATTCCTTTCTGTGTAATTAAATAGAGGTATTGTTTCGACGACTTTGACATAACCGCTTGCTGATAGGCCCGATTGAGATCAACCTTTCACAAATGCTTACCTCCCGACAAAGCTGCGAACAGGTCTTCCACCTTCGGCAATGGGTAGCGGTCGATCAAGGCACGGATTTACGGCCGTCTTGTAGTCACCGCAAATCATCATGCAGCCGTCTTGCCTGATTAACGGTACTGCCGGCATACCATATTCCGATGTCGTAACCGGCGATATAATCTTTAGTTTCTCAATGTTAGCCAACTCAGCGTCAAAGGTTTTTTGCAATGCAAATGGAACATCCCTCACCTTCAAGAATCCGGGCTTCATATGAGGTTTAAGAAAAAGTTCAGCACGCTCTTCCGTTATTGGGTCTAACTCGTCTTTAAAAAGAGATTGGTACTTCGCCGACAATGCGTCGAGCCTCTTTATTACGCTGATATGGGTTGTGTCTGACCTTGAAATGCTATTCAGCTTGCCGATTTTCGCCCAGTCCAGTTGGACGGCGTATAGCCACTCCCGGCCCAGTTGAGGTGGTGCTTCTGGTCCACGACGTGGAGCGGAAGACGCGCCGAATGTTCGCCGTGCTGCACGTTGACCGAGGGCACCCCCTGTGGTAGTACCAGTGTTCCTGTGTAGGTACGAAGCTTTACTGAAGTGGGCTCCAGGACGGCTAAGGGAAAGAGCTGACGGAACTGAGTCGTTGAGATGACGGAAATAGCCGCGCCCATGTCCAGCTCCTTGTTCACCAAGACGCCTTCGATAGTCAACTGTACGGTGACTGGGTTGAGCTTAGCCGTGGACACGCCGTTTAGACTAAGAGTCGAAGCTTTCCGCGACACAAGCGTCAGCATCTTGACATTCCTTTTCTCTGGCTTTTTCTTAGACAAACTCTTACGAACACTTCGGCACGCTCTCCAGATATGCCCTTTTTTGTCGCAGTTGAAACAGGTTGCGGCGAACCGCAACGAAAACAACTTTTACTTGTTTTCTGGGATTCAGCTTGCACCTTGTGCACATCGCCGACTGCGCAGTCACCGCCGCGTGATTCGGCGGCACTCTTATATCCGCTTCCACGGCCAGAGCCCACTCCACCACTTTCTGGAACGTTAGCTTACTGTCTTCCGTGAAAAGCACTCGCTGAATGTCTTCTCGTAGCAGGCCACACGAAGTGGTCCCGAAGGTACTAGTCCAGTGCACTTCCAAACTCGCACGTCGTGACAGTTTACGAAGCTTGGCGACAAACTCAGACAAGGACTCTTCTTCCTTTTGACACCTAGCGGTGAAACTTGGCCCGCTCTCCAATAACGGGTGGCTTTGGGGACAGGTGGTCCCTCAAAACTTTCTTTACGAAACTCTTTGTAGAAGGCAGTTCTGGAGCTGTTAATAACTTCAACAGCCCGTAAGTCTTGGGGCCGATGATACTCAAAAACGCATGCACCTTGTCGCTGTAGGGTACACGCTGACAATCACGAACGACGTAAGGCGCTCTTCGTACGATGCCCAGTCGCTGGCAGACTCGCCGAAAAGTTCCAGCTGTCCTCGTCTCCCGGCGAAGTGCGTCCCCGCTGCCTAGGCCTCAGTCATAATGAAAGTCACCAGCTCTTCACAGTGCAAAAAGACGCTCTTCTTCACTAAGCCTAATTTGGAAACATTTGCCTTCCATATTGAATAATTACGACTTCAAAATTCTATCCTCGTCGCCAGTAGTCATGTGGGCGTCGGTTCAAGAGAAAGAGGAGCAGACAAGTTTCCTGGGAGTGAGCGACGTTTATTACCACATGTTCATCGTTACGTGGCCTGGTCTAGATAAGCCCCGGGCACGGTGCGGCCCATGCTTCTTATTCGTTTCATGTGCATGCGCATTATCGGCTTGATCAAATGCAGTGCTCGGCCGGACACCACAATATTTGAATAAAAACACACTGCTAGTACACTATGTTGCTGAAAAAGTAGGGGCACTGCTGGTGAATAAAGTACTGAATGCTAGAATGCGAACGGCTTAGTTTTGGGGACGTTGAAGTGGGGAGATATGAGATGGATGCAGTACGTAATGTGTCTCCGCCCATGACGTGATGCAGTACATAATATATCTATGGATAAAGGCGTAGTATAAGCAAAGCTGAAAAATGGTCGTGCTTTAAATGTTGTTCTGATACCAGGACCTATCCTCTGCCTTATAAGTGAAATTTGATGACGGACTTAAGATGAGCATCTAGGACTACTGCCAAGAATGCGAACTTAGTGGTAGGAAGATGTTTGCGGCCGTTGATAGTAATAGCTGGGGTAGGTGAAAAAGCGTTATGGCTAGAATGGTAGACAATAGACTGTTTTATTTGTGTTCATTGGTAAATCATTATCTGTGCAGTTATAAGACCTTTTACATCCCATTGTTAATCCGAAAAATGGGGACCACAAGCAGGCCGTTGTGAGCACCACGTCGTTGGTTCATTTCGACATTTGTTTTTAAACCTTCACTCTTACACCATGCTAGACATCTAGGGTTGCAAGCTGCTCTAAGGATCAATAGGCTTTGTCACATAGTCTTCATTAACAGTGGCACTTGTATACTGCTCCGCTTTACCAAATGAATTCACAATAAAACAAAAAAGATAGCTGTTAATATTACGTTTCATAATTTTGCAGTTGTACGTCTGCTCAACTGCAAAAAATGAAATTTCTACTTTCTGCATTTATAGATGTAAGCATATGTTAGAGAGACATAAAACCTCATATATTCATGTGGTCATAATGTTGAAGACTGCAGTAGTCGGTGGTATTGAGACCAAGCTTTTTTTATTTCTGCGAACCTTTGCCTGAGGAACGGACAGTCAAACTACAAGCAATACATAGTCTGCCCTGACAGCGGGAAACAGTAGGCTGGCCATCAATAATCTGACAAGCAGTACAATGCATCTGCTTTTATACTAGTGTTATTGACAATTCCTGTGTTATTGCGGGTGGCTTCGTAAGCTCTAACTTATTCGCATCCTGTCCACAAACTTAGCAGTGTGATCTCAAGTTATCGCGGAGCTTCTAAAACACTGCGGCGCCGCTGGCGCCGAGTGTTGCTTACAGTCTTTATGGGTGAAACACGACTTTATTGCAATAAAACAGACGTGTAAATATGCATGTTCTAAGTTTTCAGGCTTGTCATTTGTGCGCTAAATTGATCCTAGGTAAAAAGGTATTTTCATCCCTAAAGTCATAAAGACATCTGATTGTCGTGTTCTGGGCTGCATGTGTCATTGCCGTGAAAAATATATGTAGCAATTTATATATCTGTAGTAACAATATGTGTGAAATCCACAAACCCAAAGTGTTTGCAATGAAAAAGTTTTTTTTCATTTTCAACTCATTTTGTGACATCCCTTACTAATGATTTCATATCCATCATTCTCTAGCAAGAATAATAAACATATTGCAATCTCTTTTCTCTTCGATCATTTCAGGAAGACATTTAAATGCAGAAGTGAGACTTGGCATCTATAGTTATTTTTTTCGCGACAAAGCACCCAAAGTACGTCGGCATGTGACTCAACTTGAGCCACAAAACAGATGCTTCCAAAGCTTCTCATAAAAAACATATCATCGCTATAAACTGTTATAATTTAACCAGACTGCCATTCGTTATTAAGGCAAGAATTGCCTCAATGTATCGGCACTCACTGCATTTTTGTCAGGCATGTTCTAAATGATAAAAGGTACTTTTATGGTAATTTGCTGTGTTAATTTCGTTCCTATCTCAGCAGAGTAAAATTGAGCTGTCTGATCTTCTGTTTTTATATTTATTGCACAAATAATTCAATAATTAACAAGCGCCTATGAACAGGCTCATGCTTCGTTTACTTATGTAAGCTGAGAGTAAAAAAAGGTAAGGAATAAACTGAACCTTCTTGCTAATGGACGACAAGATTCAGAGCAAATTTCACCAAATACACTTATGCTACTTCCCATTTCATGTCACCAATTGGCGTCACGTGTAGCCAGGCACGTTACCTTTTTTTTTCATTTACGTAACTTGAGGCATGTGCAAAAGTGCGTTCAATAACGAATGGGATACAGCACATAAAATCACTCGTGATGTTTACAGGTGCGCAGTCACATTGAGGCAAAAAGACGGTGGGTCACTGGTGATGAGAAGATTACCAGAGGTGTGCAGATATTTAAATAACGGACCAAATAGCATTTCCTCATCGAATTGAATGGTACATATACGTAATACTGAATATTTTAAAAGTTATCGGCTTCTGTGGGACAACCCTGAAGCAGCAAAACATGGGGTCAGCTGAAGGTTTTTCTTTTTGTAACCTCTGAATTGCTACAAGTGCAGCCCTAGTATCGGCAACACTATTAATGCTATAAACATTACCAGATAAAGCATTTTCACTGGAAAGTGCACTTTCACTCTGTTTTTGCCATGGCGGAGTTGCATCGCAATCCTCGTTTCCTGTCTTCATTATTGAAGTTAGGGACTGTGGTTACATTCAGCTTCACGAATGAAAACACATGCAAGTCTTTTCTTTACGTAAATAGCTCATACAGATACAGCTTTCAACACTTGATTTTTATATGCTCTCTATGCCAGGGCATACGTTGTGATAATTTTGGCTGTTCCAATAAATATTTTGCTCAATAAATGGTGTACGGTTCAAAATTATTTAGATTTAATACCGCAATATTACTTAAAAGCCGGCAACAGAGTTTCAACTTGAACAATGTAGTTGCTGCGGTATTTTGACATACAGTTCAAAAGTTTTTTGAAGGCTCTGGTCACTGCTGTATGCAAGCTAAACACAGCTATTATATATGTAGTATTATTTAGTGACACTTCGTGAATACTTATTTAAAATAAACTGTTGTGTATTTTTAGGATTACTTAAAAAAATCTTGCCCTACTATTTGAAAACTATCAGAAAAGTACAAGGTCCGTTTAAGTGTTCGATTTGGTTATACCACTATTGGATTCGTATTGAATTTGCTTCTGAAATTTACAACTCCCTAACCCATTGCTTGCGCGCATTTTGTACTATGACAGTGCTCATGCTGCTAACGCTTCACCGTTTCACAGGCATGCAACGCGGTAAAGTGAACAAAAAAACGCCGGCTGGAGTTTTTTATGTGCACGACATACAGTAGATTTCGAATTGTATTTGGCCTAGAGGGAATATTCTGTCACCCGCGTCATTCTCAACTAATAATAGCGCGGCCTCTCGCCCCTTATGTGAACAAAATTGCTTGGCGTGTTTATAGAGTGACACTACGAAGACAATCGTTTGCAAGTCTATCGAGGTGCTCCTACAAATATTCGTGTTTCTCATTTCGCATCGCTATCATAATCAGTAGCGGTGGCATTCACTACGAGTAGCCTCAGATATGCCAAAGTGAGTGCAGATAAAGTGACGTGCGCGACGTAGGCACTCAAGGGCTCCAACACCCGCTCTTTGAGCTGCAACAAAGGCTTACTGAATTACAATTATTGTTATATAGTCCACACATGAACTCTTTACATCGTCAGCTTTCATTTTTTTCTGCATATCTGAGCTGACTTTGATGCTTTCAGCGATCGTTGCAAACGAAGCGGCGAGTCTTTCGGCAGTGTCGACACAGGCATACGCACGCCGTTTCTGTAGCACATTGATGGCACTAACCATTTGATAGCGCCGTCTTCGCATTCATCGTAGGCGGTTTCCCAGTACGCGTGCGAGCGTCAACTTTGCTCTCGCCTTCGCCGCAGTGTCTGCGTAAGTTGGGCCCGCGCCCGACACACGAGCCTTGCAGCATGAACTGTAGCATCGTCGTGGGCGCAGCCATGTTTGCTGACGAAATTACGCACTAACCAATGAACTCGCAGCTTCCAGGAGCCTCGCGAGACCGCCTGGCGCAGTGCATTGCCGGGGGGGGGGGGGGGGGGGGTCTATCCGTTCCCCTTTGTAAACTCGCGGCCAGGCAACTGCGGCGGTGATACCTCAAACACGGTGATGTTGCTTTACGTATAAGTCCTGAACGCTGCGCGTGTAATAACTTCTCCACTGCACTTTTATGTCAGAACGTGAGTGACTAAGTGGTGCCTGTATTACTCCGTGATTTTGCCGTACCCGCCATGGCATGATGTGGTGCAGGCTGTGGTGATGTGGTGATGTGGTGATGCGGTGCAGTGGTGTGTGCGCGCTTGCTGATCCAATGTTCGCGAGTTGGAATCCTCATGTGTTTTTTGTGAATTTTCTGAGGTTTATATCTGATTGCATTGTGTGAGTATAGCTTGATTGATTTGTGGGGTTTAACGTTCCAAAACCACCATATGATTATAAGAGACGCCGTAGTGAAGGACTCCGGAAATTTTGACCACCTGGAGTTCTTTAACGTGCACCCAGTGCGAGTATAGCTTGCGTGTGTGATTAAGATTGAACCTAAACCTCCCTAACCCTGGCTGGAGCCCTAAAACGTGTCCGAAAAATTTCTATTTGTTCGCTTGATACATTGCCTATAGCCTATAGCTAGGACAAGCAGTACCTGGGACAAACCTTATGTGGGAGACCTCTCCAGTCGGCATTTTGGCTAGCCGGGACGTGAGACGAAAATTCTCCGGCCTGTTTCAGTCCCGCCTTTGTGATGGGCCGCTGAGCAGCGATGCCTCCTGCGGTGTGGGCCACCTATGTGCCCTACATGCCACGGGACGGCTACGGACGGTGCCGCCTACAGGTTTTGCCGGGTTAGTTTTTTCGTCTCGCTTACAAGCTATAGGCTGGTACTTTAAGCAGGACTTGGTTAGGAGTGTAGTTTAAGTAATATAGTATTGCCTCAACTGCATAGCGTAAACCAAAAAAAAAAGTTCGCCTTTATTCCTATAATCGATTGTCATCTCTTCAAAATGACTGGGAAAATCTCATAGCACATGCCCCGTCAGGAGTTTTCACGTGCAGTCTCTTTCTTGCAAACTTCGCAGATTTCCTGAAAATGCGAGAAAGACAGTTCAAAAACTTTTCTCAATATTTTCATTTTCTATGCGCAAGAGCATCACTGAATTGGAAAATGAAACAATACATTGACATGTAATATTCCTCTTTCGCTTATGACTGCTGACATGCAGAATTAAGACACAAATTCTATTTGTATGCTTTACTAAACGAAAGTGCACAATTTTTGTCTTTCGAAGCCCACCAATTGTGATAAAATACACAATCAGAACACATTTATTTAAACGCATTGGTGATCATTGATATAACATGAGTGAACAACATATTTCTTTGTTTCGTCCAGTGCATTTAATCATTTTGCACGCATATTTTATTAGCGCTACCTTCAAGTTTTCGCTAATGGGTAACATCTCGCCTTTCGCTCTCAAAATATTCAATAAAATCAAAAATACCAGGTGAGTAAGTTCAAAAATACTAATATATTAAGGCCTTTTCGAAATATATACTTGCGTGTGTGCTTTGGATGCACCTTTAGCACGTTTTCAGGGTGTGGCCTGTACTGTACAAGACCTGAACATTGGTTCGCTGCCTAAAGAAATTTATACGTATGCGGATGAAGGATAATAGCAAAGAGAAGAGCCAGACCTCTTGGAATTAAGAAGATGCGTGAGCTGTCCACAAAGCATGAATGGCTATCGGCAAAGCATGCCTGTTGGAGGCTACGTATGCTAGCCACACTCCTGCTAATGGCATGATCCCGAAGGTATTTATGCCAACCAGTCACGCCACGCTACATCACACTCTGCACTGTATTATATTGTCACGACGTCAAAACAGAGGTCTTGCCGTAGAGACTGAGACACCAGAAGCAGGTCGATCTTTTTAATTAGAACGCGCAAGCGAGTTCTTCTTCTTCGTCCATTTCGTAGTCCTTCGTGGCACATGCACAACTGTCATCGTCTTTCTTGGGCAAGCACGTGACATTTGCCTCCTTCCGAAAAAAGCATCGTCCCGATGCGCAACTTAGGTGCTCTACCAGGCGTATGAAGTGGTCGTACGAAAACGATAACCGGGAGCCAATTAACTCAATAAATATGGTTTCATACGCACGACGTGCACGACTTCGGGCAAACGCTTTTGGCGCTTAGAACTACAATTAGTGTCGGGAACAACTTCGTAGTTCACGTCGTTCAAGCGTCGCGTGACGCTGTATGGACCAAAGTACCGTCTTAGCAGTTTCTCAGACAGTCCACGTCGGCGTATCGGAATCCAGACCCACACTTTGTCGCCTGCTGAGTAGCTAACAAACTTGTGTCGGTTGTCGTAGCGTTGTGCATCTTGATGCTGTTGATGACAGATGCGCACTCGCGCGAGCTGTCTGGCTTCTTCGGCACGCTGAGTGAATTCTTCGGCGTCTACATGGATGTCGTCACACTCATGCGGCAACATGGCGTCCAATGTTGTCGTGACTTCGCGACCATAGATCAGACTGAACGGTGTCATTCCAGTGGTTTCTTGTCGAGCGGTGTTATAAGCAAAGGTCACGTACGGCAATATCTGATCCCAGTTTTTATGTTCTGTGTCAACGTACATACTGATCATGTCTGTGAGGGTCCTATTGAGGCGCTCCGTCAGTCCGTTTGTCTGCGGATGGTATGCAGTTGTTCTCCGGTGAGCTGTACCGCTGAGTCTGAGAACCGACTCTAAAAGCTCTGCGGTGAAGGCAGGTCCTCTGTCTGTGATCACTGTTGTCGGAACGCCATGCCGAAGGACGATGTTTTTGATGAAAAACTGAGCGGCTTCTGCTGCTGTGCCACGCTGCATAGCTTTAGTCTCCGCATAACGGGACAGGTAATCAGTGACCACAATAATCCATCTGTTCCCTGTTGTGGAAGTTGGAAAGGGACCCAGGAAATCCATTCCAATCTGGGTGAACGGCTTTTCTGGTGCTTCGACTGGATGTAAAAGACCGGCTGGCTTGCTGGGAGGCGCTTTGCGTCTTTGGCAGTCGGTGCACGTTCGCACGTGATGGTTAACAGCAGCAGGTAACTTTGGCCAGTAGTACTTGCATCGTAGTCGGCACAATGTTCGGGTGTAGCCTAGATGACCAGAAGTTGCTTCATCATGGCACGCTTCCATAATTTCTTTTCGAAGAGAAGCAGGCACGACGAGCAAGTGCGGGTTACCAGTTGGTGAGAAGTTTTTCTTATAGAGAACATCGTTTCGCAAGCAAAAAGATGGCAGTCCTCTAGCAAATAACCGTGGCACGTCTTTACGTCGTCCTTCTAAATATTCAATGAGTGGTAACAGCTCAGGGTCACTGCGCTGCTCTCGTGCAATAGTGGCTGTGTTGACAACTCCCAAGAATGCCGCGTCGATGTTTTTGTCATCAGGAGCGACAGTTTCCACTGGCGACAGTGAGAGACAGTCGGCGTCGGTGTGCCTCTCCCAGATTTGTAGACGATGGCCATGTCAAACTCTTGAAGTCTTAGGCTCCAGCGCGCCAAACGACCAGATGCATCTTTAAGGTTGGTGAGCCAGCACAAAGAGTGATGGTCGCTAACAACCTTGAAGGAGCGGCCGTACAAATACGGACGAAATTTGATGACTGCCCACACCACGGCGAGACACTCCTTCTCGGTGGTCGAGTAGTTCTCCTCCGTGCGAGAGAGAGAGTTCTGCTGGCGTAGGCTATTACTCTTTCACAGCCGTCTTGCCACTGCACCAGAACGGCACCTAGACCTACATTGCTGGCGTCAGTGTGAAGTACTGTAGGGGCGTCCTAGTGTAAGTGCGCAAGGACTGGAGGTGTTTGCAAGCGTTGTCGCAGTTCATTGAATGCCATTTGCTCCTGTTCACCCCAAAAGAAGGGGACGTCCTCACGTGTGAGTCGTGTCAATGCGCCACAATAGACGAAAAGTCCTCGATAAATCGGCGGTAATAGGCGCACAACCCTAAGAAGCGTCTCACAGCCTTTTTGTCACGGGGTGCAGGAAATTGCGCTACGGCGTCTATTTTGGCCGGGTCAGGTCGAACACCGTCGTGGCTGACGACGTGGCCTAGGAAGCTGAGTTCGTTGAAACCAAAATGACATTTTTCTGGTTTTCACGTGCTTGCCAATGTCACGTGCTTGCCAAGAAATGTCACGTGCTTGCCCAAGAAAGACGATGACAATATAGACGCCATTGTTGTCAGTTACTTCTGCAGTATCAGTTTTGTCTAACGTATGCGGTCACGATGCAGTGCAGGCTAATAAGCGCACTGAACGGAAATCAGGCTGTTTTGACTGGAGAAGCACAAATATTATGTCAGCCAGATACCATCAGCGCAGCGCTGGCCACTGGTGCGTCACGTGTAGCGAGCTTGTTCCTTTCGGAGGAAGTGGGATAGCCCGCACCGCGAAACTATTAGGCACGTGGGGTCAAAAAAAGAGAGTGCGTATTTGTCTGGTGCTCTGTATCTGGCTTCGGGACACCTGTACTGGACCTGACAAGTAACACTTCAACATGCAAAAAAATTGTGGAGCGATACCCTAAGGAAAAAATCTAAGACACCTCATTATATGTTAAAATTGACTGTCAGTGGCATTCCACATCTGCAGCGTCAAATTGAGTGAAGCGAAAAATCATCATTACGGAAACGCAGCACTGTATTATGTCAGTGTTGCGTCATATATTGCGAAAGATTGGGACGTCAATTTGCTATCGTGACGTCACATGATGTCACGTGGCGTCTTCACCTGGTCAATGAGGGCCGATCACGGAGTCAGGGCGAGTATAAGTGACTGATTGTTGCAGCGTCATAAAAAAACATGAAAAAATTTCTTTTCTCTTTGAGTCGTCTGGAAGGCATAAATAAAAGACCCGGCAAGTTTTTCTTTTTTGTAACTCCATTGCGCAGTAGGTACACTATCTGATGGGGTCCTAAAGACAGGTTTGGTGGTGAGTGACCACATTTTCATACGTTTTTACTAATCTCCCGCATGTTTTCGTGTGACTAGTCGCGGATGGCTCAGTCTTCTTGCCCAAAGTAAAAGATCGCTATACGCACTTAATGCCGATATAAACACATGCGGGCTCTCAGTTTCTTTCGCTGGGTGGAATCGCCTGGAATTCCACGCCTGCATACCTGCCTTTCTTCTGCGTTGCTTGACTATTTATTACCAATTTTCTGCCGAAACAACGCACTCGTCCAGGCATTTTCCTTTGGTGACGTGGATGAGGTATTGTTTAGCGTATAACAGAGACCTAATGATTTTTTATAATTAGGCAATTTAATAAATGCAATCACACTGTAAAAGTATCACGTACAGCGTGTAGGCAATACCACGTTGACAACTTATGCCTCATCGCCCATGCATATACCACAAAAATGGCAGAGTAGAGAATTCGCAAGCCGATTCTGTAACTTTTTTTTCGTCGGATAAATTCCTGAGAGTGGCTCACAAAGACGGCCTTCTTGGACGTCTGGTGCTGCGTCGTCATCTAAGGAGCAACCGTTCTTGCAACACTGAAGAGAAACCTGCTCCTGGGTCGTCTTCAGAAACTAGTAACGCAAGGGCAAATGAAGGACCCCTCAGTTGGAATGCTGAAGGACGCAAGGAAACAATCACAGAAGTGATGGGCAGGAAAAGAGTGAAACTTGTCATCATTTTTTTTTAATTTGGCAGTGTTCTGAATACTGATCGTACTGTTGAAGCGCGCTTTCATGTGTGTTTTTGGGCACAACAGAAAATTCTTTCTTTTTGCAATGAATGAATGGCTGTTGATGTCTTACTGGCATTTCACCTTGAACAAAAGTTGTTATCTCAATTTTAGGTCCTTCCACATCGCTCATGGTACCAAAATTGTTCCCATCAAGACCAACGTTCAGTACACCTAATTGAATCACCTCGCATTGTCACTAAAATGAAATTAATAGAGGGTATACATAAGAATAAGCATTGTTTCGAGAGACGATGTGCAATTTAGCGATGGGTGCAGTTCTCAGCCGCCTCTCACTTCATTTCTGACTCCGTAGCTTCACAGTTCGAGCTAGTTGGTGATTTATTACTAACAAGAACAGCCCTCTAACAATAACTTCTACTCTGCTTTCACACGTGTCAAGGTCGTCTGTATACGCGCATATTTTCTTCTATTTGTACTCGATGCGCACTGGGTACGCATTCTGTTTCGTTGGACGTTTTGTTCAGCACTCCGTACAGCGCTGAAAGACACAGAACAATAACTGTCCTATGTCCTTTTACTTCTGATACATCGTGTTTTTGAGCTGCCTTTTATACCATGAAGTTCAACCAAATCACCCGGTATGGCACCCTACAGTTTTGTACATAGGCACCTCAGCCTTCACGATATTATGCCTCTTGAGGCACGAACTTTAGAGAGCCCCTTGAGATGTAAAATTGCCATGCTAGAACGACTTAGAAATAAACTCAAACATGCATGAATGGTTGGAATCACTGTAATAAAACGAAAATCAATAATCTTGAGGTAGCGCAGTGAAAAGCACTTCGATTTCGATTTAACTAGCTATCGAGATCAGTTTCTCTCAAAGACCTTACGATCTCACTTTTGAGCAGCGGCCGTAGGATTCGAACGTCTACTAAGAATATGTTCTCTCCGCTACAGACCGGGGCAGTCCAGATGTTCCAGCCGAGCAGCATTCTCCAGTGTGCAACCACGCTCGTGTCAACACGAGCCAACCTCCTGTGCCTCCCCTGTGCCTGACTGCGCTGGCGCTGCGTGGCTACCAGAAGTGGCTCTCGGCGCCTGCGCTACGTGGCTACTGGAAGATCGACATCGACTCGATATCATCGTCTTGTACGACCTTTAGCGACCTGTCATTCGCACGTGGAGCGCTACGGCGCGTGGTCACCCCTGCGCCTGCGCTGGCCTCATCGGAAGTTATATAAGGAAGCCCCCAGCGCACCCGAACCACTTTTGAGCAGCGGCCGTAAGATTTGGACGTCTACTAAGAACCTGTTTTCTCCGCTATAGGTTGGTTCTTGTACTACTACCTCCGCTCGTGTTGCCTACTCACATGCGGCTGCTGCTCATAAGTGTTGTCTTCTGGTTTTCCTTGCACACCATGCCTACTAACACCGAACTTGCTAAGAAAATCGAGCACCCTGAGTCCCTGCTTCATGCTAAAGTTTACAATCTTGTTGATGATTTTGTGTCTAAAGTATCAAAAAAATTAGAAGATCAGGGACTAGGCAATGTTTCTGCACTTGCCGATAGTGTACGTTTCATCAGTGATCAATATGATTCAGTGCGCAAATCTGTAGATGAGCTGGTGCAGTCAAACAAAGCACTGAGGGCGGAAAATGACGAGTTAACCAAAAAGATTGCAGATGTGGAGCAATACAGTAGGCTCAATAACATTGAACTCAAAGGTGTTCCATGTACTCAAGGCGAGGACTGCGCTGTTCTTTTGAAAACCATTGGACAAGTGATTGAATGTCCTATTTCATCGACAGATATTGATGCAGTTCATCGTGTTGCCAGTAAAACAGCTGACAAGTGCATCATCGCGTGCTTTTGTTCACGCGAGAAGAAAAATTAGTTTCTTCGCAAAGCATGTAAGGCGCGACTGCATGCTTCCAAGTTAGGACTATCCGGAAGTAATGACAATCCAGTCTTTGTCAATGAACATCTTACCCTTGCCAATAAAAAGCTGTTTAGTAAAGCGCTTGTTTTAAAAAAGGAAATGAAATGGCGGTTCCTCTGGACAGAGAATTGTCATATCAAGGCCCGCAAGACAGAAGACAGCAGGGTATTTTGGATTAATACGGAATCTGATCTCAACTTATCCGCATGACGTTGACAAATTCGGTTCGCTTTTACCACCTCATAGCTTTCGTCGTGAATCATCATGTCGTTGCTTCCTTTCGAGGAAACTAAATCCCTCCTTGCTAATTTTACTTGTTCATTGCTGCACATCAATGCGCTTAGTTTGCCAAAAAAACTGCGATAACAATATTGGATTCACTGACTTACTCTGTCATTCCTTTTCATTTTTATGTGTTACTGAAACATGTCTAGGATCTTGTGATGGCAATCTGTACGGATTTCGATCGTTTAACTCTGAATGTTGTCACCGCGATTCGGGTCGCTACGGCGGCTCGGCCATATTTATATCGCCCGAGATAAAGTACAAGCGCAGGACTTACCTATCTTTGAATATTCCGAACTGTGAATCTGTATGAATCGAGGCTGCCTTCCCTTCCTCTGTTAATCTAAATAAAGTGATCATTGCATGCATTTACCGTTCTCTATCTTCGTCTATTCCGCATTTTCTACATAATTTAGCTGCTGTACTCGACATTATTACCGCAGAAAATAAGCAAGTTGTTTTGGTTGGTGATATCAACATTAACCTAATGGATACAGATAACATATAGCAAGTAGTAGTTGTTTTCTTGGCTTGCGGCTTGAATCCTTAATTTCATCCCCTACTCAATTTTCACCCACTGGAATAAGCACGCTCATTGACCACGTGTTAAGCAATTTTTCGCCAACCCCTAGCGCAGGAGTCATTGATGTGTGCAGCACTGATCATCATTCTGTCTTTGTAACTTTCGCCGTAAATCTACCTCGCCTTAACACGTGCCATTTCACGTCTACCTTCGATCAGGAAAACTTTATAAAGGCAATTCAAGGCTCTGAGTGGTCTTCCATTAGCACCTTAGAAAATGCTGAAGCACTAGGCAACTTCTGCTCCCTATTTCTTAAAGCTGTGCATGCAAGCACTAAGACTGTTAAATGTAAGAAAATATAAAGGTTTCAACGTAATCCCTGGTTAACTCAAGGCTTGTTAACTAGTATGCAGAAAAAAGATAATCTCTACAGTAAAAAAAAACAGCCATTTAGTGTGAATTTGAAACTTAGGTATGAAAAATATAGTAAAATGTTGAATAAACTGCTGAAACAATCAGAACGACTTTATTATGAAAAAGAATTCTGTAAAGCAAGAAATGACCCAAAGAAAAAATGGAAACTTTTCAATGACTTTTTAAACAGACCTCAGGTTAGTAATGTAATTGATAATATTAGGTATAAACAGCAAATCTGTACTGAGTCCTCTGACATAGCCGAGTTTTTAGTGATTACTTTTATGAAATATACAATGATAGGCCCAATGTATCCTCGTACACCCTTACCCGCTGTATCGATTCATTCTTTCTATTTCCTGTTACCATTGACGAAGTCTATTCTACAATCCTGAGTCTAAAAAACTGTAGCGCTGGACTAGACAATGTATCGGCGCTTCATTTGAAACTTGCTGCTCCAGACACCTCAGAAGTCTTAAGCAATATAATTAATGTCATTTTTAAACATGGTATATTTCCGAGCTCAATGAAAAAAGCCAAGTTAATCACAGTACACAAAAAAGGTGATACAACAGATGTTCGTAACTACCGCCCTATTTCTCTTTTGTCTTCCATCAGCAAACTTATTGAAAAATTATTTCTCAAACGTATTAACAAGTACCTCAATAAATTTAAGCTGCTAAAGCTTTGTCAATTCGGTTTCCGGGATGGTAGTTCTATGAATTTAGCATTGATATCATTAACCGATTTTTTGAAAACGTCCATCGACAACGGTAATTTCACAGGGTCTGTATTTCTTGATTTCTCGAAAGCCTTTGATACCATTAGTCATATTAATTTATTTAGCAAATTAGAGTCCTTGGGTATCACTGGCCCATCCTTGACCTTCATAAAAATCTACCTTCTTGATCGTGAACAATCAGTCTGCATTGGGGGCGTTAATTCTAATGTTAAAATGATTAATCAAGGAGTCCCACAGGGTTCTATTCTTGGACCCTTAGTGTGTTGCATCTATATTAATGATTTGCCTGACTGCCTTGAAGATTCTAAAGTTATTCTTTACGCTGATGATACGACCATTTCCATCTCGCATAAATCATTACCTACTCTGATCAATATGTTGAAAAAAAAAACTGACTATTGTCGTTGAATGGTGTCGCTTAAACAACTTAATTTTAAACCCGCTTAAAACTCATTTCATGGTTTTTAAAACATCACAAAAAATGCTACCCTTCATTCCACAAGTGTTAATTGACAATCATTTCATTCCTGCGTCTAACTGTGTGTGTTTTCTGAGCGTAAAATAGACCCTCATTTAAAGTTCACCAATCATATTCTTTACGTCAAACAAAAAACAGCATTTGGTATAAGATCACTCATCAAATCTCGTCTTTTTTTTCACTTGAAGCCTTATTGTCTTTATACTTTGCCTTCATACATGGTCACATCACCTATGGCATTACATCATGGAGAAATACATATAGCACTTATATTTCGCCTGTACAGCACATTCAGAATCAGGCCATTTGCATTATTACCAACAGTTCATTTTATTCTAATGCTACCCCACTCCTTCAGGCTAACTGTATTCTTACTGTGTCTGGCTTATTTAATTTTCACTTAATCATATTGTTATATAAACAACTTAACAAACAGTTTGTGTTTGATTTATTCGATGCTAGTTTACTCACTAACACCAATAGCACTATATTCGCCCCCAGTCACAACTTCCTTTTACCTAAATGTAGCACCAATTATGGCAAAATGACGTCCGCCTTCGCGGTCATTAAATTGTGAAATAACCTGCCCTATACACTAAAATCATCATCATCTGCTCATGCATTCAAACGCGAACTTAAAAACTTCATCTTGCATAACTAGGTTGACAACGATGATTACTTACCGATTCTTCTGTGTCCAAAATAAAATTGGTAAGTCTTTGCAAATTTAGGTTATTACTTTATGGCGTGATTATGTTTTACTTGTATAACTTATTACTATGGTTCTTTTGTCGCATTCTGACTGCTTTTTTTGTTTACTTCATGTTATTTTATGTAATTTCACTGTTTACTTTTCACTTGTGTTGCGTATTTTACGTGCTGTTATAATTAATAATTTTATTGTTATTGTTAACCGAGGGTCCCACTGCAGTAACTTGACTTTGGGACCCTCGTCTGCATACTACATTCTACGAATTTGTATTTTGAATGAATGAATAAACTGAAACTGAAACTGAAAGCTGACCATATTGAACCTCTCGATATAAGCTGACCGGAGCACGGACTGTAATTTTATAAACTGCTCAACTGTTTTACACGGAGAATGCACACCTGGACGTTTCTGTGTATCTATCTTCCCTATTAGCTCGAACCGCATGTTACTGTAGACATTATTTATTAACCCCTTGTTTCACAATAACGAACACTTTAGGACTTTTTACCGTCGTACTACAACCGAACAGAATTTCACGATTGATTTAATATTGCCACGTTCCTTCCTCAAGTTTTCTTATCACACCTTTATGCTGTACGCAATTCTCAGTGCCATCCGCGCCTACAGTGTTTGAGAAGCTGCAGGGCTGCCGTAGATCATTGTGTTGAGATTACGCCCACGTCGTGAGCATTTCAGATTATTCTGGAATCAACATCACCGCTAGCGATAACACAGGAATGTTCGATGGCAAGTGGATAAATGCCGACATGCTTTGCCGCTTGTCAGTTGATGGACGGCTGACGCTCTGCTCGCCGCTATCAGTGCCAATATCTTGGTGACTTTTTTTTACGTGGCCTCAAGTTCATTTCGAATAAACAGTTGATTATTCCACCTGCAGTCTACTCCCTTCGTCCACGTCACGACCACGTAACAATACAATAACCTTCATTATTATAGGTTTCGTTGCTGTTGTTTTGCCAAACATATGCACCTAAATTCCGGAATATTATTTTTGTCTTGTTTTTCTTATTTTATGTTTTCTTCAAACCTGTTTAGTGTGTGTACTCATGTCCTCCCTAATTGTTGTACGCATCTGTGGTATGCGAAAAATAGAAAATAATATGCCTACACGTGCCTTAGCGTTACCATTACTCGGCACCACCACGAGCCACGAGAAATTATCATTTTAGGGTCGAAGCTTCTTAAGGCGTGGGTCGTGCGTCTTCTGCAAGTAGTAGCCAGCTCTCGTTTTAGTCCTTGGAATGTCCGCTGGATGGCGGTACTAGTATGTGATGAGTACATGATGAAATGATGTGAAATGGCGGTACTTTGTTCGCTAGATGGTAGGACGGACGGATGGACAGGCATGCAGACAGACTGGCGGACAAACAGGCAGACAAACAGGCGAATGAACGGACATACATACATACATACATACATACATACATACATACATACATACATACATACATACATACATACATACATACATACATACATACATACATACATACATACATACATACATACATACATACATACATACATACATACATACATACATACATACATACAGATGGACGGATGGACGGACAGCTGGTCAGATGGATGGACATGGCCAGTGGATGATGTATGGTATACCGATAAAACCCTTCTAAGCTTCGCTCCACTCATCATTACCTCGGTGGATATGCTGTAATTTTTCCCTTGCGACTCTACATCAACAAAATGAAAAAATATCATGAGTATATAGTTTTGGGACTCCGGGTCCCACGGGTCTCATTCTGGTAGCGGGACACCGTCCTAGGTCCCATCGTCGAACAAGTCAGATGAGGCGCTCGTAGGAACGACAAGTTATTTACATGGTTAGTAACTGGGAATTCGAAAGGAGGTAATCAAGTGATCAAGTATGAACTAGAACTCAAGAACTGCACGTGATAACCCTTGAACTGAAAATATACAAAAGTCTTCCGCTTATATAGCGCCAAGTTGCCAGCCCTGGACGCATTGTCCGCGGCTTCAGCCAATACGGCCCTTGGTGGTCTAGGTGCTCCACCCACGAAGGCGGCGAAACACACCACACAATGCACGTGGAGAGGACAGAGTCTACACGATGCCGAAATATAATGACAAACGCACTGCACGGACGTTTTGCTCAAGTCAGCTGGATTTGGCGCACGTCCGATCATCTTAGATGACCTTGGTTTCCAAAAACTCTTCTGGCAGTCGGATAAGGTTCTAAAAATCGACTCCCGGTATACGTGCCAAACTTGCCTGACAGTGTTCGGGTAGGCCACCTCACAGCTTCTCGTCGAAACATGCCACTCCACTCAGCCGATCCTATGAAAAGAGACCTAGGGAAGGAGTGGTCGACCAATCCCTTGTCGTCGAGGCGCTCAGGCGGGCTCCTGCAAAGGCTGCAGCAGATAGTATAGAGTTTTAGTGCTGGGTACGCAAGCTCTTGGGGCGTTGCGGGCTTGGGGGTGCGTGGTACTGCGTACCGAACCCATACCCAACTAGAACGCCTTATAGAGGCGCGCGCGCAAACTCAAGCCGCACGAAGGTCACAAGTGCTCGCAGCGTCATGGCCTCTTTATTGTCGCGTAAGTATTATTTAAATATGTTTACGATTTAAATGTTAAATTAAACTTACATAGTCACATGAAGTAAACTAATTTCAATAAATTATTTTTAAATAATATGCAGTTATCAAGACGGAACAAAAAAACATTTTCGTATGCGCGACACTTGCGACTCAAGCCGGCACCGTCGATGCCAAGCAATCCAGACGGCCGGTCGTAGCCCGACAAGTGCGACGACAGAGCCGCGGTGTAACGTGTAACTCTGTGTAACTTTTAGCTCGTACGTATACTTATTTACGTTAACGTGTTACCGGATACCAGTCTGCATTTACCGTCCTACCGGAACGTGCCTCTACAAACGTTTTGAGCTCATCATACGTAGATATGTATGCCTTTACGTATTCGCAGACCATAAATAGTGATGTTAACTGCATTTAAACTTCATTTAACTTAAATAAGAATGATTCACCGTTGCGGCATAATCGCGAGACTTTTTTTGCAAAAAAAGTGAAAAATACAAGGTTGCTGTAAAGATAGTCTCGACATCTTGTGACACTTCGTGCAACCACAGTCATGAACATGTTGGCTTACGCGTAATGTTTTTGAGAGTAAAATGAATGAAAGGCTACTAATTTGTAATAACGCCGCTGTGCGGTTTTCGCACCAGACGTACAATGCACAATGTTTCTCCAATAACAATGTTGTGATTGTCTAGTTCACTATGGCCGTGCTAGATGGCGCCACCTATTCAGCTGCTCGGAGGGCTGGCATATTTTTAGTTTTTATGTTCCAGGCCATTCTAGCTATAGTATCTGGCTGAAACAATGTAATCGCTATTGGTGCTCGCACTTTGGCTTATTTTAACTAGACGGCTAGAGTATCCGCAGTGCGGATACCATGAGTTCTTGCGAAAGTGGACCTTACAAGCCGGCCGATTCATGCTGTCCGAGGTTTGATGTCTTTGTGCCATGATATTTTTATAGTGTGCTTAAAATGTTTGCGCTTAAAACTTATAAGTGAAAGTGCTGGTGCTGGCCAGGCTAGGCTTTGCTCGCCGTAGAGGTGAGTGACATCACGGGTAACATGCTGCGCCAGGGCAGCTTATCTCGATCGCTAGGAGGCCAGTGGTGGCCGCTTAGTTTATGGCCGCGCAGACGCATCGCCCCATCGCCCCAGCGATCTTGCGACACATCTGTTTGGGGTTTCGCGCATGCGCAATACCACCACCCCAACGGCCTGGGTACGCAAGCCGCTTGGGTACCCAGCACTAAAACTCTCTAGTGCCTTTTTCCATCCCTTCAACCACACCTTCATCCCCTCGTTGTTTGCTGGAAGGTGCGGCTTAGCTGTGAATTTCCAAGACTTCGCTTTTCCTCGCAATGTGCAGCCACAACTGGTTTAGGTTTCGGCTTTCAGCCCAAACTACAAATGCCACGCTGGTTCTGGTCTCTCCAGATCCACGGTGACCTCGAAAATGGCCCAGCTGCCTCCTTGTTTGCCCGAAAGCCTTGCATGGAGTCGAGCTCACAATGACCTTTCTTGGCTCATGTGTTTTCTTTGCGTGAACCGGTCCTGGAACCCCTTGTTCACGTTTTGCTGAGAAGAAATCAACCCGTCTTGATGGCACATCCTTGCTTGGAATGCGTCGAAATATTTTCGTCCGGTTCAAAAAGGCCGAAAGACTTCAATAATCATGACGGTCGTAACAGTCTCTCGTGCGAGAGGTGAAGATCTCGATAAGCTGAGGTTTGCAGACAGAGTTCAAAGAGATCAGCGCTGACGGCCAATCTGGTGGAAACTGTCCTTGATGAAATAGCGACCAGCTGCTTCATTTTGGCTCAACAAACATCAAATACGCACATAAAGACACAACCACTCACTTAGTGAGCGCCAGACAATTCCATCAAACCCCCCCAAGCAATTTTTCCTTTTCCGTAAAGCCATTCAAATCCGTAAGGCCATTCCCCTGCTGAGGCGCGAGCGCCGTCTCCAGCTCATCAATCTTCTCAATGACCTCATCAGGGCAACTGGAACTAGCCTTGCTCTCACATGGAACACCTTTTGGATTTACTACAGTTTGCATACTAGCCACCGTCCCACTCTCTGCGTGCACTACCTTCGCACCATCGAAGAGTCGCGTACCTTCCCTAGGTGCAATTTCACTAACAATGACCTGTTGCACTTTTAGCTTCGACGAAGGATCACTTTGTCGCACTCATAGAGACGCGTACCTTTCTCGGGTGGTACCTCGCAAACAGCGGCTTTCTCGGTAACTTCACACTGCACCGTACTCATCACTTCACCGCACCTTGCGGGCTTTACACATACTGCACATATACCCGATGGACGACGACTCTGATGCAGTTCCTGAATGCTCTGATGCACCATTTATATCCCCTCAGACAAGGCCTGCATCCTAGCCTCGCGTATACATTTCCTTTTGGCCTCTTTATCAGCCATTTTCTGCGGAATGCTCTCGACATACTCTGAGAGGTCCTCATCGCTTATCCCTGTTCCGATGACCCACTTGATCAGTTTTGACCTCAATATGGAGTCTGGCACATCCAGATTTAACTCCCTTGCGATCACTAGCAAAACTGGTTTTCGCAAGGCTTTCTGATTCATGACTATTCCCGGTACCGTTCACTGTTCCATGAATGATTCCTATCTTGCAACTAATTAACCCTGACGTCAACGACAGCCTTAGTTTTCTGCTTTACCTCAAGTTACCTGTTAACATAGTCTGCAAAACCTTCCTTATACTCTTACACACCATCCTGTTCTGTCATGTTAACCTTGCCGTCATCCACAGACTATAGCTTCTACAAGCTATCTCGCGATCTGCCTGACGCCATCTACCCAATGACCAAAATAACTATGTCACTGTTAAACTTGCCGTCACCCACAGACTATAGCTTGAAGGAATTGTCTACCACTCGAAAAACAATTTTGTGATTGTGGCGCAAATGAAAAGATCGTTCATCACATCAGCAACAAAGAGAATGATTTAAGGCCCGAAACAAGGAATTATTATTTTTACTTGATGTTAAAAATTTATAAAAAGTGGCAACTAGCGTCAACCAACAGTGAATGTGGCTGATCTTGACAATCTATTGATACGTCAGTATGAATCACAAGTATTGGGGGGGGGGGGGGTATTGAACAACCGAAGAGCTAACTCTAGGACGATGCGTCAGTCGTGGCTGGCTCACGAGCAGAGAAGAAGCATCCGATCTTCTTTTTTTCTGCAGATTGAGAGTCGCTCTTGCAGTCGACCCGCTACGTGCGGGTGGCATTATCCCCGCTTTCAAAAAGCGAAAAAAGTCCCAAAAGAGAGAAAAAAAGTACATAACACCACCCCAATACTACACCATAGGCACGTGAAAAAAATAAATTGGAAATTTGTCTGAAGTGAAAGTAGAAATTGAAGAGCATGCCACTATAGGAAAAGTCAATGAACAAAAAAGCAAGTTCACAAAAATAAACAAAAAACACAAAGAATGGCGTACGGTGAGGAAAAAAGTTATGAATAATGCGCAATAAATGGTTTCACGCGCAACACATAAACGACGTCAAGCCTCGGTCCTGTCCTGCTCCATGCCTGCGGCGTTGAGTCCGGAACCACTTCGTAGTTTACGTCACTGACGCGGCGTAACACTTTATATGGGCCAAAGTACCGGCGCAGTAACTTTTCACTAAGGCCATGGCGGCGGACGGGCGTCCACATCCAAACTTGGTCTCCGGGGTTGTAAAACACTTCTCTGTGGCGGGTGTTATAGCGTCTTGCGTCTGCCTGCTATTGCTGGCCGATGTGCAGTCGCGCGAGCTGCTGGGATTCCTCAGCATTCTTCGGCGTCAGTTGACAACTCGTCTTCGTCTTGACACGGTAGCATAGAGTTCAGCATGGTCTGCACTTAGCGGCCGTAGAGATTCCGAACTGGCATGAATCACATGGTCTCTTGCGTGGCAGTATTATACGTGAAGGTCACGTAAGGTAAGATCCGGTCCCATGTTTTGTCCTGTACGTCGATGTACATTGAGATCATGTCTTCGAGGGTCTTATTCAGTCGCTCGGTAAGTCAGTTGGTTTGCGGATGGTACGCAGTTGTTTTTCGATGTCTGGTGTTGCTCAGTTTGAAAACTTCGTCCATAAGCTGCGACATCAATGCCGTCCCTCTGTCCGTTATTATAATGGAAGGAGCACCGTATCGTAACACGATGTGGCACACGAAAAATTGTGCTACCTCAGAAGCCGTGGCTCGTGGCATCGCCTGCGTCTCAGCGTAGCGTGTCAAATAATCAGTCACGACGATCACTCATTTGTTGCTGACCGCAGCCAGTGGAAATGGCCCGAGAATGGCTATGACAACTTGTTCGAACGGCATGCAAGATGCTTCAATGGGCTGAAGCGCATCAGCTGGCTTAACAGATGGTTGCTTTTGGCGCAGACATTTGTGACTGCTCTTGACGTACTTCTTGACGCTTTGTGAAAGTCCTGGCATATAGTACCTCTCGCTTATTCTGACAAGTGTCCTTGAGTAGCCCAGATGATTGGATGTGGGTTTGTATTGGCAAGCGAAGAGGACGTCGTCCCGCATGTCCCGAGGAACCACCAGGAGGTAAGCACAGTTGCTCGAACGAGCGTTCTTCTTGTACAGCCCACTGTCTCGCAGGCAGAATGACGTCCACGAGCGGGATAAATGACGTGGTATAATTGCGCCCTGGCCCTCTATATGATCGATTATTGGACGAATCTCTGTGTCATCTCACTGCCGTTTGCTCAGGTCTGATGCTGATGCTGATGGTGATGACCTCAGGGGGATGGCGCTCATCCACAGAGGGGGATAGGACAAGAACTTGGCGGCAGTATGTTTACATGAAACTAAAATGAATTTAAAGCCAATCTGAAGAATTAGTTTAGAAATAATTATGCCAATAAACAAAAATGTTTGCTGAGCAAGCGTTTCAATCATTTCTTGCTCCTGAAAGACATCGCTACGAATTATAAACTAAAGATCCGAAAAGGTTAAGGTTAACTAGCACGATAATCTTTCAGTTGCATTGATGTATTCACACACAGTGGAGCATATATCCCTGTAGCAGAAACCAAATGATCTGCCGCCAAGTGATAAAAGTACTGGTAGATTTACTTATTTTCCTAGCTTTTGTGATGGGGCTACTAAAAATCGTTTTCTCTGACGAGTAACGACGACAGAATAAAAAGAAATGTTCAATTGTTTCAATTTGGTTGCGAAAAATGCACAGTGGTGAAGCCTTGATTTGAGGTTTGTTAAGGTAGTAATTTAGTTGTGGAAGTGTACAGCGCAATCTGGTGACCTCTAACTCGTGAGATACACACCACTGTTTATTCCAGCAATACCTTAAATGCTCGAAATCTTTAAATTTATCTAAATTACCTGTTCCCCGTTGTAAACAAGCATTTCGGTACCTTAGCTCTGTCACGTAAGCCGTGTCTGGCAAAACTGGGATGGTGGGCCCACTCAAGAATACTGCTGCTAAAGAGTCCGCCATTTCGTTCAAATATAATCCGCGGTGGCCTGGTACCCACAGCAAATGCAGTTTTTTTAACGTTTCTCGGTACTAAATGTCGAAACGTATTCCTCAGCTCTGCATTTGCTGCTGCAGAAAATGCATTATATACTGATAACAAATCTGTAATGAAACTGCTGATGAATCGCTTGAGGGCAATTAGCGTAGGGCAAGAACAATAACCAATAAGTCTGCAATGAATACAGCGGTATAATCTGGGAGTCGAATCGAAAAGGACCAGTCAAAAGGAGGAGAGAAGATGCCAACCCCAGCCTTTTCTTTTGACACAGATGCATCAGTCGCAACGATATTGTTTATCTCTAGGTAAGCTAGATAATCTGCTAACTGGTCATTTTGGTACCTATGTGCCAATTGTTTCATGTTATGAGGAAATATATTGTTACGTAAAAGTGACACGAGGCGTGTCCATTTAGAATTTATATTGAAACTGATGCGTATAGCATCGACTAAGATGGAGGACAGCACTCACAATCGATAGATCATTTCCTCGTTGTCGCATTCTGACCCCTGGTATATCAGCTACGTTGCATTACCCCCCCCCCCCGCTGGCGGTAAAAGCGCCGTCTCCGTGCACATTAACTACGATCTGCAGTAGGCAGGTGGTAAGGTTTTAGCCTGCTGACGTGCACAACATCACTGGGTGGGGCTGCAGGCAAGCTTGTGGCCTCAGATACAGGAATGATCTCATAGATGACGTCGGTTACCTGGTGGATGATACGGTAAGGACCCATGTAGCGAGAGAACAACTTCTCTGATAAGCCAACTCGATGAACTGGGCACCACAGGAGAACGAAAGAACCATGTGAGAAACTAACGTCAACATGCCGGCTGTCGTAGATGGCTTTCTGAGTGGCTTGCGAAGCCAAAAGTCTAGAGCGGGTGATATCGCGTGTGAGGTCCGCACGAGCAATGGCGTCGCGTGCATATTCGGTTGACTGCGTTGTAGTGGTTTTAAGTAGGGTGTCGACTGGTAGCGTCGAATCACGGCCATAGAGCAAATGAAAGGGTGAATAACCAGGGGTGTCATGGCGCGAAGAAATGTACGCGAAGGTCACGTGAGGTAGTGCAAGGTCCTACTCATGGTGGTCGGAAAACACATACATCGCGAGCATGTCCATGAGGATGCGATTTAGTCGTTCGGTAAGGCCATTTGTTTGTGGATGGTAGGAAGTGGTCAACTTGTGCTGCGTCGAGGAAGAGCGCAAAAGATCATCGATTACACGGGACAAAAATGCGCGTGCACGATCCGTGAGTAATTGGCGAGGAGTGCCATGGTGTAGGATGACCTCGTGGAGCAAAAAGTCTGCAACTTCAGTAGCGGTGCTGGTGGGGAGCGCTCGAGTGATGGCATACCTAGTCGCGTAGTCTATAGCAACGGCGACCCACTTGTTGCCCGATTTTGACTCGGAAAAAGGACCGAGAAGATCTATACCAACACGGAAGAAAGGTTCGGTTGGGATGGAGATTGGTTGAAGAAGTCCAGGTGAGGGCGCAGTAGTTCGCTTCCTACGTTGGCATTTGTAACGGCGAACGGACCGGGCGAGACCACGCCAAAAGAAGTTGCCAAGTCGTCCAGTGGGGTCCTTCAGAGCGAAAGCCAACACAGCGCGTGATGATCTGTGATGACACGGAAAGGGCGGCCATACAAGTAAGGATGGAATTTTGAAACCGCCCAGACAAGGGCAAGACATTCCCGTTCTGTTATAGAGTAATTGCGTTTAGACTTTGAAAGCAGATGGCTTATATATGCGATTACATGGTCGTTGCCCCGCTGAATTTGAGCCGAAACTGCACCAATTCCATGACCACTCTCCTCTGTTCGCACTTCTGTAGGAGCATCGGAGTCAAAATGTGCAAGAATAGGAGATGTCGTTAGAGCGGTTATTAGCTGAGAGAAGGCGTCAGCTTGAAGAGGGTGCGTGTTAGGCGACAATCATGTGGTATGTTTCGATTTTTGTGCACTCTAAACAAAGGCTGCAAAACAAAATAAGCAGCACAGATAACTTACCAGAGATTTCAAGTTTTGTTATCTCTGCTTAAGCGTAACAAGCTTTGTGTTCAGGATTTTTCTCTGTAGTCACTATTTAAAAAAGTACATGGAGCAATTTTTGTTTATTGCAAACTTGGCGGGTCGAAAAATACTCTAACAAACTCCATGTGGCTTAGAACAATACTGTCCTAATTTCAGATTCATGGCGCCCACGAATACTTTTTATTACTTTGTGTTTTTAGCAAAAACATCCTGTATCTCATTTGTATGAAGAGTCAACACCCCTGCACTAGCGGGCGGCAGTCACAAGAGGGCCGAGTCCAGGAAGATGACAGTAACGAAGGGGGTGGGGAAGGAGAAATTCCAACAAAATGTCACCTAACCTGACCACATGAAAGACTGTCTTGCTCGTTTTTCTGATATGGGTATGATTGGCAGGTGTTTCGGCGTCAGGTTTCTAGAAACGTGTGTATTATACTCCCGTTCAGAATCACAAAGATTCTGAAATAGCTTTGTTCACAAGAAAGTGTTTTACGTCACATTCAACCACGGCTTCGCTGACGTATTTCCGTCATGGTTGTTACGTTTTAAAATATATACTAACATACTGCAGAGAAAAAATTCAGAGAAGTTCCGTTGTCAGGGGTCGAATCTTTATACCCTCGCTTTGCCGTGCGCGGCGAGAAGTCACTAGGCCACGGAGAGCATGATGTATAGTTGGCTAACGGCAGCCTATTGATGTGCATCATACACACCGTTCGGAAGTCCTCTGAGCTCCCCTATTTTCACCTGTTTTCACAGTTAGTAGTGAGATAGAGCGAAATGTTGGAGTTGGCGTTGGGTGTGCTCTAAAGGTCGTCGCTTCCACCCCCCCCCCCCCCCCCGCTTTTCTATGCGTGCGTGGGCGTGGGCCCTCGTGAGAGCGCGCTTCTCTCGAGCTTAGGGAGAGCACACAGCAAGGTCTATCCAAATATGTAGCATAAGTTTGGGTGAAAAACGGTTGAGAAGCGGTTATTCGCAGCATCCAGGAACTGTGGCGCTGCTGAGTGGTGGCGTTCGGAAGCTTTGTTGAGATAATTTAAGTTTTGAACCTGCTTCAAACGGCAGACGCTTCTGGTTGTTTTCACGCGTTTGTGGTCATTTTGCAACGTTTTGAACGCTCTCAATATTACTCTAACCCTTCGTGTTCTTCAAGGTAAACGGGAAAATATAAAGAAAAAAAATCGACTTATTTCACTGTGAGCATCGATGCTCACGGCCTATATACGCCGGGACGAAAAATTAAGTGTTCTGTTGAAATTATCGCCCAAAGAAGCCATCAGGGGTAAAGAGGGTAAAATTTCTCAGACAAATCACAAAAGCCCGTGAATGTATGCAGCACCCATTATCTGCACGAGTACAGCCACTTACAGGTTCGCAGTTCTCGCGCTTAGTTCGTCTGCTCGATATTATACAATTTGGCTCATAATATTCTTCCCATTATGCAACGTGGCACTTATTTACCTAATATAGTATGTAAGCGCTCCCCTAGTTTCTCAAAAACATAAATTCAAGTGTCACCAAGGCGCGGAGAATTGCAACCTTCGCCAAACGTGTACTTTCCGGTATCGTCTCTTTCGGGGTGATTATCTAAACGACCGCCATGTTGGAAGTATTGTCGCACCGCAAATGGGTCGTGAAAGTTGCAAATAGCCAGCGACGTCTACATGGGGAGTTCTGGTTGGAAGCGCTACTGCTTGGAAGGAACAAACGCTGACACTGAGAAATAATGTTTTGTTCAAGGTAGAAGCAATCGCCATGCTCTAATGGCTCTTAATTCTCCCAACAACATTATGAAGGTGTAATGAGCAAAGAATTTGTGGCAGTTTTGTATTATTACGAAATATCTTTTTGCAAGTGCTTTCTGTCCACGCAACTATTTATTGGGCGAGCCCTTACACTAGATAGATAGGCGCGCTCCTAAGATTCCACAGAAATGACACACCCTATCACTTGTTTTAGGGTTTCGCTCTTTCTTGCCTTCTATGCTATGTGCAATGTTGTGTAATTATTGGGACGAGGCGCACAAACTGCGTTACGTTACTTTTTACCTCGATGGCGTCGCTAAAACCTGGTATTACAACCACGAGAGCAACTTCTCTTATTGGTCAATCTTCACGGGGCATCTCCGTCAGGTATTTCGTAACAGAAGCTCGCAACCCGCACCCAGGGGGACGACGAATCGTATACGTCCTACACTAAAGATATTCTGGCTCTCTGTTGCCGAGCACAAAATGACATGACGGAGGCCGATCACATCTGACATCTACTGAAACGTATCAACTCTGTGGCCTTCAATGCTCTCGTGATCCAGAATCCAATTACTGTCCGGGACGTCATCATTACATGCCAACGCCTGGACGCGCTTCATTCCATGCGCCTTCCACACGCTTCCTGCGTTACCGGAGAGCATGAATTGCTGGCCCTTAGCCGCACAATTGTCAGAGAAGAAGTCCACGACCTTATTCCAGGCAACCCACCAATGCGTCTCTCCGCACACCTCCTCTCAACCTGCGTGAGATAATCATGGACGAACTGGCATCAATGACAAGCGCTGCCCATGCCCCGTCTCCTGTGTGCTTCCCAGTGCCTTCGTACGCAGAAGTTGTATCACGGGCCCCTGCACCAGTTTCAACCGTGCCTGCGGACGTCGGATGCGACCATGTGGCTGCGATGACAACGCAAGTGCCAAGGCCACGCCATTATTTTACATGGCGTTTTCCGCGCCCCATCTGCTTCTGCTGTGGAATAAGGGGTCTTATATCTTGTTTCTGCCGCCGCCGTCAGCAGGATGAACGACGTCGTCACCCAGCTTAAGAGAGAGACTTTGCCCCGAGACCCAATGAATATGATCCCGCAACGTATTCGTCCACCTTCCGTCGGTCGCCCTCCCCTCCACAGCCTCTAGGCGGGCCTCATCCTTCTCGTTCATCTCGCCGCCGTTCTTCGTCACCGTTTCGGCGTACGTCATCACCCCTGCGTCCCGCACCGATCTCTCGGGACTCGGAAAACTAGAAGGTGCAGTTTTTAGAGGGGAAACTGCTTGTTGTCGGAACGTTACAACTCCTCCGTTTCGTCCAGCTAATTTACTGCCTGTGTGTGTGGAAGGTGTTTTTGTTTATGCCCTTATAGACACTGGAGACGCAATTTCGGTAATTGATCGTGAATTGTGTTTTCGCCTGAGTAAAGTGCAAACTCCTTATGCTTGTCCCATGTTATGCTGCGCTAATGACAGTCCAATTTGCCCGACCGGGTTGTGCACTGCTCGTGTTCTCATCGATGGAATCCGTCATCACATACAATTGGCTGTGCTGTCTTCGTGCGCTCATCAGATAATCTTAGACTGGGACTTCTTGTCAGCGGCGTCTGCTGTTATTTTGTGTGGTCAGCCCCTCATTCGTATTACGGACACTGAGCTTTCTTCTGCTGCCAACCTTTCGTCGCCCAACCTTGTGACAGCTGCAGATTTCCTCCTGCCTCCCGGCCAAGAACGTGTCCTTATGATCAAGTCACCAGACATTCTAGATGGTGGCGCTGTGGCTGCTCCTTGCCAGCCCTGCATTTTTTAAGGATCACCATAGCATCTTGTTCAGTGCGGTTCTCCCGTGGTTATGCAAGCATCACAGCCTGCAACACGACGCCAGAACCACTTCTTCGGCCAGAGGGGACCACTGTTGCCAGCATTACCGAAGAAGCACAGGTTTGTGTCGTCACTGGTTCGTCTGCTTCGTCATTCTCAAAGTGTATGCCAGCGGAAGATGCATCTCGTGCTCTCAAGGCCACTTTGTGTGAACATCTCCACCCAATGCAAACTGATGCCTTGCTAGCGTTATTATTGAAACACAAAACTTGCTTTGACGTTTGTTCCGAAGGTCTGGGTCAAACAACAGTGGCCGCCCATCGTATCGACACCAACGGATCCCGTGTAATTCGCCGCCGCCCTTACCGTGTGTCGGCTTCTGAACGCAAGCTTATAGAAGAGCAAGTCAACGGCATGCTCGCGCACAACGTCATCAGGCCTTCGACAAGCGCATGGTCTTCTCCTGTCGTACTAGTCAAGGATGGCTTGGTAGGGTTTTGCATTGATTACAGATCACTGAACAAAATCACTTGTAAGGACGTCTACCCAATGCCTCGCATTGACGACGCTCTTGATACTTTACAAGGCGCCGACTACTTTTCAAGTCTCGACTTGCGCTCTGGTTATTGGCAGATTCCAATGCACGAGTCTGATGAAGAGAAGACTGCGTTTTCTACGCCAGATGGGCTCTTTGAATTCAATGTGATGCCTTTCGGCCTGTGCAATCCCCCAGCCACATTCGAACGGATGATAGACACGGTACTGCTGGGATTAAAATGGAAGATCTGCCTTCGCTACCTTGACGACATTGTCATCTTTTTATCCAGCTTCTCACAGTATCTGGAATGGCTAAACGAAGTCTTCGCTT